>CM053146.1:38781430-39213930 GCA_028571685.1 Heterohyrax brucei | reverse complement strand
AGGATTAGAATGGGACTATAATACCCTTCCTAAGCTCATCTCTCTGATTCAGTGTAAAGGGAGTTTTCCAGGAGTGTGGCTTGCACTACGAAAGATAAAGGGGAAAGGAAGCAATTAGAGAGTGGGAACCTCATATCACAAAGAAAGTAACACGGAGACCAGAGCACAACATTTGGACCTACAGTTCCTATAACAAGAGGCTTTCAAACCAAAGACTGATGCAACATAAAGACATTCCTCGAGAGGCTACAGAGTGAGAATACGTTCCCCTGGAGCCAAAACCATGAATTTGGACTTCCAGCCTTACTGGACTGTATGAGAATAAACTTTTCTTTGTTAAAGACATCCATCTGTAACATTTCTGTTAAAGCAATTCCAGATGAATAAGACACAATTTGGTACCTGCAGTGGGGTTCTGTTCTACCAGATACTAAAATATAGGAGTGGTTTGAAACTGTAAATGGACAGAAAACTTAGAGGAAACTGAAGGTATCTGTTAAAACCAGAGAAGATGACAGATGGTGAGAAAAAGTAGCAGGCAAATGGCAACCAGAACCAGGACACCAGTGTGAGACAGCACTGGGCCTCGCCTACAGAGTGAGAGAGCTGAGTACCTGTGTGGGGGAGGTTTCCTGGAGGAGTGGGGTACCTCCAGTCACCTATCAGTGGAGCTAAAGAGCTTTGGAACACTTGCCCAAGCAGGGTAGATGTAGGCATGAGGACTGGGTCAAGAGGACATAGGAACAGAAACTGAAGAGATCAGAAGAAAAAGAAGCTGAGCTGCCTCAGTCTCAAAAGATACAGTCATGACCTCAGGAGTTTCAAAAGGTGGAACCATGACCTCTGGTGTTTCTAAGGGTGGAGATGGCACTCAGAGGGACTAGGAAGATGGTGCACCTAAAGGTGAGGGAGCAGAGTAGCTGTCCCAGTGGGACTGGAAGTTGGAACTGAAGCCTAGGGCCAAAGGACCAAGTGTGACTAATGTCTAGAGTCTGGAGGACAGCTCCATTGTGTAAAATGTATCAGAGAATAAAAAATTACTTTTACAGCCTTGAGGGCTGATGTAATGTGTTCTGCTAACTTACCTGTTGTCTGTTTATGTCTTCTTTCCCTGAATTTCTCCCCTTGGTAATGGAAAAGTAGAATTTGTGCATGCTTGTTTTGTCATTGTAGTTTGGAAGGAGAACTTGAATTTTTAATGTCACAGATGTGCAGAATTTTTTGTATTTTGAACCTGGAGTTGATTTAAGACTTTTGCTGTGATATGATGGGTTGAATAAGTTTTGCATCTTGCAAGGACCTGATTTCTGGGGGAGCCAAAGGGTGGAATGTTTTGGATTGAATTATGTCCCCCTAAAATAATGTGTGTAGGAATTTGGCTGGGCCATAATTCCCAGCACTGTGTGATTGCCCTCCGTTTAATAATATTCTTATGCTGTAAATTCTGCCTGTGATTAACGGACTGGATTAAGTTTAAGTGGATTAGAGTGGGACTGTAACACTTTCCTGTGTTCACCTCTCTGCTCTGGTATAAAAGAAGATGCCCTGAACTGTGACCTGTACCACTTTTTATGCTGCAAGAAATAAATAAGAAAGGAAGCAGATTGTGAAGACCGCAGACTACCAAGAAGGAAGAACCCAGAGCAGAGTACATCTTTTGGGCCCGAGATTCTTGCACCAAGATTCTCTCAGACCAAAGACTGATGATGTAGCATAAGGACCTTCCTTCAGAGCCAACAGAGACACAGTGCAGCCCCCTGGAGCTGGTACCCTGAATTCACAGTTCTGTCCTACCGGATTGTGTGAGAACAAATTTTTCTTCATTAAAGCCACCCACTAGTGTTATTTCTGTTAGACCAGGACCAAATGGCTAAGACACCAAGTGTCTGCCTTATTTATTTTCCCCAGTGCTAAAGTGTCTTAGTTATCTGATACTGCTCTAACAGAAATACCATGAATGGGTGGCTTTAACAAGGAAAAGTTTATTCTCACCAAGTCCAGTAGGTTACAAGGCTGAATTCAGGGTGCCAGCTCCAGGGAATGCGTTCTGCCAGCACTGGGGGAAAGTCCTTGTGCTGGATCAGTCTTTCTTTGGTTCAGAGCAACTTGGCATGGGGACCTCCGTGTCAAGGACACACTCTGCTTTCAGTGCTGTTTTCTTGATGGTGTGAGGTCTCCCACTCTCTGCTTGCTTACTTCTCTCTCTTTTTATGTCTTGTACAATAAAGGATAAAAGGTGATGCAAGCCACACTCCAAGGGAACTGCTTTCACGCTGAAGAAGACAGGTGACCTTAAGAAGCATGTTACATTCCTACCCTAGTCGTCTTTAACATAATTCAGTCTACTAACCACAGGCAGGGATTAGGATTTATTGCACAGGAAAGTCACAACATGGAGCACAATCACAAAACACTGAAAATCACAGCCCAGTCAAAACATTACACACACTTTTGGAGACGCAGTGCAAACCACAACACAGGCAAAATACAAGACAGGAGGCACAAAGCATTTTGCATCTTTTAGCGTTTCTTAGAGCCATATGATTATCTTAATAAAAGTAAAAAAAAATCCTTTAAGAAGTACAAGTTATATGCTACACACCTCAAAAATTGTTTCACTTCATCCTCATGATTTTACTGTAACCACAAAAACTGAGAGGAGTCTGATGAAACACTTGTCCACAGTTATAGAATTAGCAGATGGAGGTTTGAGGGTCAGTGTAAACACTACTGAAGTACAAAGACTTAGTGTTTAGCCACTCTAATCTACCCTCCTGTCAACAAAAATTTGTCTTCAGGTCATACGGACAGATGAAAGCTTTTACAATGTTAAAGCTCAACATCAGCAGAAAACCAAAACCTAACCCAATGCTGATTCTAACACGTAGCAGCAGTGCTCCACAGAATTTCCATCGAGTACCTGGTGGATTTGAAGTGCCATCCCTTTGGTTAGCAGCAACAATAGCTCTTAACCACTATGCTACCAGAGTTTCCAAAATGGGAGAAATCACATTAAATTAGTTGAGTGACATCCAACATAATCCTCCTTGAAGTCATTCAGGATCATTAATTAAAATATTTGCATCTTAACAAATTCGACAAGCAGTCACAAAGCATATAGGGAAGAATGAAGCATCTGAATCTTAATTAGAACTTCAGGTTTAGCTACCTGTTTGAAAGTACTGCCTTGTGTTATTCTGTCTCTACATAGGCCATCATTCTGGTACCCTTCCAACAGCTGAGATTTATGTAGCCCTCACGAGGTGCTGTATGTTTCTCCAGCCTCAGAGACTCTTGCTGGAGACGTCAGAGACAGCAAGGAGGGTGCGTTTCTCAGTCTTTGTCCTTGGACATGCTACTTGAACATGCAACTTGGAAAAGTTTGTCCATTTTTGCTGTAATAAAATGGAAAACAACAACAACAACAACAAAAAAAAGAAAACACCTCATTTCAAAATGAATCATTTGAAAGAACTGGTGGACCAATAATGAAGTCATTGGCAAATTTCTCAACATATGCTTTATGGGATTTATAATGTAAAAATGCATGAAGCAATGATGACAGAAATTATGACAGCATGAAGAACATATTATTATGCAGAGTTCATTCGAAGAATTCTTTTCTGGAGTAGAAACAAGCTAGTTCTGGTTGCATCTGTATTTATACATTGTTGTTGCTGGCAGAGAGCTAACATCATTTCCTTGATGCCTTGTGAACAGTTCTACATAACACTACTTTGAACTAATTGGAACTCAGTGGGGAGGAGGGCAGAGCAGAAGCTGTGAGACAGCAAGCTGAATGTTTGCTGAGCAGTACTGCAGCCTCTTTCTCTCCATCTAAGCACTGGTGTGGCTTTGACTGCAGTCCTGGCTTTCTCTGGTATTTACCTTTGCACCCCGGTGGTGTAGTGGTTAAGTGTTGTGGCTGCTTAATCAAAAAGTCAGCAGTTCAAACCCGCCAGGTGCTCCTTGGAAACTCTATGGGACAGTTCTACTCTGCCACATAGGGTCACTGTGAGTTGGAATGGACTCCACAACAGTAGGGTTTTTTGTTGTTGTTGTTCAGCAAACTCATGCACAAACATTAAGGGGAAAGCAAGAAGCTTTGAAAAGGAGGAAGATGGCTTAAGACATTATCTAAGAAAAAATCCAGTAAAAAATATTTACCCAGCGAGGAAATCCAAGGTCATTACAAGCAAAGAAATGAATAGTACTCAAATAAATGCTGGAGTTCAAAACGAGGAAAGAAAAACAAATTCAAACCCATTTCATGAAATTCAGCAAAACCACACTGACTCATAGCAACCCTATAGGACAAAGTAGGACTGCCAGATAAAGCTTTCAAGAAGCAGCTGGTAGATTCAAACTGCTGACACTTTTGATTAGCTGCCAGGCTCCAAACCACAAGGACACCAGGGCTCCTTTTGTGAGACAAGTGCTCATAAATCATCCAGGGACCAGCCAATTAAGCAACAGAGAAGATACTGAGGTTGAGAATCTGATGACTAAATTGATCCACTGAAGCTAACAGGTTTAATCAATTAATAGTGAACAAATGTCTTCATTTCCATTGAATAACAAGTTTTGGTTCAGAAGCTGAAATCTAATGATACCTCAATTTATTTCTTACATCATTTCGCAGTAAATGTCTTCTATTATTATTATTATTGTTGTTTTTTTGTCTCCATGAAGTTTGATTGTAACTTACATGATCAATATTCACATCTGAGTTAGCTGCAGGAGATTATAGGAAACAAAACAACACTAAGAACAGAACAATTAGACTTCGAGCTTTAGAATGGTTTCAGCTATCACACCAAGGCACATCTTTTTTCCTAGTGCTAACCTGCCTGCTGAAAGAAGCTATGGCTACAGGACAGGAGATATCAGAACAAATGACTTGGGACAAAAGCAAAGGCATTCCTGACAAATCCAGAAGTGTTTAATGTTCATTTCCCTGCTAGTGAGTAATCGGAATTTATGAGAAATACTTAAAATCTCATTTGAATATATGCTCATACATTGGGGTAATTTATGGACTGTAATACATGAAAAGAGTAAAAATTATAATTTTCAGGTAGTGCAGTTACATACACTGGGTTTCCATTTTCATGACAATAAAAAGCAAAACTCACTGCAAAATGGATCACATAATGGAAGCTGATTGAGAGTCGATCATTACTGAGTTGATTCACCTTTCAGATTCTTATCTACTGCACACTGTCTTTGGGGGAAGTTCCCTTATTTTTCTGTGTGGATTCTACAGTATTCTGAACAGGTAGAGTCACGTCATAGGAAAACCCAGGTGTTTCTCAACTATTTCTGGCTAAAACCTAAAAGCCACTTCTGTAGAGTGGATTCCTACTCTTAGTGACCATATAGGACAGAGTAGAACAGCTCTACAGAATTTTCAAGGGGTGCCCGGTAAATTCAAACTGCCAACCTTTTGGTTAGCAGATATACCAACAGAGTTTCCATTTCTGTGTAGAAGCTGGCAATATAATTCCTATTGTCTCCAAGACTGACAGTTGTTCCAGATTTCAGTTAAAGTAGTGAAATTCATAGCCCTATATTTTAAGAAGATAACAGGTACAGGTGTGATTGACTGAGGGAAAGCTTGGGCAGTCAAGGGAACATGATGGCATCAGAACCCTGTTTCTCTCAGTTTGTGACCACCTTCACTTAGATACAAAGGCAGCAGACTCTTCTGGTACACAACTCTTGCCTGCTTTAGTTTGCTATGTTAGTGCTTGTCTGTCTGTCTCCTCTGACACATTGCCCAATGTGCTAAATCTATATTAACTCCTGGGATTTACAATTGTCTGTTTTCTCCTTTATGCCCTGGTGATGTAGTGACAAAGAACTTGGCTGCTAATCAAAAAGGTCAGCAGTTCAAATCTACCAGCCAATCCTTGGAAAGCTTATGGATCAGTTCTACTCTGTCTTGTAGGGCCTTTGTGAGTCAGAATCAATTCTACAGCAACAGATTCAGTTTGGGTTTATATTTCTCTTGAAGTCCTGGTGGAACAAGTGTTAAACAGTCCCTGCCAACTTAACAAGTGGCAGGAAGAAACCACCCAGTGGCTCAACAGGGGAAAGATCTAGCCTTCTGCACCAGTAAATATTCAGCCTAGAAAACTGTGGAACACTTCTATTCAGGTGTGAGAAGTTACTATGAGTTCAAACGTGATTCCATGACACTTAATAACAGGAACATAGGCTTCTTGCTCTTGACTGCTAACAACAATGTTAGAGGCTTTTGTTCACCCAAAGAGGACATGGAAGAAAGGCCTGGTGATCTACTTCTGAAAAGTTAGCCACTGAAAAGGCCATAGAGTCCAGTTCTGCTCTGACATACATGGGGCAGCTATGGGTAGGAATCAAGTGGACACCGACTGGTTTACATTCCTCTGAGACCGACTATAACGTTGTCTCACCATATGAGAGACTGTTTCGTTGTTGTTTTCAGGCCAAAGGAATTTTCAGCGCCTTGCTTTGTTCTTACACAGGGCATTTTCTCCAATTTTTTAATTTATAGCTATAGTCCATATCTCTTCAACAAGTCTGTAGAGTTTTAAAATTCAAAAGTAAAAAGGACTCCTTTTTCTCTACATTATTTTATTATATATGTATGCTGAGGCAATAAGGACATCAAAATTGCCTAGGCAATCAAATTGTGAAAAAACATTGGCTAATAATTCACAGACTTTATTTTGTCATTTAGTGAAAGCTACATTTAGTTCATTCAAGCACCAAGTTATTTTCATATTTCAAAAGTCTCTATATCTTCACGGCTACTCTTACTCAGCTCCTCCTACCCTTGCCGAGGACACCATTCCAGGACTCTCACACAGCACCTGCCCTTTGCGTCCTAAACTCTAGATTATTTTTTTTTGATACCTGCATGTGTGTCCTGATCGTCTTTCCACTGTAAGTCTGGATCTCTCTTGTTGGATTAAAACCAGTCACTCTGATGAATTTAAGTGCGCTTGTAACTGTAGATCTAATCACACTGAAAAACACTTTATTCTTCCAGATAATACATGTCTGTTTCTTTAGTACTGCCTTCTCTGTGACAGGACAGCAATTTTAAGTATTCTGTGAATTTTGATATGATCTGAGAGCCACTTAGAGCCAAAGATCTACTTTGCTACTTGTCGTTAGATGCCACCCGTTTGTTGGAATTCGTTGTGACCCAGCGCACAACAGAACGAAACCCTGCCAAGTCCTACATCATAACTCATATTCATTGATAAGTTTCAGCCTATTGTTGTGGTCACTGCATTAATCCGTTTAATCAAAGGTCTTTCTCTTTTTCAGTGACCTTCTAATTTACCGAGCATTGTGTTTTCCTTTAGCGGCTTGCCCCTCTTAACAAAATGTCCAAAGTAGTTGAGATGAAATCTCTCCACCCTTGCTTCTAAGGAGCATTCTGGCCATACTTTGTCCAGGGCACATTAGTTCATTCTTTTGACAGTCCGCAGAACATTCAACATTATTCCCCAACACCACTCAGAGGCATCAATTCTTTGTTCTTCCTTACCCATTGCCCAGCTTTTGTATGCCTATGATTGGAAATCCTACGCCTTGACTCAGACACTCCTCAAGGTGATGTCTTTGCTTTTCAACACTTTACAGAGGTCTTTTGCAGCAGATTTGTCCAATGTAATAATACATCACTGGATTTCTTGACTTTTATTTCCATGGAAGTTGATTATGGATTCAAGCAAAATGAAATCCTTGACAACATCAATCTTTTCTGATTATCAGTTTTCTTATAGATCCAGTTGTGAGGAATTTTGCTTTCTTTATATGAAGCTGTAACCCATACTGTAGGTTGTAGTCTTTGATCTTCATCAGTAAGTGCTTCAAATCCTCTTCACTTTCACCAAGGACTGTTATCTATACGTTACACATTACAAATAAATCTCACATTTCTGATGTCATTTCATTCTTCATATAGCTCAGCTTCTTGGACTATTTGCTCTGCATTTAGACTGAGTGTATGGACCCTGAGGTATACCTTTCCTGATTTTAAACCATGCAACATGCCCTTTGTCTGCTCATAAGATCACCTCTTGGTCTACATACAGGTTCTGCATGAACATAGCTAAGTGTCCTGGAGTTCCCATCTGGGCAAGGTTATACATAATTCGTTATGAATCATACAGTAGAATATCTTTTCATAGTCTATAAAGCACTGGTAAATATCTTTCCAGTATTCTCCGCTTTGAGCAAAGGTCCATTTGGCACCAGCCATGATAACTCTTGTTCCACATGTTCTTCAGAATCTGTCTTGAATTTCAGGCATTTCCTTCTTGTTACGCTGCTACAATCATTTGTTGCATAATCTTCAGCATAATTTTACTTCCATGTGATGTTAATGATATTGTTTGATAATTTCTGCAGTCTGTTGAATTGTCTTTCTTTGGAATGGGCACAGATATGGACCTTTTTCAGTCAGTTGGCCAGGTGGCTGTCTTGTAAATGTCTTGGCATAGACACACCACTTTTACTCCCTGCACAATGCTGGAGTTCAGGTTTGAGAGTCAAGTTGCTGTTTTTTTCCCCTTTTTTTCTAAGGTACAACTTTGAAGATCACACTTACTTTCACTACTCCAGGAGGCTAACAGCGTGTTTAGAAAGATACAGTGTTGAGGTGGCAATGGACTTTGGATAGATAAATAAATGAATGCATAAATAGATGCATATATAAATAAACAAACCACAACCTGTTTATGGCACTATTGCTTGAATGCAGTTTCCATTGTAGGTAATAATTTGTTACTGTCTTAAAAGCTAAGGCTTCAGCTATTTCCTGGTAAGTGCATATTATCCAGCATGGTAGTAATGATCAATTAATCAAGTAAATATCTCTGAGGACATAGGAACTGTATCTACAACAGAGGAGAAAAGGGAACTATTGATTGCTGTTGGAGAGAATATTCTTGCAGAGCCTGGTAATGGCTCATTAATCTGCTTTAAAATTCAGACTCTGCCTCTGAATTTGGATTGGGGAGCACACGACAACATAAAAGAGCAAGTTTTATGTATAAAGGAGGGGTTATAACTTATGTACAGTGATATTTGTCGAGGCTCCAATCTTTACCTCCATGATCTTTTCCTGAGCCTTAAATAAGCTATTTGTTACATTTGATCAATGATAATGTGAGACTAATGTGGTAACTTACACATTCTAAATATTAGAATAATTTTGTTTCTGAGTAATTTTTCATTTCTGTTTCTGTAGTAGAATCAGTTGAAATGAGCTGAGGTAGTAACTGTGACTTACAGCGTGTGTTCAAATTTAGAGTTAAAAAAATAAGGATGGCCTTGAAAAGACCTGATGCATATCTTAAGATGAGCAAAAGCTATCCTCATGAGAATATCTATTGGAGCAAAGAGGTTAACTTATAATTTATGATGTTTTCATTTAAATATTTAAATGGCATATGCTGTACTGTATGTGCAGACAAATATACCATACTTCAAAAGTAGGCACTTTATAACTGAATAAATGACATATATATGCTACATTCTTTTCCTGTTAAATTTTCACAGAAAAGTTATAGAAAGATTAAATGTGAAAACTTAAAGCCTCAAACAACTTTTAATTTATCCTTTAGAACGAGCAGGGACTAAAACACAGAAAGAAAGAAAAGTTAGGAAACTGCCCCATCTGAATTTGAAGAGAATTGGGAAAAAAAAAGTTGATATTATTTACCAATTCTTTGTAGTATAAGTACAAGAAAAAAATGATGGGAATGACTATGTTTATAAGGTCATTCATTTTACCCAATCACTCATATTAAAAAGCAGTTTATATAAGGAAAAAATGCATACCTTAATGGTTTGTTTGTATGTTTGTTTTTTTTTTCAAAAAGAAAAGAAGAAAGGTAGGAAAGGAGGGAGGGAGGGAGACAGAGAGGGAGAGAGAGAACAGCTTTCCAATTCCCACAGGCTAAGTCAAATTTTGTTGTAGACTTTACCTTATATTTTTGCTACCCTTGCTCTACTTGTCACTGCACAGTGATTATGGTAGGTGATTTCTCCTGTGGAAATAACATGTAAAACACTGATCTTATTTGCAAAGATAATCTTAAAATATAATAAGAACAACAATAGAAAAAGCAACAACAATTTTGGACAAGCTATTTTACCTTTCTGGTACTTAACATCTATGTCTTAAAAAAAAATGAACATATCAAAAGATATTTTTTCCCTGATTTCTTTGATTCACTATGTTTACGAAATAAAAATCTACATACTCACTCTCTGTTTTGCACCACTCAAAAAAGTACAATTTTTTTTTCCTTGAAGAAATATAATTCTTTTGCTGATATTTGGTGTACTATAGCTAGCTTATAGTCTGACACAATCATAAACATTGTCTTCAGTGGAAGAAAAGGAAATAACTGAATTGTCCTTATTCTGGATCTTCCAGACACATATATGGAAATGGTTATGGAACCATGACTTAGCAGCTGTTCATATTTAAGTGATTTTATTGTGTAAAGATAATTGAGTGGCCTCTTTTTCCCCTTCCCTCTTTCCAAAAAATAAGAGTTTAAAATAAAACCCGTGTAACTGAACAACCTGAAGAGAGTAAAACAGACTGAAGTGGTCTCCAGTGAGCCTTTAGAGAAAATCACTAGATAATCCAAGATGAAATTCCTCAGCCTTTTAAACTCTCTGGAGGCAGGGAAAGGGATCCAAACCAACTAGTTGTGTGTACTTAACCACTGGCTATGCATTAGAAGATTCAACTTGAATCTAAGAAACGGAAGATGTTTGATCTTTCATGAGAATAAAATGAAAGAACTTACGACCTAAGCCGTCTTTGTCTTCATCATTCAAGTTTGTCACATTATGTAAAGATCTTTACTGCTGTAGGACTAGACTTTCTAGATGTGTACTATTTAGATTTATAGTATTCTGCATATTATTTCCTGACTTCCCTGTGAGTAGGGGGTTGGGGAGGGTGGGTGGGCAAAAGAGAAAGAGTAAGTTAAATATTTCATTTTTAAGACATTAAAATCATTTAAATGAATAATGATCATGTTTGAATGCAATGCATTGCTTTGTTTGCACATGTAGTTTAAACCTCAGGGTCAAGAAAAGGGGTGCATATCTCCTTTCGGAGATAAAACTCTGTCTAGCGAGCTTCCTCAGAGTAATGAGAGAATATTTCTGTTTTCCTTTGAAGACTTCATGGGAGAAATTGTAAAGTCTTCTGCCAGTTATGATGTGGATACCTGACTGTAACATAGCCAACTCATTTCACCTAGGCTAACAGGAAGCTGTCAGACCAAATGATCTTTCTGTATCTCCTTCCTCAGTCTATACGTAAACCAGTTGCTGAGAGGTGAAAGATTCAGTATTGATTATTTTATCCATCTTATGTCCTTGAATCAATAGCATTCCTAACTGCTGAGTTTGAAATAACCTCAGTGTTCACTCAAAACAAATTAAGAGTGGTCAAATTTTAAAAGAATAAGCCATATATCACAGAAAACTTTTTAATGTTTCAGATCTTTATAGGGTTTTATCTTAAAATTATTGTCAATGGCAAAGGATATATTCTGCATACCACCATACACAGCAAATTAATAATTTAAGTATGATATAGATCCATTAAATGAACTGAAATTAGTCACAATCTACTAATGTCTTCATGATAAAAAATGGAGTAGTTGGCAAAGGTATCTATTCAGGGTAGGTTTATTTGGAAATGAAACAACTTTGAATCAAAGGTCATTTATGCCTATATGTGTGGAGTTAACAGCAAAGACTCTACAATCAGACCAGTGTACTTGAATCATAGTTTCATCATTTACTATTATCTAGTTAAAAAAAAAGTTGCCATCAAGTAGACTCTGGCTCATTGTGATCCCATGTGTGTCAGAGTAGAATTGTGCTACAGAGAGTTCTCAACGACTAATTTTACAGACATACACATAGATCACCAGGCTTTCCTTCCAAGGCACCTCCAAGCAAACTTGAACTTACAACTTTTCAGTTAGCATCCAAGTACATTAACCATTTTACTATACTGAGACCCAACAACCTGGCTAACCTTCAAATCAATGACTGAAAACTTCCATGCATCAGTTTCCTCTTTAAAACTGGAGCAAAGTGACACCAAAATCAACAGAGTTGCACAGGAATTGCAAATAAAATACATCGATCAGTGCTTTGTACATGGTGACTGTGCACACATACACAAAAACACCATAGTTGATAATATACAAAGCTTTGATTTTAAAGAGAAAATACATACTTTTTTTAAAATGTGTCACAATATAATGTTATTAGAGTTTACCCATACTGTTTTCTTCCTTTTCTAATGTCACCACCACTCAGTGATGACATCAATTATACTCAGCACTGGGAGAAACTGATTCTCCTAAACCCATTGCGTTAGAGGTGATTCTGACTCGCCAAGCCAAGTGCCATCAAGTCAGATCCCAACTGTAAAGGACAGAGAAGAACTGTCCCATAGGATTTCCAAGGAGTGACAATCTTTTGGTTAACAGTTTTGTCACTTAACTGTGAGACACCAGAGTTCTGTTCTCGAGTGATGACAAAGTGAAAAAAATTCTAAGAGTCATTGTCTGTAAGTGAGCATGATTATTTTGTAGTCTGGGGTTCTCATGTAATGGTGAATGATCATTGTTTTGTGCTTCTTATTTAATACTTGCCTTTGACTTCCAAGATATGTCAAAGAAAAGAAACTACCACTTCTCTCTTGCATACCTAGAATATGTGATAGGTATCTTGTGTACACAAAATGGAATAGAGCAAGCAGCAGGAAGAGAAGTTTGCTTCCCTAAGGTTATCCATAACATCTAAACTAGGAAAAATCCTATTTCATTACAGATTATTTTCAGCCTGAGGTTTCATGAAATATAATTCGCTCCCTGATATTAGCATTAGAAGTCTTTATGCTTTCCTTAACCATTTTTCCATCCTACAAGAACTAATATTGCTGGACAACAGTGTTTATTAATTACTTGTCTCAGTTAATAATTTCCAGCTACCAAATAGTTATTTTCAAATGAATAATAATAATAAAAATACTACCTGTTCTTTGAAACAAAGCATTAAAATGGTGGTTAAAATGTAGATCTATTAAAGTAAATGTAGAAAAGAATAGGATACTGACTTTTGTCTTTGTTTTAGTAAATCTCATCTGTACAAACGTCTTCTAAATCTTAGATATTCCCTTTATTTTATTTTAGAATCTGAACGCATTACAACTAAGTAAGAATATGATTGAATGACATAGGAATTCATCTCACCATTTTAATAGTAGCTGAAGTGAACAACTGAGCAACAAGTCAACTGAGATATTAATGATTTTACTTTAGGGCTGGTTTACTTTACAGGAATGAAGCTCTGTTTCTGTGTTTATGTCTCAATTCTCTAAAAACCCACCCACAACCTGTATTCTTTACAAATATTTTCAAATGCTTAGAACTTAAGAAGATAAGCCTGAGCTTGTTCAAGAATTACATTATACAGAGCACCATTGGATTTATCTGCTTATTGGTAAGAACTGCTGAACTGCGTCAACATGGATATGAGATGAACTCCTCTTCTATGGTTCCACCTACTGTGTGTAACTCTTGCTTTCTTCTCTCTGATTTTTGCTTATATTAACTTTCTGTGTTCTCCAGGTTCCTACTCTCCTTTCTTCCCTAAGCTCACCTTCTCACAGTCTCTATCATATCAACTTGTTTAATTCCTTGATAGCAAATAGTCTGAAAACGTTGTCTTTCTTTTATACTTACCAGCGTCTGCTTATATCTGCCCTATAGTTATGAGCTTGTCAACAGAACTTGTCACAAATAGAATGACCATATATCAATGCTGAATGAATGCAAGAATGAAAGTCCTGATTAATTTTCTGGATGGAAAAATAAAGCAAGTGCCTCCGTATCTAATATGAAACAATTATTTACTAAGATGAAGACCTTGGTGGAAATCTGTATGAAAAAAAAAAAATTCTCTTTATAAAAAATAGAAGATTAAAAACTCACTGCTACTTGCATACTCAGTTTGCAAAATGCATCAGCTGCTTAAAGAACTACAATATATGCACCATGAAATCACACACAAGAGCTTCAGTGATGAATGACTGTTTAAATCAAAGACAATGGAATAATAATTACCACCAATAGTTCTATCCTTAGGAACACTTTATATTTTACTTTCCTGGTAACATTAGATTGAGAATACAAACAGGTTATACAAAGGACAGGAAAGGGCCATTTATCCTTAATTTAGACATTTCCAGTATATTGCAGTCATTTATTCTAATCACTGGTTTATTATTCTGCTGTTTTTAACATACTGAATTTTATACTCTCTGTCTCTCTTTTTTAAACTATTGATCTCTGCTTCTCCCTCAGATTTCTAAATCTTTGACCTGCATCTGGTACATAATCACAGATACTAGCACAGGACTTGAAAATAGTTGTGTTTTATCCTGTACTCCATAAATGTGTATTAAATAAATATTGAACACATTTTGGACTCCTTTGCCTCTGATTCAATATTTAGTTCTCGGACTTCTTACCTAATGCTTGGAATAGGAATCTGGAACTCCATAGCCATTCATTGTCTGATCTCTTTGTCACCAGACCCTCCACTTATCTTTCTTTCTTCCTTTAGCCCACCTCCATTCCCTTTTTTTCTCATACAGATCTTGAACTTTGCCCGTAATATTTCCTCTAGCATCCTACCCTGTGTGGACCTGCTATTGCCACTAGCTGCTGTCAGGTCAGTTATTCCCCTTTTTCCCCACGACTTACACAACTTCAAGGACAGTGTAACAAAACACAGCCTGGTCTCTCACCATCCATGTGATCAGTTGCAAATCGGATCACTGTGATTCACAGGGCTTTCATTCCATGATTTTTTGAAAGGAGCTCTCCGGGCCTTTTTTCCTTATCCATCTTTGTCTGGATGCCTGTGAAAGCTGTCCAGTATCATAGCAACACACAAATGTCCACTGTCAGACAGCTAGTGGCTGTACATAAAGTGCATTGGCTGGGAATCAGACTCAGGTGTCCTGAAAGGAAGGTGAGAATTCTATCACCAAATCCCATTTCTTCCGCCTGACTGACCCTAGTCCATCTGATTTCCAAGCCAACCTTCTGGTACACAGGTGTACATAGAGCTTTGAACACCCAACCTAATCAAATAGCCTACATGAAAGTAGATGAAGTTTTTGGTGAAGATGTTTGGAGCCATGTTTCTAGATGTTTCTTTTCAATATTAGATGTTTGGTGATAATAAGAAGCTTATGAAAAATAAGAATGGTTCTGTAATTTATAAAGGATTCCAGAAGCCCCCAAATAAACTCTTTTTTTACTAAGTTTGAGAAGGATTTGTCAAGAGTTTAGTGAATTCCTTTTTATAGTTCCTGGTTCTCCTTGATTGTTGCAAAGTGCTTGGTTGTTAGGAATATGTGATAAGTTCAAGGTTGTCATGTGGACACATGTTAGCAGTGAATGTGGAGATCTTGTGAGACTGAAAGTTTGAAGAATTTGCTAACTTGCACTGTATCTTTTAGATAAAATTAATGTTATGGATTGAATTGCATTCCACCAATATACATGTTGTAAGTCTTAACCCCAATACCAATGGTGCAGTGGTTAAGAACTCAGTTGTTAAGCAAAATGGTAGGCAGTTTGAACCCATCAGCTGCTCCTTGGAAACCTTATGGGGTAATTCTACTATGTCCTATAGAGTTATGTGAGTCATAATTAACTCAGTGCCAATGAGTTTGGTTTTTTGGTTTAATATGTGTGGTTCAATCCTATTTGAGAATGGTTCTTGTTATGTTAATGAGACAGGATTAATGTAGAGTATGCTTAAAGTCAATTTCTTTTCAGATACAAAAGAGATAAAACAAGCAAATGAGAGAAGCAGAGATGGGAAAAAAACAGATGCCAAGTCACAAGAAGATCACAAAGGAACACTGACCTTCCCCAGAACTCACAGAGAAAACTTTCCTCTAGATACGGTACCCTGAATCCAAATTTCTTTTTTGGTTTGTTTTCATTGTGTTTTGAGTGAGTATTTACAATTCCAATCAATTGCTCATAACAGAAAATACACGTTTTGTTGTGTGCTCTTAGCTGCTCTTCCCCCCTCCATGACAGCATGTCCCTCCCCTCCATCCTGGATTTCCTGTGTCCATTCAACCAGTTCCTGTCCCTCTCTGTCTTCTCGTTTCGCCTCTGGACAGGAGCTGCCCAGGTAGTCTACTGTATCTACTTAAGCCAAGAAGCTCACTCTTCACCAGTGTTTTTTGTGTCTTACAGACCAGTTCAATCTTTGTGTTGGGCTGAATGAGAACTCTAATCTTTCAGACTGTGAGAAAATACAGTCCTATCTGTTAAAGGCAACCATTTGTGGTATTTCTGTAATAACAACTAGATAACTAAGACAGAGGACGAATTTGTTTAAAACTGCTTATAATTTGACTGTGTTCATTTGGGTGGCCCATTTATATATTCATTTACTTCATTTTCATTTCATTGCAGCATAGTTTAAAATTATGCATATATTATCATGTTTAAAAATAGCCCTACAAACTCTGAATCAGATTATCTGTATCTTATCATTTGATTACCACTATGTGTTTGTCGTGTTAAAAAATATTTTAGACAGAGAAGTGGTGAGAAAATGTGTCTCAAATCACTGATAAGTAAGATCAAGGTTGTTAAATAACTACTGTGATTTGATTGGAAATGTTTAGAGGAAAGTGGCATGGTCCTCAATTAGAAAGCAAACGCTTTTCTCTTTCTCTTCTGTCTTTTGATGTGTCTTCAAGATGCATCTTTAAATAAAACAGTTGTGCTAATATGACTGATTGATTTAGATATATGATCCCAACCATTTTAAACAACTCAGAGACTACCCTCTGCACTCACCAAGGAAGTTAAAGAATCAACATTATTTTCTATTCCCTGCATGCCCAAGCCAGCTTCTAAGGCAAACTATGGAACTAAGCAAGCTTTTATGGTTTCTCTTTAACTGCATTCAGATATTCTAAGACTACCATCTCCTAAGTCCCCTCTTTTCATACACCCTTGAGTAATTGCTGTATTTCAGCATTATTTTATGCATGAGAATTTTCTTTCCCCATAGTCCCTCAGTTACTGTTTATCTATTATAAGTTTTATTCATTAATCCTATTGAAATGATAATTTAATTGCAGCTAAAGTGGGAATGGCTAAAAATGATAAGACCCGTGGCTGCCACATCTAGTTGTACAGGTTGTTCACTGCGTAATGGAATTATACTAAGGGAACAAGAGGAAACCGAATTCTACCTAATACTCTGCTTGGCAAGCGAACTCTGTATTACAGAACTCCATCAACATAGGCTATGGGGGAACTTTTCCTAATTCATGCGAAGGAACCAGCTACTTGCCTAGCAACATATTATTGGAGTAAAGTCTCCCTAGAGATCTAGGAACAGTGCTTATTTTTAACTTAGGAAAGACATAAATACTAGTGGTGGCCCTATGAGAACCAGCCCTATCTCTTTTGTGTAATGATTCTTTCTTCCTATTTCATTATTTTGTGTATATCCTCAGAGTATTCAATTTTTCTAAGTCTCTCTTGCTGAATACTGTGTTTTGGAAAACTTCAAAAAGGTGTTTCTTACTATTCTGTCTAATGTTTTCTTTGAAACAAATCCTATTTTCTTCTAATTAGGTTCATAATTATGTATATTTGGGGCTATTTTTTTACCAAAAGCTTTCAACATCTTTAAAGTTGTATCCGAAATTACATGTGCAACTTATGTTTACCAGAAGACTTTACAACAGGTAAAATCAGAATGTATCAAAACCAGTAAACCAAACCCACTGCTCAGTTGATCCTTGGGTCATAGTGACCCTATATGTACAGAGAGGAAAAAAGTTGGTAAAGACATATTTGTCAAATGTCTAACCTCTAAAACACATAGAAAACTTCAACACCTCAATAGAAGAAAGACAAACAATCTAATTAAAAGAAATAGGCAAAGGATATGAACAGACATGTTATCAAAGAAAATAACCAGAAGGCTAACAAACACATGAAGAGATGCTCATGATCCTTAGCAATTAGTGAGATACAGATGAAAACTACAATGAGATGCCATCGCACCCTTGCAACAACAAAAAAAGAAAAACACACCACAGCAAGTGCTGGTGAGGTCATGGGGAAATTGGAACTCTTACGCACTGCTGGTGAGATTGTCAAATGGGAAACCACTATAGAGAATGTTGAGACACTACCTCAAAAAGCTAGAAAGAGAAATACCGTATGATTCAGCAACCACTGTCCTAGGTATACATCTTAGGGAAATAAGAGCAGTGACACAAATAGACGTATGCACACCAGTCTTCACTGTGGCATTATACATGATAACAAAAATATGGAAGCAACCTAAGTGTCTATCAGTGTTTGAATAAGTACATAAAATGTGGTAGACATGTACAGCAAAACGCCTTACAACAAGAAAAGAATAATGATGAATCCAGGAAATATCCTGTAACACGGATGAATCTGGAAGACATTATTATAAATAAAGTGTGTACTGGCATACCTCCTTTTATTGAACTTTGATTTATTGTGCTTCACAGATAATGCCTTTTTTTACAAATTGAAGGCTTGTGACACCCTCCATTGTAGGAAAGAAAATTATGCAATTCCAAGTGTGCTGGTCCTTCTCTTTGACCTCCATTCTCCATCTCCCCTGCCTCAGATAGTGTATCTCTATGGACTGCATCCCTCAGACTGCCTTCCTTCCTCTGAGCTCACCTAATGCTGAAGAAATATATTACAAATTGAATTATATCGCCACAAAATTGTGTTGAAATCCTAACGCAGTACTTGTAAATGTGACCTGTTGGAAAATAAAAAATTTTTCTTTGTTAGGTTAACAAGGTCATAGCAAAGCAGGATGAATCACAAATATAAGCAACCACTGAGTTAAAAGAATGCAGAGAGGACACAGGGGCATCCGCATCTTGAAAACAAAAGGCGTTTAAAACAACCCACCTGTAAGTAAAGGAATACCAACAATCCTCAGACAGACACCAGGAACCAGGAGTGAGGTCACAGGAGGAACTAGCACAGTTGTAAACCTGTTTTGGATTTTAAACCTCTCAAACTGTGAGGAAATAAATTTTTGCTCTTTAAAGCCACGCACTTGTGGTTTACTAATGCCAGTCAATTTCAATCAGTCATGAAAGACTGTCTTAAACCAGCCCAAGCTGGATATGGCTTATCTCAGACATACAAAAGCACCAATGGGACTGTTGATGTCAAGAGAAGATGCAGCAACAGGTGGAATGAATCAGAAGGAAAGTCATCACAAGGGCCTCTTTCCAAACCCAGAGTTTCAACAACAACCGCGTCATCTCCTGTTTCCTGATGACCATAATTCTTGCAACATCTTCCCTGTGTACTCATTCTAGAATTTTCCCTCCCCAGTGAGACTCGATGGCTGCCATTCTGCTGCCCAAAGCATAAAAGAAGCCCTGATTCCTCATCGCTCAGAGTCAGATCTGCTTCCTTCTGCAGAGTGCAATAAAGTTATCTTCTCTTACTCAAAGGTGCTTGTTCAGATTATTGGCAGCTCTGAGCAGTCAGAGAGAATCCACCTTCTAGGGTTTGGCAACAGTATTTCTGTTACTGTGGTATTTCAAACCAAAAACCAGATCCACATCACGTACTCTTAAAGACCAAGACATAGTAATGATTTCTCACCGATACTAGACCTTAGATTCTTTTCTATACCTTTTTGTTTCTCTTAACTAGGCCCGGACTAATGTAAATAGTCCAATCACGAAGCTGTTCTCTGTTAAACATGGGCTTTGTGCATGCCCTCTGTTTTGTACTGGAATACTGAGTGGTAAAACAGGTGGACATTTTCTTTATCTGTCCTGTTTTCTTAATCTGTGTGTTTTTAAAAACAAACAAAACATGAATAACCGTAGTGAAGAAACAATGAAATTTCAAGCTGTGTCTGTTCTGTTAATTTTGCCCCTGAAAATCAGAAAAACTCAAAAGTTTGTAATTTAACATATTTCTATTTAATAAAATATCAATTATATAAACTGACTCAATGGATTTTGTCATTTAGCTTTATATTAATTTCCAGTTTAACATTTTGGAGAGGAGAAATTAGGAAATGCAGGTAGTTATATCTTTTGGTTTTTGGTTCCTTGTGCCACTGATTATAATAAAGTTCACACTTTCTTTCCCACGTTTCCATTCAACTTTCAGTTCTATGTTGAGGAGTTAAGAGTCTGAATTACTGGAAATCAAATCTGTAAGTGAAGTAGATACCAGTCAACATCAGGTTGATCTAGATTCCTGTTAACTCCATCTGTTTCAGAGTAAAAATATATACCATAGAGTTTTCATAGATGTGGCCTTTCAGAAACAGATCACCAGGCCTTTCTCCCAAGATGCCTCTGGGTGGGTTCAAACTATGAACCTTTTAGATAGTAATCCAATAGTAAGGCAAATGAGATACCTGCACCAGTTACCAGTTACCAATTGCCACTGAGTCAATTCCAAGTCATGGTGATGTCATGTGTGTTAGGATAGAATTGTGCTCCATAAAGTTTTCAAAAGTCTGTCTTCTGAGGCATCTCTGTGGGAACTCCAACCTCATACTAGGTTCTTTAAGCCTGAAGAGATTGGAAAAAGAAAAAAATTCAGGACCCACAAGATGTTTGCACTTACAGCCCATCACCGTGTACATTTATCTAGCTCCATGTAAGGTAGTGCTTGAAAATATCCCACTGTCACAGAACAATACAGTCAAACTCTTGATTTCAAGTGTTTTGTTCAAAAAATAAAGTTGTAACTATATTTAAAGTTGGCTAAATTAGGAAATGTTTGTCCAATTCTGAAACCCTGGCTTGGATTTCAATACCTAGAGACACTTTTCGTCTCCCCCATGTATTGAGAAGAGAGAAGTAATTAAGTTCCTATATATAGAAAGAATTGTTTTGCTGCTTAGACACATCATTTACATTTTATTCAAGAGCTCTATGGGGAGGCAGAGTGATGCAACTTCCTATGTGAGCTTCTGCATCTGTGCAATCTGTAAAAAAACAAACACCCAAACTCAATTAGGACCTCTCAGCTAGAGAGTGAAATAATGAACACATTTTATCAAGAGGGAATATCAATTTATGACAAGCTCATCTCTGTATTATTCCTTCAACTGGGCTGCTAGGGAAGAAAATACTTGCGTATATAGTGTACACAAAATTCTTAATGCCATGTTCTTACCATCACAAGGATAGTCTGAAATGAGACCCTTCCAACATACAGAACAATATGGCACTACTTAGTGTGGGATTAAACAATATAAATCACAGAATCTCACCCTCTCATATTATAAATACACAAAGTGAGACTTGGAGAGTTTAAGAACTTTCTCCAAAGTTATTAAGTTTTCTTGTCTCTCTGATTAGTCTACCCAGTACTTTAGTCTACCGTTATTGCTACTTTAGACTAGATTTAACACTTCATTATATTATATGTCCTCTTCAGTTTCAGTCAATCCATATTCATTAAGAACTTACTATGACCTAATGCTGTGTTTGGTAGTGAGATATTGGTAGGTGGTAGAATCATTGGTCTAAACAGGAGGCAGAGTTATTTTTAAAGCATATGTCCCAAAAGACCCTTATCGATCTAAAACATTATTAAAGAGGATCATAGGTACCATTCCCTGGCCATTTAGGCTCCGAATCATTTACATGTTAAGCATCTGAAACAGATGTTGTTAAGTATGTAGTGATGATTGGTAAAAGGTTCACATCAGTAGAGTTGGAAGCCATAGTAGATAGTAAATTGAGAACAAAGAAGGCTAAATAGTGTGATAAAAACATCAATATTTAAGAATGGTGTTGTGAATAAATGCCTCAAATAAGACAAAGAGGGTATAACCCGGAGAATATTGTTAGAAATTGGTTGAGAGTGAATTTCTCAAGCCAAATAAGAAAACCTTGATTAATTTTAAAAGAGTGACCAGCATTTGTAAATAATACAAAAACCAAGCAATGAAGAGTTCTACTAGCAGATTTAGCATTTATACATTTATAAGGTTATTGTTTTGTGGAAGAGAGTGACTCAATGCGGCTGTGAAAGAGGAAGCGAGTTTGCAGTTAAGAGAAAGTTAGAAAGTGCTCGTAGTTAACAGCCACCTTTTCAACAAATTAAATTGCAAAGAGAACGGGGAGTCAGGCAAAACATGTGGTTGAGAACAGATACTATAGATGAGAAGAAAGAGCTCTAGTTTTAGAGGTGAAGGGGATAGTATGTTCCCTTTCCTTCTCTTATTTATTTATTAACATCCCTAGTGAGATAGTGATTGAAGAAATATACATATACACCAAATAAATAACATATAGAGAAATGAGTGTACAGGGATCTGTTTGAAAGTAAAATGAAAGAAAAGAGGTACAGTTCTCAAATTAGTCTGCCTTGACACAGTGTCATAAATATAGACTCTATGAGACTTGATTTTTGTGTTAATTAACTCTTATATTCCAGTTACCACAAATGGGAGTGTTTCCAAATTGGACCATGGTCATTAACATTGACAAGTCATTTCTGACAGATTCACTCAGATTTGCTGCTGCAAAAGGACTCAGAGGTGAACAGAGATATTTACCAACAGAGAACTGACAAAAATGACACTGAGTGATTGAGGTTAAAAAAATAAATCACATCTCCGTCACCTGAGTTCTTCATCTTAGACTGACTTCAGCTAAATTAAATGGCCATTCGGAATTGCTTCAAGACAGTACATGTGTCTGTCTGATCATTTTCTCGACATTTCTCAGTTACTCAAAGGCATGTTCTTTCAAGAAAGTTACAGTATTTATATTAAAAAATCTTAAGTAATATCTAGAAATATGCATATGTTAAATTAAATCATAATTACTTTTGAACAAAATTAGTTATCTTCTCAGGCAGTAGTAAATTTTCCCATATACAGTAAAAATACACCTATCATTGGCTCATTCCAAATACAAAGGCAGATTGCTAGACAATTTAAAATTAGCTCACATTAGTATTCAACAGTATCTCAAATGAAGCCAACACAGAAACAGACTGATGTAGGTACTTGGTCACTGGTATGTACTCGCTGCATCACAGCAGAATCAGACGGTGATGATAAAATATCAACAGACGGGCATTTCCAAGCATTCATCATCTGGTGTCAGTGATCACGCAGTATCTCAAAAGTTTAGGAACACTGTCTGTCACATTCTGTGTCTCTCTGATCAATAACAATAGACCAATTATCCTTAAAAATTTAAAGAATCTCTGGAGTCTCCTAGAGCTTCAGCCAAGACATTGAAGGTCTTACGTCTAATCCAATTATAGCAAGGAGAAAGGATGTTTCCGATTTTTGTTGTTTTTTTTCAGAATTAGATGGCACCTAGCCACCACCATAGACTGTCCTTACAGGACACTCAGCAAAGAGTCGCAGATGGAGTGGGAGAAATGTAGGCTGTAGAATTTAAACTCTAGGGAAAAGAACAGACTTGATGATTTCAGACTTGAGAATCCCTGGAAGACATGGCCCCCAGATTCTCTGTTAGCCCAGAATTTAAACCATTCTGGAAGGCAACTCCTCAAAGATTGAACTGGTATATAAGACATAAAGTGATATAGGTGAAGAGTGTGCTTCTTGGCTTGGACAGATATAGGAGACTACCATGCATCCCTTGCCCAGAGGTGAAATGAGAAAACAGAAGGGGACAAGAGCTGATTAAATAGACATGAGAAGTTAGGGACAGAGGGGAGGAATGTGCTGTTACAGTATAAGGAGACCAGGTAGAGTCACATAACAAAGTGTGTGTAACTTTTTGTATGAGAAACTGACTCAAATTGTAAACTTCCACTTAAAACATAGTAATAATAATAAGAAACAAAAAGAAAAAAATACGTATCAATGATTTAGTAAATATTAATTTTATTTCATCAGATTTTGGTGAGCTTGAATATGTTCTATATTTATTGGCTATTTCAATTTATTAGTGCTTTGCTTATCTGTGTTCTGCCAAACATTTTGAACACACGTTTCTTCCTGTCCTTATGAATCACAATAACTCCATGTAACTTTGTATACTAAGAATTTAATTTTTTGTCACCTGTTTTGAATGTAAAAAAACTCTTTTTTTTTTTTTTTTTTGCTTTCCTCAGTTGTCATGAATGATATGTGCCTGATGCATGTGTTGGTCTGGGGATATGTATGGTTTGCAGACACTAGCAGTCTTTTCCCTTGTGACTTCACATTTACAAGTGTGATACACAATAAGCCTTTTAAAACAGTTGCAGGTTTTATTCTATTCCACTTACGGTTTATTATTTTTTAATGTTTAAATTACATGATGCAAAAAAAAAAAGATGGTCAATTATCTCAATGTCATCTATTTAAAATAAGCAGAGATGATCCTTCTTTCTCCATGTCCAACACATATTATATTTGTATATCAGTAGAACTAATTTTCATCATTGCACTTTAAAAAAAATTAAGTTAAAAATATCCTCATCAGATTTTGTCAGGGATTAC
This sequence comes from Heterohyrax brucei, assembly GCA_028571685.1. Classification (NCBI taxonomy): domain Eukaryota; kingdom Metazoa; phylum Chordata; class Mammalia; order Hyracoidea; family Procaviidae; genus Heterohyrax; species Heterohyrax brucei. The sequence goes on along the minus strand of CM053146.1, from coordinate 39,189,312 downwards.
ATTCAATTCATATATTAATGAAGAAAGAGGTTTTTTTTTAATATTTTGAGCTTTATATACTCTGTATGGACATATTTCTCTTACTTAATTATATTGATTAGAATGAATATTTTAATCAGCCAGGGCTTCTCTAACAGAAATATCACAGAGTGGATGGCTTTAACAAAGGAAAGTTTATTCTTGCATAGTCTGGTAGGCTGTAAGTCCATATCTAAAGTGTCTGCTCCAGAGGAAGGCTTTCCCCTTGTCAGCTCTGGAGGAAAGCCCAGTAATGCATCAGTCTTTGTCCAAGGAGCATCTTGGCACAAGAACCTCAGGTCTGAAGGACACGCTCTTCTCCCAGTACCGCTTTGTTGGTGGTACAAAATTCCCGAATCTCTGCTTGCTTCTCTTTCCTTTTATCTCTTGTAGGCTGAAAGGATTAAGAGTGGCACAAGCCATATTCCAGGGAATCTCCCTTTACAGTGGAGCAGGGAGGTGATTTTATAAAGGAATTTACAGTCCCACCCTGATCCTGTAACATACAGCATAGGAAACCCACAAAATGGAGGACATTCACGAGATACTGGGAATCATGGTCAAGCCACACAGTTACACATAATTTTGGGGGACACAGTTCGATCCATGACAATGAAACACACATTTTCATAACACATATCTTCCAAATTTCTTTTAATATTTATTATTTAATATTTATTCCTGAAGAGGTTTTCTAAAATAGTTAGAATATATATATATATATTTTATTTTATTTTCCAAATGGTCATTCGTTTTGTACAGAGGAAATCAAGTACTGATTTTCTTTCAGGTAAATAGGCAAAAAGGAAATTTGGGGGATAAATCAGATCAAACTTGAAAGAATGTTTTTCTGAATCATTTATAAATGGTGCCAGTGGAAGAAGGTCATGGAAAAAGAGGAAAATTCACAGTGAGGTGGATTGACACAGTGGCTGCAATAGTGAGTTCTAACTTAACTACTGTAAGAATGGGCTATGTTTCATTCTGTTATACACAGGGTGACTATCAGTCAGAATAGTAACCCTCAAGAGAGGAAGAAACAAAAGATTTCTTCTAGAAGTAAAGTCAAATTCATTAGAAAGGAAAAGGCAAAGCATAGTTGGAAATACAGGAGTAAAATCAGGAATAAGTACCATGGTACTGGATTTTAGTGAACCTATAAGGACACAAATGACAAGCAGGTGTAATTAGGCAGTTCATGAACCAGCACTAAGAGTTCTGAAACTGCCACAGAAAGATCCTTCCTTCAAGAAGTCTCTCATATTTTGCCAGAACTGGATGAAACTTGAAATATGGTAGACTGCATTAGCTATCACTCCTTACCATGTCATAGTCTCCAAATTAATGGGGACCCTCAAGGAGGTCAGCCAAAAAAAAGGCAAATTGCCATTAACATATTTCTGACCATAGTGACCCTGTGAATGACAACGGACTTAAGGAGTCAATTCTGTAACAGATATTCTAGGTAATAATGTGTTCCTTGATACTGAAACTGTGAAAAGTAGAAGATCACAGCCTGCATTAATATTTTAGTAAAATGAACATTTCTTCTTACAGAAATTTATAGTTGGAAGTTATCTTAACATAAATTCATAGACGAGAAAATGGAGACCCTAAAAGGAAAAGTTACCACAAATATTTTCTTACTGCTTACAATGGCAAGTGTTTCCAGTATGAGTCCCATCATTTTTAGAACAAAGAAGATTATAAAAATAAAAACATTAGAGAAAATTTCCCAGGAGTCAAGATTGAGGACTAAAGACATGTCTCCCTAAATCCCTCTAGAAACAAGAACATGAATTGATAACTAAAGGAGGCTTCTGGACACCAAGTGAAACCTAGAACACGGCATAGGGCTGTTAATTTGGGCTTCGTATCACTGAATGCAAAAACTCCTCTCTTTCACTGACTCCACTCTCGGTGAGTGCGGGCTTGCACAAAGTGAAGGGAATGCACCATTTTAATTTTTTCTTTCTGTCTTAGACAGCCAGAGGAACTGGGAATTGACTAGCCGCTAATCTCAAATGCACTGCTAGTGGGATCAGCAAGTGCAATAGCCATATTTTGAGAGCCTGGCTTTGGACTCTGTGCATCTTGACAATTTTGGCATCCCTTTCTGCCTCTGCCATGTACTAACAGGTACGGAGGTGATGACAAGCTTGTTCGGGATGCCATCTTGATTCATTAGGAGGCAGATACACCCATACAGAGGCCCCAACTGGAGTTTGGTCCTAGGCTGGGAGGTAACATCTGCCCAGGGGAGAGTGCTTTCCTGGCAGAAAAGTAGTATTTTCCACAGTGTCACCTATGGCTGGGGCCTAGCAATAGAGGCTGTTCACTCTGCATCTCAGCACCTTTGGCCTCTCTTTCCACCAGTAGCCTGGTCCCAGCCAGGTGGCAAGCTGGTGTGGGACACCATCTTGTTCCAATGGGAGTCAAATATGCACATAGAGAAGCCTCAGCTGGACCTAATTCCAGGGCTGGGAAGCAGTATCTACACAGAGGAGAGTAGATTTCCATCAGACAAGCAGTATTCTACACAGTGTTGTGTACAGCAGAGGCCTGCAGGTCATTAGCCTTTCTGTATTTTGAGCAAGTTTATAAGAAATGGGGATCAATATAGAGGTGCTTACTTTGCCAACTGGGATGAGGGACTTACACATCTGAAAACCTGACTGACCTAGGAAGTGGTCAGATACTATTTACCTCTCATTTTAAGATGGCCTAGAGAAACAACTGCAGTCCATCCTCATAGTATCTCTCCCAAACTCAACTGATTTATGTGATGCCCCAAAAGCAAGAAACTCTGGAGAAAAGTGTAACCAAGAAATCACTAATGGCTTCAGAAGGCCCCCAAAAGAAACAACCAAAGAACTTCCCAGACAAAGAAGCTTTTCTGAAACTATCAGAAGGTGAATACAAAAGGATTACATATAAAACCCTTCTAAACCTCATACAAAATGCAGCACAGCAAAATGAAAAGTTAAGCTATTTGATCTGATGGAACACCAGTACTCTGAAATCCAACAGATCAAGAACAAAATCAAAGACAAAGAAACTTCAATTCAAAGCCAAGAAAACAGAATGGAATAAAAAAAAGAGACTGATTTGGAAGACAGAGCTACTGACTCCAGCATCTATGAGGAGAAATCAGAAAAAAGAAATAAGAAAACTGAAGAAGCATTAAGAAGCATGTGGAATTCTATTAAAAGGAACAATCTGGGATTAATTGGAGTTCTTGAACAGAGTGAGACACCTTAGAACACAGAGAGTATTGTGGCTGAGCTGCTGACAGAAAACTTTCCAGAAATTATGAAAGAAGTAAATACAGATATCCAAGATACATATTGAATGCCACTCAATACAGATCTTAAAAGAAATACTCCAAGACATATTTTAATCAAGGCTAACAAAATGAAACATAAGCAGATACTCTTAAAGGCAGCAAGACTCAAAGCAAAGCTGACATTCAGAGGGAAACTCTGTAGGCTGTCATTGGATTTCTCAGCAGAAACCATGCTGACATGGAGACAGTGGCAAGACACATTCAAAGCCTTGAAGGAGAAGAACTTCTAACCAAGAATTATATATCCTGTAAAACTATCTTTGAAATATGAAAAGGAAATATGAAAAGACATTCCCAGATAAACAGAAACTCAGAGACTTTGTAAAAACTGAACAAAGGCTACAAGAAATACTCAAAGAATCATTTGACTTAGAAAAAGAAAATCACTCACTATATTTTGGAAGCAAATATAGGACACATCATCTAGAAACCTGCTTATTTAGGGAAGGCTCCAAACTCAGTCAAAGCTATAATAGTGAAAGAAATAATACAGTGTAATACAGTGATCATATCATGAAAACTGCGATGCCATCATATTAAAAAGAGGGATGTACTATAGTCATTATAGTCCTTCCAGATGGAGAGGAAGTTGATAAGAATGGTAGTGATTGAAATTGGGTTTATACATAGTCCTAGGGTCGCCATGAGTTGGATCTGACTTGACGGCACTTGGTTTGGCATAGTTTATTAAGGGGGATCTTCGGGGCAGCCATAAAGCAAAATAAAGATGCAACATATCAAATCAAGAAATGTATTACATAAGCCTCAACAACTACAAAACCAACCCTGACAAAAGTACAAAACCAGCTCATAAAGAAGAATGTCACAGAACAGATTAATAAGAACAACAGAGAAACATCAACACTAAAATAAGCATATCTCAATGACAGGAATGAACACACACTTATCAATAATCACATTGAATGTGAATGGACTGAATGCTCCAGTAAAGAGACATCAAGTAACATCTTGGATCAAAAGACATGACCCATCCATATGCTGCCTACAAGAAACTAACCTTAGACTTAAAGGTATGAACAAACTGAAAATTAAAGAATGGAAGAATATATATAAAGCTAACAATACACAAAGAAGAGCAGGTGCAGCAATATCAATCTCAGATAAAATAGATTTTAATATGAAATCGACCATCATGGACAAGGATGGACACGATTTATTGCTGAAAGGTTCAATATACAAGCATGATTTAACAATATTAAATATTTATGCACCCAATACTAGAACACCTAAATACATTGAAGAACACTGGCTACACTCAGAAAGGAGATAGATCCCTCTACAAAAATACTGGAGGACTTCAACACTACACTCTCAATACTGGATAGATTGTCTAGAAAAAAGCTCAAAAAAGACACAGAAGACCTTATTGTCACAATTAAACAACTAGACTTCACTGACACATACACAACTTTCTATACATCAGTGAACAACTACACCTTCTTCTCCAGTGCACATGAAACATTCTCCAGAATAGACCATGTGTTAGGGCATAAAGCAATTAGCAACAAAATCCATACAATTGAATTCATGCAAAGCATCTTCTCAGATCACAAAGTAGTAAAAGTCAAAATCAACAGCAGAAAAAAAAAATAGATAGAGAAAGGAACTCATGGAAACTGAACAACATCTTGCTCAAAAAAAATGGGCTGTAAAAGAAATCAAGGATGAAATAAAGAAATTTATGGATTCCAATGAGAATGAAAACACTTCCTACCAGAACCTAAGGGATGCAGCCAAAGCAGTGCTCAGAGGTCAGTGTATCTCCATAAATGCACACATCTGGAAGGAAGAAAGAAAACAAAGCAAAGAACTAACCCTACAGCTTGAACAAGTAGAGAGAGAACAACAGAGGAACCCCTCAGGTACCAGAAGAAAACAGATCATAAAGATCAGAGCAGAACCAAATGAATTAGAGAATAGAAGAACAACTGAAAAAATTGAAAAGACCAAAAGCTGGTTTTGGAAAAGATCAGTCAAATTGACAAACTATTGGCTAAACTCACTAAAGAAAAACAGGAAAGGAAACAACCCAAATTAGAAATGACAGGGGAGTTGTCACAACAGATCCAACAGAAATCAAAAATATCATAATAGAATACTATTAAAGACTGTACTCTAACAAATTTGAAAATCTAGAGGAAATGCACAATTTTCTTGGTTCATATCACCTATCAAAATTATCACAAGGTGAAGCAGAACAAATTAATAAACCCATCACAAAGGAGGAGATGGAAAAAGTTATCAAAAAACTACCAATGAAAAAAAGCTGAGGCCCAGACAGCTTCACTTCAGAATTCTATAAAGCTTTTCCAGAAGAGTCCTCTCCAATACTACTGAGACTATTTCAATGCACAGAGAGGGATGGAATACTCCCAAATTCATTTTATGAAGCCAGCATAACCCTGGAGCCAAAGTCAGGGAAAAATCTAGCCAAAGAAGGAGAACTACAGACTGATATCACTCATGAATCTAAATGCAAAATCTGCAACAAAATTCTTACCAATAGAACACAACAACATATCAAAAAAATAATCCATCATGACCAAACTGGATTCATACCAGGGAAGCAAGGCTGGTTCAACACCAGAAAAACAATTAATGTGATCAAGTACATCAATAACACAAAAAACAAGATTCACCTGATTTTGTGTACTGATGCAGAAAAGGCATTTGATAAAGACCAACACCGATTCACTCTAAAAACTCTTAGCAAAATAGGAATAAAAGGCAAATTCCTCAATGCAGTAAAGGCCACTTATAAAAAGCCAATTGCCTATGTCATCCTGAATGGAGAGAGACTGAAACAATTTTCATAGAGAAACTCACCTTAGACTTAACTTAGAACAGGAACTAGATAAGGATGCTCACTCTCACTTCTCCTACTCAACATTGTCCTAGAAGTTCTAGCTAGAGCAGCTAGACAAGACCAAGAAATAAAGGGCATCTGCATCGGCAAAGAGAAAGTCAGAATCTCCCTATTTGCAAACGATATAATTGTATATGCAGAGAATCCTAAAGAATCCATAAATAAACTACTCAAACTGATAGAAGAATTCAGCAAAGTCTGGTGATAGAAGATAAACGTAAGTAACTCAGTGAGACTATACCAACAACAAGATTTTTAAGGAAGAAATCACCAGATCAGTATCATTTACTATAGCCCCTAAGAAGATAAAGTACCTAGGAATAAACCTAACCAGAGAAATAACATACCTTAACAAAGAGAACTGCAAGCCCTTACTACAAGAAACTAAGAGAGACTTATATGAACGGAGAAACCTGCCCTGTTCATGGATAGGAAGACTTAACATTGTGAAAATGTCTATTTTGCCCAAAGCAACCTACTTATATAATGCAATCCCACTACAAATTCCAGTGACATTTTTTAATGAGATGGAGAAAGAAATCACCTACTTTGCTTGGAAAGGGAAGAACCCCTGGGTAAATAAAGCACTAATGAACAAGAAGAACACATTTGGGAGGCTTCTCACTACCCGACCTTAAACCCTATTACACTGCCACAGTGTCAAAACAGCCTGGTATTGATACAAAACAGACAGATAGATCAACGGAACAGAATTGAGACCCCAGAGACGACATCATCTTCCTATGAACAGTTGATACTCGACAAAGACCCTAACACATTAAACTGGGGAAAAAACCATCTCCTCTACAAATGGTGGTGGCAAAATTGGATACCCATGTGCAAAAAATTGAAACAAAACAAGTATCCTACACTTTATACAAAACTCAACCCAAATTGGATGCTAAAAGCCATTAGCATTCAAGTCAGGTCCAACTCATGCCTAAGAGACCTAAATTTCAAATCTAAAATGATAAAGCTCATCCAAGGAAAAGTAGTAACAACAAGGACACTTTAATACACAACATAAACAGACTTCAAAATCTGTCAAACAAACCACGAATGACAGGAGAGACAACAGATCAATGGGAACTATTAAGAATCAAACACTTTTGCTCATTCAAAGACCTTATTAATAGAATTAAAATACCACCTATAGAATGGGAAAAATATTTGGCACCTATATGTCAGACCAACACCTGATCTCTAAAATCTATAAGGTACTACAAAATATCAACAAGAAAAAGATAAATCATCCAACTAAGCAATGGGCAAAGGAGATGGGGAGACACTTCTCTAAAGAGGAGATCCAAGCAGTCAAAAAGCACATGCAGACATGCTCACGATCGTTAGCTATTAAAGAAATTCAAGTCAAAACTACAGTGAGATATTATCTCACCCCAAAAAGGTTAGCCATGATCCAAAAAAAGCAAAACAACAAATGCTGGAGAGGCTGTGGAGAAATTGGAATTCTCCTACACTGCTGGTGGGATTGCAAAATGGTGCAACCTCTTTGCAAAGCAATCTGGAGCTTCCCTCAAAAGCTGGATATAGATACACCATTTGCCTCAGTAATTCCACTGCTCGAAATCTATCCTACAGAATCAAGGCCATTCACACCAACTGATATATGCACACCAATGTTGGCTGCAGCACAGTCCACAATAACAAAAAGGTGGAATTGACCCAGATGCCCAACAACAGAGGAATGGATCAGTGAACTACGGCATATATACTCAGTGAAACAATATACAGTGATAAAGAACAACGATGATTTGAGGAAATATAACCTAGTTTCAATTAGAGGACATTATGCTGAGTGAAAGTAGTCAGCGACAAAAGGACAAATATTTCATGAGACTCCTACAATAAGAGCTTAAAAACAGATTCATGCATACATGAAAAGACTGACAGCTGCACGGGTGGGGAGACAGCGAGGGTGAGGGGCAGAGGGTTTAGATTAGACAGTTGATAGAAATTTGCCTGCATGAAATCTGTGACAGCACACATTAGAAAGAAGATCAGTATTAAGTGGATTTCGATATAACATGATTACTCTTGCATTGTAACCCAATATTACAAGGACAGAGTAGCTGGGTAGGGGGCAGGGGATCATGTTGTCAGGGGAAATTGAGGCCAGTTGGCGCAACTAGTATTTTGCTAAGAGAGCCCTCTGTACTGCACATTGGTGTGGTGTGTGGTGTCTGGGGTCTTAAAAGCTGCTAAACTGCCATCTGAGGGTACAGGAAATGTTCCCAACTCAGCAGGAAAGGATGATCACCAAAGACCAAAATGACATGGGGGAAAGAGAACTCAGAAGACAGAGAGACCCACATGAGTAGATGACTACATCAACTTGTGACTGAAAGAACTGGATGGTGCCCGGCCACCACCAGTGATATCTGTGGTGGACGATACCATGTTGAGTCTCATTGACAGCACAAGAATAAAAAGGGTTCTATTAAAAGACCACAGTTGATGGTACATGGGCCTCGGGATTCCCCTGGGAGCATTGCCCCTGGCCCTGATACTGCCCGTGTCCATAAATCATAATGGGGATCAACTCTAGGACAGAAATGGTTGGAATTGGTGACAGAGAGCAACCATATCATGTGTGCACATTATGGTTCTATGCATCTATAGGATGTTATCCTGCTGACTCCTTACTAAAGGGGAGGGTAGTCAGTGGAGAGGAGGGGATAGGAGATTGTTGGGAGGATAAGACATGTATGATGCAGAGAGGAAGAATGTGCTTTCACCAGGAAGGGAGAGCAGTGGAAGCTGCATATAGGTAGGCATGCAAATTTGTATGGTAATGTACATTTTCATTCAACCATAAATAAATAAGTAAAAACAGTGCTTAAATTGATGATGGTTGCACAACCCAGTCAACATAATGCATAACACTGAATTGTATACTTACAAAATGTTAACACGACAATTTTTCAGTAGATATATTTTATAATAATCACATTTTAAAAGAAAATTAATTTGAACAATGAGTTCATTGTTCAAATTATAGTTACATGTGTATATGTATACACCTCACATGAAATTATTGAAGATGGGTATACATAAAGTAGCAGTTTGTTCAGGAAATTTTCAATGATAGAGTTCCTAGTTCATTGCTATGCATTTCAAAAACCTACCAGGTTCAACAGTGTCTTGGTGGAAAGTCTTAAAGGAAAGAGTGAAAAGACAAAATGTTGAAAACCTGTACGTAAGTTGTGAAAGCCAAGTAGTGTTTGAATGGAAGTTATAACAACCACTTCGGACAACTTGGATGCAATCTGCACTGCCTGGTCAAACCTCATGAGTGTTTTACAGAGACATGAAATGTGTTAAAAGGCCTGCAATGAGTAGTAGGACTTCCCGGTTGGTGAAAATACTTAAAGGCTGGACTTGTAGATGGATTTTGGTGGTTGGAACCCACTCAGAGACCCCTCAGAAGAAAGGCCTAGTCAGCGGCTTCCAGAAAGCCCAGAGCCTTGAAAACACTTTTGAGCACACTTCTATTCTTATACATACGGGTTTACCATAGTAAAAAAAATGACTCAATAGCAACAGGTCTTTTGGGGTTTTTTGCATGTGAATAAGGAGTTCCTGAGTGGTGCAAATCGTTTATGCATTTGCTTGCCAACCAAAATGTTGAAAGTCTGTGTCCACCCAGAGCCATGGTATTTTCAGTTGTCTCAAATGCATGTAAAAAAAAAGGCAGGCAATGAGTAAGGAAGACCAAAGAAGATTCAATGCGTTTAAATTATGACATCAGTAAAAAATATTGAAGATACCGAGGACCGTTAGAAGAACCAAAAAGTCTCTCTTGGAAGTAGTAATGTCAGAATGTTCCTCAGAACCAAGAATGATAAAAGACTTCTTGTCACATATGAGGACTGCCAATTAAGTTCACTAACTCGTCCTAGAAAAAGTACTACATACCTCATTGCTGAATAGCACTGTGGTCACCTTCGAAGTACACCCCTTGGGAAACTATGCCCTGATGCCAGTGCCTAGTCTACCCTTCAGAACAATTTTGAAACTCTTTCTTGAATGACCATCAGAACTGTCATCATATTACTCTTGAATACTAAGAAAATGTCTTCCTTACAGTATTTTCTTTATCCTCTTGTAAAGATCATTGGGGGCCAGATGAGGTAAGTAAAGAGGGTGTTCCAACACAATTGTTGGTTTGCTGGCTAAAAACTCCTTCACAGACATCTATACAATGAAGCTTGCTGGCTTTGCCACTATGCCACCATGTGCAATGGCCATTCCAGAAAGAGCTTCAAAATTGCTTTGAAGTGTGCACTAGACACTGGCATCAGTGCACAACTTCCCGAAGGAAGTCCTTTGAAGGTGACTATGGTGATATCCAGCAGTGAGGCGTGTAGCACTGCGAACAATTAAGTTCACCAACTTAATTGTCAGACCTTGTACATTGAACATGCAGGAATCAGTACTTGAAGAAGGACATCATGTTTGGTAAATGAAAGGTTAGATGAAAAAGAGGAAGACCCTCCATGAGACCGACTGACACAATGACTGTAACATAAGGCTCAAATGAAACAATTTTGTGAAGGATGTAGGATCAGGCATTGTTTCCTTCCGTTGTACATAGGGACACTATGAGTCAGAACCAACTCAACGGCACCTGCCAATAACAGAGGCACCTCAGAAGGAAAGCTGGGAGTTCTACTTCCAAAGAATCAGTAATTGAAAACTCTATAGAGCCCAGTTAAACTCTGACACGTATGGATCACCATGAGATGAAATATACTTCTGCTGCCGGTGGTGATGGTGCTATGTGAATCACCAACAGGAGGATTTTTTTCACAAATAATAAATAAGTGCATGTGTGGGGTGTGTGTGTGTGAGACAGAGAGACAGAGAGAGAAGAAGAAAAGAATACTCTAAAGTATCACTGTGACTCAAAACATTCTTAGGTAATAAAACACTTGAAAGGGATATTATGAGAAATCAAACTGAGTCTAAATTAAGGGAACTTACACCAAGCTCACGAATGCAACAACGACTCCAAATTCCATTTGTTTGGGATGGCACTTCAGCATGACTCCCAAAAGCATCCAGGTGGAAAAATCTGTGAATTCCTTTAGGTATCATCAAGTCCTCTGAACACAAAATTGATTTCTGTTATTTACTTGCATTTAGAGATCACAGGACCAAAGCTAGCAGTAAGTTGGGAGAAACGACAATATGTTGCTAAGGAGAGCTCCTAAATCAGGTGGTGAATGTGAAATCTCAGAATGAGATGAACACAGAAACTAATCACGAAGTGCCAAAACAAATTAACCTTTTGGGGCTGTTATTACTAATGGAAGGTTGAAGCCTACAGCACTGTGTACACTTGTCAGGTCGGGTAGGTGCCCTTTCATAAGTCATAATCAACAGCAGTCTGGGAGGAATTCTTTGACTGAGATGCTCGGCGCTGAGCAATTGTCTTGAGAAATAGTCTAGGCAGCTGTGTGCCCTCATTCTCAATTTCTCTCCTTCTCTATAAAGCATAATTTAAAATATCCACTTGCTACTCTTCATGACAACTGTGGCCCGGAAGCAAATAAAATAAGTGTGGCCAATTCCCCTAATGCCAGTATACTGAGCTAAACTTCCAGAGAGAGGTGAACATTGACGCTGTCTTTTCTCTCTCTCTCGTGAGCAGGTTGTCCCAAAGGTCAGTGGGCAATTATTCAATGGTTCTAGGGTTGTCCAGCCATAGCTCCAAGTTCAGTCTTGTACCATCAGAAGCATATGAAAAATTCACAGCAGTTAGGGATGGTACTCGACAGAAAGCAACACTTGATGTACTGATACATATTGTACTGGAGCGGCAGAAAGAAAAACATTGTGTGGCATTCTGTCAATACATTTATTTATCTTCACTATTTATACATTTCAAAATCTCCACCTTTACAAGAAGAGCACGACTGGAAGTGATTTTTAATTAAAAACAAAAATCCTAGTACTGGGGTCAAGAATTTGAGTAACACGTATTGATTCACTCATTAATTCATTCAACTTTGATTTTGCCCCAAAATATAGCCTCTTCAATGAAGCCAACTACAAATCTTTCCTATTTGTAGATTATCTACAGGAAAAGGAATGAACTCGTAGTATGGTTTATAACTTCCTACTACAAGTGAGTACATGAGAGTGTGATAGGATTGTAGGATCTCAGGCCCCACTGCAGACACCATGAATCAAAGCCTGAACTTCCATCTGTCTCTCAAATCGTGCTGACAGTGCCAGTCCGCAGGCTATGCTTTGAGAAGCTCTGGCTTGTAACATCCTGTGTGACAGATTCTGCTTCCTTCTCCACCTTCTTCTGTGCCACTCTGCCCCACTAGATGCGCCAAACTCCAGCCACAGCTGACATTCACGCAGGAGAGGCTGGTCCCCCTGTTTGCCAACTCAGCGTCCCTTTCATGACACTATCCTAATTAATCTCCTCTCCTTTTAAACTCTTCCTTGATGTTGTGAGTTAGAAGCTGCTTCTTTCAAGAAGCTTTCCTTGAGACCCCAATCTGGATTATAGTCTCTCTGTTACATTGCCATAACACTCTTTACCTACCTCTATTGGAAAAAACAGTAGATTAAAACCCCGTAGGTCACAATGGTTCGGTTTGCAACTGACCCAGGGGAAGGTGCAGGACAAGCGGTGCTTAATTTCCTGGTGTATGAGGTCACTGTAGAAGTCTTCAAGATAGCAGCTAAAATTAGTGAAAGAATAAAAAGAAACCTTTCTGTATCCGCTCACCCACTTGTTTGCATCCGACTCCTGTCTTTAAGTGCCTTTGAGCTCTTGGGCTTGTTCATGTACCATTATCATTAAGACTTGCCAAGGTGCTGGGCACACAACACATAGAGCAGACAGCCCCTGACTTACCGCAAACCTAGGACCTTCTGACTGTTTGTGTTTTACCGTTTAGTAGTATGTACTTCATACAACGTTGCAGTGCATAATTACTGATGTTATAGTTCTCCGATGTCCACTCAAGCAGATGTTTAGTGTTATGATTTACTGTTTGAAACATTGCTTTACAGCAGGCTATGGCTAGTCTACAATGAAGCCTGACAAAATGTCAACACTGTCCAATTCTTCATCATGAAAGCTTTTATGACTTGTCTATGCTTTTATGTATGTATTAAAATATACCTGTAAGGAGGAAAATAGGCATAATGGTGTCTAATGCAAAAAGCAGATTCAGAGCTAATAGAGTACTTAGAATAAATAGGGCTAGTATTATTCCTAATGCTTCAAAGCCCAAAAGGCAATTAAAGATTAAATTTATTAAGAGACTGATAATAAAAGGTGATAATAATTTAAAAACAAAAACTGAAAAATGATATTGGACTTAGGTCATAACCAATGGAGCTGTCAGAACGGAACCTCCTTCTAAGTCAGTTACTAGCTGCAGTTGCTTGAGAAGAAATTGTTGAATGAATGCTTTAAATAGTTCATACATCTTCACAAGGAATATTTATTGTTTACAGAATTTTAAGTTTTAAAAAAAATATAGATTTTTATAAGGGAGTTTAAAATATAAGAAGCAGAGGGAAAAAGTGCTTGGTGAAGCCTAAATTCACAAGGACCCATTTTGAGGAATCTCAAGAGTGTTTCTATTACGGTGATAATAGTTTTGATGAATTGCTACCTCAGATGTTAGGAGCTGAGAGGCACTTTGTGAGCTAAAACAATAGCCACTTTAGAATAGGTTGTAGTTTATTTTCTGTACCAAAAGGCAGTTTTTAGATGCATGGACTGATTTTCCTCTACCATTTTATGGTTTTTCAATCACTTTAAACCAGCAGTTTGCTTTGGACAGAGAAGTCTCAGCAAGAAGATATTCTAAGAACAACATATTTTTCAGCCAATAACGTAAGTGCATTCAGCTCACAATTCTAGATGTGTTTAGATAGAGATGTATGTTTTTCTTATTTTTTATGTAGAGGGTTAATGGAGTGACTCTTATTCTTCTTCAGACCACGTGAGCCTCTATTATATTGTTTTGTATCTCTATGGAATCATTCATCTCAATTTCAGTGGCAACCACAAAAGTATATACCAAGGTAATAAGAAAGTAGTTGCCTTTATTGTTAAAACTCAAAAAAAATGCTGGGTCTAGAGTAGAGGGAGAGCCATCTCTTTGGAGACCCGATTTGGATTTGAGAGTCTGTTTATCTGATCCAACTACTGTTCAGAGCAGCTGTAGTACTTCAGCAACAGGAAACGAAAAGCCTGAGTGAGTGTGAGAGGGCAGAAAAAAAAGAAGAGATAAACTGTCAGCAAGTAACTTCAGCATTTGAATTATGACCAACACAACTTCTCAATTTAAGAAACACATCCTTCCCTGCTCCACAAACTGCTGCCCAATCTAGTTTAGAAAAGTTCACTTCCTACTTATTAAGTTCATGACAGAACACTAATCTGTTTCAGTGATGGTTTCTGATTTGTTTTTCTCATCTAATCTATTTTATTTCAATTCTGCCTCCCCCCCTCCACCTTATATGTACATGTTTTGTAACAGTCTCCAATGAAAGATTAAAGGTAAACTCACAGATTTTCACACAGACACTGAAGGGCTATTCGTCTCCAATCACACCAACTTTCTAGAAGTTTCTCTAAACAATGTATAGTTAATTATATGATTTTTAACATCAATGACAGCCTCAACATTGCTGTTATTTACTGAGTTTTCACAACATTCTAGGCATTGGTCTAGCTGCTTTCACACATACACCTTGACATAAAATCCACAGAAATACTGGTATTTTTCTACCGAGAAAACTTAGGCTGAGATATTTATTTATTCAATTAAACAATGTCATCTTCGCAGAGCTATGATTTGAATTCAGGGTTCCTGTTTCCAAATTTATTTTTGTTATTTTAATTCAATACTTCAATGTATAAGGAAATTCATGATGCATTACATAAACTGTGTACTTCATGAGCAATACCAAACTTACTGCCTACAATGAAGTGTCAGCTTTTATATTACATTTAATAGTCAGAAAAAATATTGTTTAAAAACAAAACTTTGTCAAATTGCAGAAACAGAAAAAAAATATTAATAATTTCCCTAAGACCTATAAAACAGCAGGTGATACAGAGATTCTCCATTTCATGCAAATCTCATTAGCTCTGTAATTTGTTCAGTGGCATAATAAAAAGAAAATTCCAAGTCATTAAAGCCTTTTCAATCTTCACTGCTACAAGAGCCTGATGAAATAAGTAAATGATCCATCCTGCTTGGAAAGCAATTTTTTATTCAAAACTACCACTAATTTAATACCTTACAATATCAGAACCAAAAATCTGTGTGTCCTTTCTTTGAGGGAAAAAAATAAATGGGCTGAATATGAAATTGTAGTTGCTGAAGCATCAAGCATAAAGATGTACCCCATATGAAAGGACAAAACTTCATTACCAAGGTATGTGGCCAATTATCACTATATAAGTTATAATGGATCCTACTGGCAATACTCTGTATTTCAATGATTAATCATTTCCTTCTATTATAGCAGTCCATAGGGAAGCATTCTAACATAATGGAGTGAACATACCCTATACCTACATTCTGATATGATTTAGGGCAAATGACTGTGTCTGTAGGGCTAAGTTTCTTTATCTACCAAATAATCCATGAAAGCACTCTCAGCTTCGTGTTATTATGATCTTGCACTTACTACTGAAATGAGTGTTGAATGGTAAGACACACGCTGAGAACGAAAAAGGACAACCTAAGTCTTCAAGTCATTTAGATACAGTTTAAAGGTGTAATTTATTGCTTATCTCATTGTTGTGTGACATGATCATTTTCTCCCAGTATTTTCTATTTAATTACTAAGCTTACTATTGACCTTGTCACAGTACACAAAATTGGTTTTATTAAGCTCAGTTTTTTGTTTGTTTTTGTTTCTTTTTTTTAAATTAGTGAATATATCATGCATTTAAAGTTACTGGTGCGATAACTTTCATTGCTTCTCATGTTAACATATCAGCACTCCTGATGTTTGGATTCCACTCACAGGTCCCTAACTGGAAACTCTGCTATGTGGTTGAGCTCTAAGGAATGAGAGAGAGTAAGATATTGCCTTAGAGAAGTCTAAAACAGAGTCAACAATGAGATAAACTATGAATACTGTAAAAGAAAGGAATCTAGAGGCTATCATCAAAATAGAGAGTCAAATGTCGTGTACTATGAGTGTTAAGTCCTTTCTTCTTTTAACAGATTATTTATTATACTTCTACTATGTTCCAGACACTCTGTTAAACCTTAAGTTAAAAAATAAAATAAAAGAGTTGCTTTCAAGTCAATTTCAACTCCTAGCCACCCCCTGAGAACTTAGAACTGCTCTCCAGAGGATTTTCAATGGCCAATTTTTCAAAAGCAGAATGACAAATCTTTTTCTGGAGATGCCTCTGGGTGAATTTCAACCGCCAGCCTTTTCTGTCAGCATGTTAACTGTTCACACCACCCTGAAACTCCAGATGTTAAATACTCACCGGTAAATAAAGTAAGTGTAGCTCCCTCTCTGATGAAGCTTAAAAATCTAGTAAATGTAATTAAGGATGTAAGCTAAAACTCGGCCCCAAAAGCAAAGCATAAGAAAAAAAAAAAAAAAACCCAAACTTACTGCCAATGAGCATAAAATCCATGTGAGGATTACAAAAGACAAAAATGATTCATTCTTCAGGAACCAAAAAGAAGGATGGGGTTAGGAAATACAAAATGAGAGGTATTAGTACAACGTGATTGGAAGAGCATGAGAATTAATGACAGGGGAAACTTTTGCTCTGACTCATTACTAGCCACATTACAGTAGAGGTAGCTGGCCCAGTTAAAAGTACCAGTATCTCATCTGACAAAACAGTTTAGCTTGACTCCTGGATTCCAAAGGCCTCCCATCTTGATGACACAAAAAAATTTTGAAAATTTTATTTCCTTTTGTTATCACTTTCTTTCCTACAAAAACATAACCAAATCCACTGACACTCAGTTGATTCAACTCATAGCAACCCTATAGGACAGAGTAGAACTGCCCAATAGTTTCAAAGGAGCAGCTTGTGAATTTGAACTGCCTTTTGGTGAGCAGCCACAGCACTTAACCACTACATCACCAGGGATTTCCTCTTTCCTATGCTCCTCATTTATATTCATGTTAATGTTTGAGTGTACATGCACGTGTGCACAAACTCACACACACGCATGTACACACAAATGCGCGTGCACATGTACATACATGCACACACATACACACACACACCCATAAACTTTCTAGTAACAAAATCAGACAGGTAAACATTATGATGAGCTGCATGGCCAAGATATAACACACGATCCTGCCAAGGTAGGAAGAATTTGTTTAAATGATTTAAAAGATGAGTAATTCTTATTCTTGACAATCTTATCAAGGATTAGATCTAAGTGGTTAGTTTCGAATTTGCTGAATTACTGAGTATTCCCAAATCCAATGATCTATTTAGCAAACGATTTAGTTTGGCAGTAGAAGACCAATGCAGCCCAAGCAGTGAAATCACCAGGGAACAGACTAGGCATATGCCATAAATAATACTTAGATTCAATCAGAACATCAGGTCTATGTTGCGTACACCTAACCAAGATACTATTTTTCCCCTCCATCAATCACGAATACCTCCTGAATTTATAATGTCATAATAGCCTCTTTCCAAACAATTCTGCAAAGAAAACAGCCTTTAGGTTTTATAGTCACAAGACTGGATTACTTTTCTTTATGATGCTCACGTTTTTATCATGTGCCTTATAAATCTGATTTATAAACTCATATACAATGAAATTCTCGTTACCTCAAATTATCAACAGAATAAGCTATTCAGAATATGTACATTTGTAAATCAAAACAAGTAGTGCACACGATTAAGATCTTGGTATTACATAAACATCCTAGAACAAATGAACTCAATATAATTCAGTGTTTTCAACTGCTGCTCACCAGGAATAATTATATTTCCCTCATATGCCAACGATGTGGGCAATAAGGCAGGATGACAACAACGCTACGCTAAACTGAAGGGAGAGAAAACTACAAAACCACTGACACATTCCAGTTGAGCGAATTTCAGTTGGACACATTGGTAACTTTGGGATCTGTGGAAGCATAGGTATCTAGTTAATATAAAACAAAGTGTGAGAAAAGATATGAATGACCAAGTCGTTATGCTTTTAAGACCTTCATTGGTTAACAACAACAAAACATACAAACAAACAAACTGAACTTAGAACAAACATTTCTGGGTTCATACCATAGACATTCTACTTACTAGCTAGGTGAGTAAAAACTGGACCGGTTATTGAGTTGACCAGCACCCTGATCATTCAATTATGTTAACTGTAAAATGAAACAAGTACCTACATTTTTTATTTTTAATTTCACAAGTAGGAAAGCAACACTGTCCTGTCTGGAAAATATTCAAATAAGTTTGCAGAGAAAAATATGAACCTCACCCATTAACCTCTTCTTATTGTTTTTCCATTCTTCTCAGAAGTTTCTAGAGTTAAGAACTGATGTCTAATGCAGAGTGTCCCAAACAGTCCATAAAGAAACTACTCAAACTTGCAAAAGAGTTTGGCAAAGTCTCAGGATATAAGATAAACGTAAATAAATCAGTAGGATTCCTTTACACCAACAATGAGATTATTAAGGAAGAAATCTCCAAGTCAATATCATTTACCATAGCCCCTAAGAAGATAAAGTATCTAGGAATAAATCCAACCAGAGAAATAACAGACCTTTACAAAGAGAACTACAAACCCTTGCTACAAGAAACTAAGAGAGAGTTATGTAAATGGAGAAACCTACCCTGCTTGTGGATAGGAAGAGTTAACATTGTGAAAATGTCTATTTTACCCAAAGCAATCTACTTACATAATGCAATCCAGTACAATTTCCAGTGACTTTTTTAATGGAATAGCCAAGCCAAGTGCCGTTTAATGAGATGGAGGAACAAATTACCAATTTTGTCTGGAAAGGAAAGAAGCCCCAAATAAGTAATGCATTACTAAAGAAGAAGAACACACTGAGAGGCCTCTCATTACCCGACCTTAGAACCTATTATACTGCCACAGTAGTCAAAACAGCCTGGTACTGGTACAAAAACAGATAGATCAGTGGAACAGAATCCAGACCCCAGAGATGATATCATCCGCCTATGAACAGTTGATGTTCGACAAAGGCCCTAAGACATTAAACTGGGGTAAAAACAGTATCTTCAACAAACGATGCTGGCAAAATTGGATATCCATCTGTACTAAATCAAAACAAGATCCATATCTTACACCTTCTACAAAAAACCGACTTAAACTGTGTAAGAGACCTAAACATCAAATCTAAAAAGGCTAAGTTCATCCAAGAGAAAGTGGGAACAATAATGGAAAGTTTAATATACAACATAGACAGACTTCAAAATCTGTCAAACCACAAACAACAAAAGAGAAAACAGATAAATGGGAACTACTAAGAATTAAACACTTTTGCTCATCCAAAGACTTTATTAAGAGAATTAAAAGGACACTTACAGAACGGGAAAAAATATTTGGCAACTCTATGTCAGACCAATGCCTGATCTCCATAATCTATAAGGTACTGCAAAATATCAATAAGAAAAATATAAATCATCCAGTTAAGCAATGGGCAAAGGAGATAGACAGACGTTTCTCTAAAGAGGAGATCCAGATAGCCAAGAAACACATACGGACATGCTCGCGATCATTAGCTATTAAAGAAATTCAAATCAAAACAACAATGAGATACCATCACACCCCAACAAAGTTGGCCATGATCCAAAAATCCCAAAACAGCAAATGCTGGAGAGGCTGTGAAGAGATTGAAACTCTCCTACACTGTTGGTGGGATTGCAAAATGGTGCAACCTCTTTGGAAAGCAATCTGGTGCTACTTTAAAATAATGGATATAGATATATCATTTGATCCAGTAATTCCACTGCTTGGAATATATTCTACAGAATCAAGGCCATTCACCCCAACTGATACATGCACATCAATGTTCATCACAGCACAGTCCACAATAGCAAAAGATGGAATCAACCCAGATGCCCAACAACAGAAGAATGGATAGGTAAACTATGGTATATATACTCAATGGAGCACTACGCGATGATAAAGAATAACAATGATTCCAGGAAACATCTCCTAACCTGGTTTCAACTAGAGGACATTATGTTGAGTGAAAGTAGTCAACGACAGAAGGACCCTTATGATAAGAACTTAAAAGCAGACTCACACATAACAGAAAAGACTTTTTGACAGCTGCAAGTGTAGGGAGGAAGGGAGAGCTGGGGGGAGAGGGTTTAGATTATATAGTTGTTAGAAATTTGGTTGGGTTAAATTGGTGACAGCACACATTAGAAAGAAGATCAATATTAACAAGACTTAAACACAACTTGTGTACTCCTCCCATCTTAACCCAATATTGCAAGGACAGAGTAGCTGGGGTGGGGGGCCAGGGACTGAGCTCTCAGGAGAAATTGAGGCCAACTGGCAAAACTAGCATTTTGCTAATGATTTCTCTCCGCACCCCACATTTATGAGTGGTGTCTGGGGTCTTTAAAGCTGCCAAGCTGCCATTTGAGGGTACAGCAAATGGTCCCAACTTAGCAGGAACGGATGATCACCAAGGTCCATAACGACTCGGGGGAAAGAGAATGCGGAAGAGAGACCCAGGTGAGTGGATGTCTACATCGACTTGTGACCAGAAGAACCAGATGGTGTCCTGCCACCACCAATAATAGCCACGATGGCGCTCACAAAGTTGAGTCTCACTGGAAACACAAGTATAAATAGTGGTGTACCCTGAGATTTCCACTGAAAGACCACAACTGGTGGACCAGGGACTTCAGGGCTCCTCTGGGAGTATGGCCCCTCGCCCTGATGCTGCCCCTGTCCATAAATCATAATGAAGATCAACTTTTCGGACAGCAATGCATTGGACTTGGTGACACAAAGTGACCATACTGTGTGGGAACTTTATGGTTCTGGGCATCTATAGGAGGTCATCCTGTTGACCTCATACTGGAAGGGGGATGGGTGGAGACAAGAAGATAGGAGACTGTTGGGAAGATAAGACATGTATGGAGCAGACAGGAAGAGCGTGCTGTCACCGTGTAGGGAGAGCAGTGGAAGCTGAATAAAGGTCAGCATGAAAATTTATACGGGAATGTATATTTTCATTCAATCATAATAAAATAAAATAAAATAAAAAGAACTGATGTCTAGATATCTGGTTATTTTTCTAGGCATTCACATGCAAATACTCTTTCTCTTGTAAGTGCTCTATGTATTGTGCTACCCCGTTTTATCTTAACTCATTACATCTTAGCACATCAGTACTTGAAGACTTAACTATAAGTGTGCTATAGTAGTTTAATATTTTCAATTATTCTCCTTTTGGCAGATGTTTAGAACACTTCCAAGTTTTCATGTCTATGAACAATGCTACAAGGACATCCTTACACAAAAATTCAATATTTCATTGCAATAGAGTTGCAGGATTAAAGATTATGAGAGTTTTAAATCTTGGTCTATATTAGCAAATTGCCTCTAAAACCTTTACAGGTTTATGATCCCGTGCCATGTAAGGTTAGCCTTCTGCATCCTTAGCAATATTGAGAATTATCACATTTTAAAAGTTTGTCAGTGAGCAAAACTGTTTAATGTATATTTTCCTGATTAATGGTGTTTTATATATTTAGTAGTTTAGCAACCATTTTGTTTGTAAATCTTTTATGAAATGTCTGTATCTTGGAGTTCTTTGAGAAACAAAGTGAGAAAGAACATAGAGAGCAAAGAGAGAGATGGGAGGGGAGAGATTTTGAGGAACTGGCTGGCACAAACATGCGGTTGGGCAAATTCAAAATCCATAGGTTAGGCAAGAGGCTGGAAATTCCAGTAGTCACATGTATTGTGTGGGTAGATCACTCTGAAAGAAAGGAAAGGAATTCTGGCAGAATATCTATTTATAGTCTGTATTTTGGGTAGTTCTATGCTTTAATTTGGAACTACTATGAATTAGAATTGACTGGAGGGCAATAGGAAACCCTGGTGGGGTAATGATTAAGTACTAGGGCTGTTAAGCAAAAGGTTGACAGTTCAATTCCACGACGTGCTCCTTGGAAACTCTATGGGTCAGTTGTACTCTGCCTTATGAGGTTGCTACGAGTTGGAATTGATTTGACATCAGAATTGTTGTGTTTTTTTGGGGGGGGAGGATAATAACATTGGCGTTAGATGATATGATGATTAAAGAGCTAGAATGGTAACCAAAAGTTTGGAGGATGTAATCAGCTTCACTGTGAGAAAAAGATGTGGCAGCCATCTTCCCTAAAGATTTATGGTCTTGGAAACATTATGGGGCCGTTTTATTCTGTCCTGTTAGATTGCTGAGTCAGAATTTCATTCCACGGGCAATAGATTTTGTTTTATTGGAAAATGAAAAGATAAAAAGAAAGGTAGAAGTAAGTGAATCCCTTTTGCATGTGCCTCAAGGTCTCCTTTCATCTCTCTAGTCTGTGGCCTCGGAGGCTGAGCCCATAGGGATTTTCAACAAGTGAAGCTGACACCTTAGTGCCTCCTGAGTGCCTACTCAGTGGAATGCTTTAGGGTTAAAAGAGTGAAGGTGAGATATTTATTCACTTTGCTACCTCCCTTTAGAATTGTCAGAAGTAGGCTACACGATTTCCAAAGTCCTACTGCACATGAGCTGAAGACAGGGGAACTTGATGCCACTGATTGGCTGTACCTGTCCAGACAAAAGCTGGGAACCATGAGAATTCAGCTGAGTGATAGGTGTATGTGGAAAGCCACAGCCACTATTCTCACTTCCGGACTCTGTGTTGGTGCTTTAGCGGTACAAGCTATAGAAGCTGCACCCAGTGGTAGTCCATTCATTGCTGGACCAGCTGTCCAGTGGGATTCGTTGCTCTGAGCCTGTGTCTCTAACATTTTCAGAAATTGCTTTGAAGAAATCCTGCTCTCTTTTAAATGAGCCAAAGTTTTGACTTCTTATAACCAAGAGTCCTGACAGATCTCATTAACTCTTTTTAAAACATTATTACATTTAATTATTGTTATAACTCATATAGACTATTTAATATGTCTAATTTATATGTTATTCACAGGAAAATATCTATATGCTTTGTTTGACTGTCTCCATGTTTTAATATAACACAACTGTCAACTGCATCTACTTTTCTGGGATGAAAGCTGGTAACCGTAGCTGCGTTATCATTTAGCATGGCTGTGCATCCTTGACTAGGAGGTAACGGTCAACTTGGCCAAACTGGTCCATTCAGTTCAACAGTTCAGATGTACCCAAGCAGGACAAACCTGCTACCTGCAGAGAACAAGGATAAAAACAGTGTCTGTCGTACCTGACCCGGTAAAACAAGTTAACACATGAGTTGCTTGTTCCCGTAATAAGTTCACCTCGGGCCATAGTGTGGTTTGGCTCATTGTTTACCTGCCATGACTAGAAAATCACTCAGTTTAACTTACAGTGTACTGCAGCACAGTGAAAACTATTTTCTTTGCTTCATTATGTTATGGAACCTAAGATGGCCTAATCAGTTTCAAGCAGTTTTTAAAATCTTCTAGAATGGAATAAAGGAAAATGCTATGTAAAAGCCACTTACACAGGCTTATGTGGTATTCACAACATCCCTTATTATTCTCGAGCAAGGCATAATGTAGATCATTTTTATTACTTTCATATGTAAAGTAGCTGCCATTTTTATGTATTTATAGATCCAAATGTAATAATTACACTTCTATTCTGTCTGGTGTTCAAATTATACTAAAATAAGCCCTGTTAAATCTTTTCATTCTGAGGGTAAAACATAAGAAATTCTCCTCAACACTTTCTCTATTTTTCTCCTCTATACATTCAAATCGTCCAGTGTTCAGATGTATCCTTCTGTTTCTGCCTCATTGATTCTATGCCCCATCTATTCCACTCTTGAGCCATAAAGTATCTACATATGCCTTCAAACTTTCTGAGATTGCTTCTGCCTTCCAAATGTATGCACTTCATCCCTTTGCTCCTCACTGAAAGAATATTAGCCAATCTTGTAAACTTCCCTTGCAATGAAGCTGATACTTCTCAGGCTGCCTGGGTATGTGTTAATGGGAACTCTCTAAAGATGATTTTAACAAGATGTAAGAAGTACTTTTATCGTTCAGCTTCCACCTGAATTTTTCCACTTACTCTGTGCACTTAATTCTTCAGTTTCCTCCTTTTTATGCCCCTCATTGTCAAAACGAAGGAATCAGACTAAGATAAATTTAGCTCTGAAATCAAGTAAATCAAGTTTTGATCACCCTCAAAGGCTGTGGGAACAGTTAATTTGAATGTAAGAAAAACTGCACAGTGTAGGTGGAAACCCATGATAACTTCACACACGGGCAGCAGCGTATTAACGTTCTGAGATACCAATGTGTGCTAAAAAAAGCTCACTGCCAGTGAGTCAGTTCTGACTACAGAGACCCTATAGACAGAGTAGAATTGCCCCCATAGAGTTTCTAAGAAGCACCTGGCAGATTTGAATGGCCAATCTTTTAGTTAACAGGTGTAGCACTTAACCAGTATGTCGCCAGTGTTGCCTAGCAGATTAAAAGAAGCCACAAAATTTTGGACACATTTCCCATTGAGAGACAGGATTGAGGTTCCTTCCCCTTGGAGATGAGTGTACGCTGACTGTTTGACCAATACAAATATGGTGAAAATCTGGCTGTTCTAGTTTCCGGGCCCTTCAGATACTGGCAGTTTATACTTCCTGACACATACCAGTTGATCAAACTTCACTCTGGCACACTGATACCACTTTTTAACCCCTGTGTTGAGGAAGCAAAAACAGCATCATAGACAAGCTTAGGGGGAGAAGAAATGAGGCCCCCAGCCAGTGACCCTAACTGACATCTCAACCAACAATCAGCAACAATTTGCCAGATAGATGATGAGTGAACCAGTTTACAAATATGTACGCCACTCTGGCTGAGACACCTTGCAGAACTGAGATAGACATTTCCACAGACACTTGCCCAAACTGCAGATTTTTTAACAAAATAAATTATTATTTGTTGTCTTAAGCAACTACGCTTTAACATGTTATACAGTAATCAATAACTACAATGACACCACCTGTAACTCTTGTTTCTCGCAGTCTTTTGTTTTTGCCCAACATAAATGGAATAGCTACAGCACTGAGAGGTCTGTGAAAGTAGTAGAAACTGGGCGGACAAACAAAAGGAATAAAGAAAAGGCAATGAGTTTAAGTAGCATTTGGCAAAAGCAAAGCACAATTTCAGGAATTATCATAGGCATTTTATTTTTAACGTTGATATTGTTTATTATCCATGACATCACATCCCTTATTTCTCTCCTTCTATTTTACTTCTTTCTCTTGTGCCATGCCCAATTCAACTTGATAAAGGATGATGGAATTGACAGATTATGTTATACTGGATAAAGTTGATGAGAAAATCATTAAGAAAGTCAGTGATCCAACTTTAAACACATAGGATTAATTTTGAGGTCAAATGGCTGTTTCTATCTAACACCCAATCACAAAATATAACCTCTATATTCTTACTTAAACTTCATAAAGACTTTACTGTGTGTCCAACTTTCAGCAAAGCCAAGTCATTTTAGATTATGTATCTCAATTGATTAATGGTGGAATTTTTAGTATACATTTGAAAGTCAAACATACATACTAAAGCAAGATAACTGCCCAGTATCAGATGTTGCATTTTTAGTGTTGTTATAATTTTCACTGAACTCAGTCCCATAGTTTTGAAACTGTAGTGCATAACTGGAAAAGAACTTTCCAGAATAGCTTTCTGTCTCCCAGATCAGTTTCTCTTGGAGATATTTTGTTAGAAATCCCTATTCAGAAACAAAGACACATAATAGTAACAAAAAATCATTGCCAACAAATTGATATCAACTTGTAATGACCTGATAAGGTGCAGTAGAACTGCCTCATAGGGTTTCCAAGGAGTGGCTAGTGGATTTGAACTTTTGATCTTTTGGTTAACAGCTAAACTGTTAACCACTATGCCCCCAAGTCTCATAACCACGATTAGCAAACAAACAAACAAAATACAAATCCACTGCTTTCAAATAGAATCCAGCTGACAGCTATCCTCTAGGATACAGCAGAACTGCTCCACAGAGTTTCCAAGGGGTGTGTGGTGAATTTGAACCTCCAGCCTTCAGGTTCGCACCTGTAGCACTTAGCCACCACACCACAAGCACTTTTCTAACCACACACACACACCACCACCACCACTAGCAACAACAACAACAAAAAAATCTAATTACCGTTGAGTGGATTCTGACTCATAGCAACTCCATGAGAGAGAGTAAAACTAACCTATAGAGTTTCCAAGGAGTGTCTGGTGGATTTGAACTGCAGACCTTTTGGTTAGCAGCTGTAGCATTTAACCACTACACCCCCAGAGTTTCTCTTACCACAATAGTACCTCTAAATGCGGGAATCTGACATCCCACAGCTTATCACTCCTCTGTCCTTCTCCTCATGTTCCTCTCTCAGGACTCTGGAATACCCTCGTTGGAATCATCAGAAAAATAAAGAAGATATTAATAAAAATATCAATAATTCCAGTGATTGTAATATTTGCAAATGCAAACATCATAACAGTCACTGACCACACTGAAGATAAAATTTCAACCCAAAGTCTTCTGATTGGCTTTCTGGGGGTTAGGTTAACCTACATATGCAAATAGTATAATGTGATCTTGAAGACAAATTAATGGATTAACATTTGGCACAATTTTAGTCAGTTGAACTTATTTTTCAGTGAGATAGATTAGAATTCATCTTTTGGAGCTTTCTGTTGTTGGAAAATATGTTTGCAGCTTTACTCTTTTACTGTTTGACACAAAGTGTTATTGCTCAGAATGGTAGAGTAAGATGAAAAGAGATGTTGATACAGACTTGTAAGGTAACAATCATTGTTGATTTAGTGTCTACACACCAACTAAACTGTTTTCCCCTACAAGAATTCATTCACTGTGTTGTTGCATTTATTGCTACATTATTTGACAGTGGCTTTCATTTACTAAAGACTGAGATTTCCACAGTTCAATTTGACTGTTAATTGTCACTCCTGGACTGGGCTATATTTACTGTTTTCTCTATTCAGCATAGACCTAAAGAGAATTTTAGAACAAACTTCCAAGGTGATGAAAATTCATCTTTTTGCTCTCAGAAATTCAGATTATTAATGTCTGACAAAGTTTCAAATATTGTAAAAAATGTTATTTTGTTCCTGCCTTAAAGTGGAGAATTCTGTGTTTAATCTTTCAAGTTCTGTACCTAGAACTAAGCAATAGCTTTAAAATGTAAAAATTGAAAACTATAAACACTGCAGTCATTATCCATAGCTGTTTTCTATCTCATGTAAATTTTTTAGAGAAGTGACTGATTATTTACTGTACCTTAACAAGTGCAAATACTATTCAGAATGTAACTGAATATGTCTCATTCTTTGTATTATTTTAATTCTATTATTTAAGAAATTAAGTGACAATTTTGCTGTTTAGAAAAAAGTTGCCTCTGAGGTACTTCAGAGAGAACATAATAACATTTATAATGAGATGTAAGTCTCTTGTCTGCATTTAATCTACCGTTTTTACTGTAAAACATTATAATCAAAGCATCGTTTACTTTAACATGTATAAAATCTCACTGTGCATGTAAATACATATATATGCACAGTGAGGTATTATCCATAACATATCTATATAACTAGGATATACATATCCTCACTGTACATATATATGTACATACATATATATGTACATGCATATATATGTACATACATACATATGTACAGTGAGGTTTTATCCATGTTAAATCACTGTGTGTATATATATATATATATATATATATATAGTAATTTTAATGGCTTTGGAAACTCACTTGCAATGTTACCAGAAAAACAAGTAGATCCTTATGCAGAATTACTTGGGGACAGGCCAAAGCTGTCCTTTGCCATTGCTGTCACACAGTGTTGTCAGAAGATACTATTCTTACATACATGGTTCTCATATAAAAAGATCACCAACAAATAGATTTTGTTTTTTAAAGGAGAGGACTCAGGATGAGAAAATTAAGAGGTTAAATTCGAGAATAACTTTGACATTTACTACAAAATTTGACTTCCATGGGGTACTAAGAGGACATCCATTGAATTTAACTCCTTTGAACTTTGTGTATGCATGTGTATGTTTGCCATAAATCATTTCCTTAATGTTTAGTGTTGCTCAGCATAGCACTGCATCTGGCTTGTCTTTACCAATATTCAGAACTTACCTTTCTTCCATTTCACAGTCTCAGTGGGATGCCATGTTTCACAGATTCAGGAATTTTATGAGCTATAGTTAGTAATGTATTGATGTATAATGTATTAATGAGCTATTGTTATTAATGTATAAAAGTATAGTATTAATTTATTATATACATTATATAATATATTATTATTCTATTAATGTACTCAAGCTACTAATATTAATGTATTAGTAGCTTGAAATCAGCCACAGTAGAAATAATGATGTCATGGCGCTTGGGGAACACTACAAATCAAGGATTGTTACCATCCCTCCCTTTAGCCAGCTTACCAGCGTACCCACCATCGGCCTTGGTCTCTCAGAGTCACCTGTAAGGCAGAAATAAACTCAGAAATCAAGGCCAATCCAAACTACTTACAAATAGACTGTTCTGTGAATGAGCCCTGGACATCTTTGTTCTTCACAGGCTTTGTGGTGGTCAGAATACAGCAAAGTTTGTTAGCTAGTTAATGAATAAATTTCAAGTGGTGATGTTTTATGCTATTAAAAGAAGACAATGGTAAGTCATGCAGAAGACTTGTTAATGCACCTTGGAACTAATTCTCCTTTGTATTCCGACCTCACCTGGGACAATGTAAAGGAAGCAGTGGCCGCCTCTGCTCAACTATATGATATCAATGTTCTTTTTATGCTTTATCAGAAAATAAATTCCTAAAGAATAACATAAAATACCACTTTCTAATTTTTAAACTCTGAGAACTGCCATATGATCTTCAAGGGGTTTCCGTCAGTCAGCTAGTCAGTCTGTCTGTCTGTCCCTCGCTCTAATAAATTTTTTCTTTTAAAGTTCACCTACATCAAGGCTGTATTATTGTTTTTCAAAGACATTCATCTACAAAAAAATGTTAAGATATAAATACTTCTACATAGCCTCCTGTGTGCATGAAGAAACTGTTAATATTTTTCTCTAAACATTGTAGTTTAAACATTATTCTTTAGAAGATGCTTACCCATTGTCTCCCTTTCTCTGTCCCTCATTCAACAGAGACTGAATTAAGACAAAAAGGTAAAAATGCTTAACAGAAAAAATAGATGTGGTGATTCCTGAAGTTTAAGTAGCAAGGCTTTTTAATCAGTGCATATTTTTAACCTCTTTTGACACTTTAAATAAGATGTATATTCCTGTGGATGTCTCCAATTTTAAATGATGAACCAAGGAGCATAATACATCAGAAGAACGTTCCTCTGCTGACATTTTTCTGAATGAGGAATGTGCCACTCAGAATGCGCTACAAAATGTTAATGGCTTTGAGGCTATACAAATTTGAACTTTATTGCAATATGCTAATAATGAGAGGAATTGTAAAATTATATACTGAGTTGAAGAACAAGATGAGGACTGAGGCAAGAAAAGCAGAGGGCACCACGCGTCGTGAAGCACCTCTGGCATTCAGCCGTTAAGCAGAGGGCACAGTTAACCTTTCCCTTGCTATGGTCCCTAACAAATCTCATCACTTAAGAAATTCAGCTTGACTTTGATAATTAGATTAATAGGTAAATGAAGAGGCAGGAATGGCCAAGGGAAACAGGCAGTTTAAAAACTCAAGTTTTATTGCATCTTAAAGTCATCGGGTTAGTCCTATTATACCCCTGGGCTCCCCGCTCATCGCTCATCGAAAGAATCGCTTCTGAAGAGTAGGCAAAGATAAAAGATTTAATGTTTGCTGTCATCCAAGTTTTGAACGTCAACACAGGAAGCTAGAGAAAACTCTATCATCTCACTGTATGGACATCCAAATTGTTTATTGTTATGCCTATTTCTGACTTCCTGCACAGAAGCCAAGCACTTTCAGTGTGTTCTGAAACCTAACTATATTCCCATCACATTTTATTTTTGTGGACATCAAGTTCTAGATCTGTTAAAAGAAAGTACTCCTTTGAAATTTTCATTTATAAATGTACTCTTTAAAAAAAATGTCATGCTGGACATTTAAGTAAAGCAAAACAAACAAAATAATTGCCAATGAGTTAGTTCCAACTCATGGTGATGTCATGTGTGCAGAGCACTGCATTGCGTTGAGTTTTTAAGGCTGGAAACCCTGATGGCATAGTGGTGAACTGCTATGGCTGCTAAGCAAAAAGTCAGCAATTCGAACCTGCCAGGTGCTCCTTGGAAACTCTATGGGACAGTTCTACTCTGTCATGTAGGGATAGGATCACTGTGAGTTGGAATCAACTCAATGCCAATGAGTTTGCTTTGGTGTTTTTAACCTTTTGGATACTTCCAGATCCCTACTGGAGGATTTGAACCTCTAAATAGTAGCTAGTTAGTAGCTGAATGCTTTTCCATTTGCACCATTCAAGGACTCCCAATTAAAGGTTAACTTTTTTTTATTATGACTGAGTGAAGATGTACATTCCCATAGAAATTGACATGCCCACCTATATGCAGCTTCCACTGCTCTCCCTGTCCGGTGACAGCACACTGTTCCTCTCTGCTCCATACGTGTCTCATCCTCCCAACAGTCTCCTTTCCCCTCCTCTCCACCCACTCTCCTTCCTCCAGCCAGAGGTCAGCAGGATGATATCCTATAGATGCATAGAACCATAAAGTGCATCCAATATATGGTCACTCTATGTCACCAAGTCCAATCCATTCGTGTCCCAAGAGTTGACCTTCATTATGATTTATGGGCAAGGGCAGCATCAGGGCCAGGGGCCATGTTCCCAGAGGAACCCCAAAGCCACTGGACCACCAATTGAGATCTTTTAGTGGAGATCTCAGGATGCACCCCTTTTTATTCTTGTGTTGCCTGTGAGACTCAACTTTGTGAGCTCCATCGCAGCTATCACTGGTGGTGGCCAGGTACCATCCAGTTCTTCTGGTGCCAAGTCTATGTAGGCACCCACTCATTTGGGTCTCTCTATCTTTTGAGTTGTCTTTACCTCATGTCATTTTGGTCCTCAGTGAGCATTCATTCCTGCTGAGTTGGGACCATTTGCTGAGCCCTCAGATGGCAGCTTGGCAGCTTTTAAGACCCCAGATGCCACTCACCAATGTGGAGTGCAGAGAGCCCTCTTAAAAAAACGCTAGTTGTGCCAGTTGGCCTCGATTTCACCTAAGAGCATGGTCCCCTGCCCCCTGCCCCAGCTACTCTGTCCTTGCAATATTGGGTTAAGATGGAAGGAGTATTCAAGTTATGCTGAAGTCCACTTAATATTGTTCTTGTTTTTAATGTGTGCTATCACTGATTTCACTCAACCAAATTTCTACCAACTATCTAAACTAAACCCTCCCCCTCTAGCCCTCCCTCCTTCCCCTCCCTTGCAGCTGTCAAAGAGTCTTTTCTTCTATACTTAAGTCTGTTTTTGAGATCTTATCATAGGCGTCTCATACAATATTTGTCCTTTTGTCGCTGACTACTTTCACTCAACATAGAGTCTTGCAGTTGAAACCAGGTTAGGAGATGTTTCCTGGAATCATTGTTATTCTTTATCATTGCATAGTGCTCCATTGAGTATATATAGGTTAACTTTTGACAAGAAACATTAAGCGTTTGTGTGGTGTAGACTACACTTCACTGAGGTAATACTGAACAATCCCTTTGTTGACTTCCATGTGTTTTGGTGTATTTGAAAATAAACAAAGATTCTTTTAAGTTCCTCTACCAGAAGCAGGATGCCATTGTGATGATAAGAATAGTAAGAAAAAGGGGATATCACTTCAGACTGATGGAGCAAGCTAAATCTCCATTTCTATTCTTTTGTTAAGACAGAGCCATTGCTTTTAGCTATCTATTATTCCCTCTCACAAAAGTGTTAAGCTGGAAAATGAACCCTGCCATTTACATCCAGTGGTCACTTAACAGAAATAAATGCAGCCACCACCTTCCAACTCTAAATCATAGGAGATGGAGTGCCTGAGTTACTGACTATAACCTTGACAAGATGTTTCATCACTTGTCTGAGAGACACGTTCAGTCAGCACCTAATCATGCAGTGGGATCAAAAATAAGTCTAGGATACTCATAATCCACCTTGGAGAATGGAGTTTATATTTGAGGAGCAATTTCATTAGCTGGCAACAGGTTTCAGATGAATGAGACAGAACTCATGAGTACTGGAAGAAATTGCTGACTTGGACTGCTGATCATCCATTTCTATAATTCCTGTTCTTTTGCTCTTAATAATCAGAACTCCTGACATCAAAGAAACTGCACTTCCATTCTGACTTCCTCCTTTCTTCCCACAGGAACTCCCTAAACTATGAAGGTATACACATGAGGTCAGGCAGTTTGGGCTTAAATGACGAATCTGAATATTTACTTCCATTTCAGCTTAGAGACACAATGAATACACCAATTTCAACTTTAAAAGAATAAGTCAAATATACACATGTATATCTGGTCTCATGCAAAAACATGATTTAGACTAAAAATGTGAAGGTGGATTAATCTTTTAATTTGCTCATTGTAAAATATGCATATTACTGCCTTCATTACTTGTTATGAAGGCAAAGTAAGTTATTTATTTATAAATGTCTTAGAGCAGTGATTTTGAGATAATTAGCATTACAGAGGTGTCTGTTAAGCAAATACCTTGGCAGTGCTTTTGATATAAACTTTAGTAGTATATCAGACTGAATGATACCTTTAATCTCATAGATTTCTGAGATTCTATGATTTATGATTCAAACAGACAGCAATTATTCCATACCTTGTAGCCAAGCCAAGCCATATGCTTATATATATAAATATATATATTTATATAAATATTTATATATTATATTATATATTATATTATATTATATATAATATATATTATTATTTATATATTTATATATAAATATATATTTATATAAATATACATAAATATTTATATAAATATATATATGCTCATATATATTTTTATATATAGAAATATATATATTATATATTTATAAAATGTTAAGGATATATTCTCATATGTTAAAATTTGTATCGAGTGAAAAAATACAACATTTTATCAGTCAGAACAAACAAATGCAAACTTACTATAAATCTCCAATGATTTTGGTAAAACAGTAACCATTGCCCTTGATTGTTCTTAAACTGAAAAATTATTTTCAACTCTATTGCCTCAGATTTTAGGCATATTGTACCTTGTCCTATGAGAACCAAAGAAAATGAAATATCTAAGATATAGGGGATGGTAGTTAAAGCTCGTGGCTGCCTGGTTATAAATTATGGCTCTCCTGCTTACAGGATGCAGTGGAAAACATTCCATTTCCTATGCAAATAGAATTGTTTCCCTAACACTAACTAGGGCATCTGAATGAGTCGATAAACAAGTGTCTTACTTATCTAGCAGTGCTGTAACAGAAAATCCACAGCTGGATTACTTTAAGAAACAGAAATTTATTCTCTCACTATCTAGGAGGCTAAAAATCAGAATTTAGGGCATCATCTTGCTGGGTAGGCTTTCTCTCCGTGTTAGTTCTGAGGCAAGGTCTTTGCCATCAATTTTTCTATGGTCTAGGAGCTTCTGCTCAGAGATCCCAGGTCAAAAGGGTGAGTTCCATTCCCAGTGCTTCTTTTTTGGTGACACGAAGTCCTCCTCCTCTCTGCTCAATTCTCTTTTTTATATCACTGAAAGAGAATGAATCAAGATGAAAACATAATTCTGTAGACTGAGTCTCACTTCCTTAACGTAACTGCCTCTAATCCTACCTCATTAACGTCATAGAGGTTAAAATTTACAACACGGAGCATAATCACATCAGATCACAAACTAGTCGACAACCACACAGTACTGGGAATCATGGCCTAGCCAAGTTGACACAATTTGAGGGGGACTTAATTCAATTCATAACAAATAAAACTTAACTACCTGCATGTGACAGCTGCTGGATATCTGGATTTAATCAGTGTCTTAAACACAATTTTTGACAATTAATAATCATAATCTAAGCTGGAAATATTTACTGGTATAATAATCAGCAATTTGCTTTGAATTCCAGTAAATCCTGTCTTAAATATTTGTTGTTTTATGGTTACTTAAAATAGTACCTAAACATAAAAATTGATTATAGGTGAAACTTTTATGTGCACTTGATTCATAGAATTTTCTTGTTTCTTTGTCCTTTGACAAGCATGGACTAACTTTATTTGATGCTGTCAATAAAGAAAAATTCATGTCTTTCACATTAAAGATTTCTAACCACTTAACCCTGTGTTAAATCACATTTTAAGTCCCTATAACAGAAAATTGTCAAACATCAACACTTTCTGAGTACAAAAGGACTGCACGATGTTGTTACAAGATCTTAAATGCTGTTACGTACTGTCAGGTAAGATCCAATACATAGTGATCATACACACAGCAGAACGAAACCTTGCCTGATCCTGTGTCATTCACATTATAGTTGCTAAGTTTCAGCCCATTGTTGCAGCCACTGTGTCAATCCATCTCTTTGAAGATCTTCCTCTTTTTTTGCTGACCCTCTGCTTTACCAAGCATGATATCATCCTCCAGAGACTGGTCCTTTCTGACAGCATGTCCAAAGTAAGCAAGTCGAAATCTCCCCATCCTTACTCTTAGGAGCATTCTGTCTGTACTTCCTTCAAGACCAATGTACTCCTTCTTTTGGCAGTCCATGTTATATTCAGTATTCTTTGCTTACACTGTGATTCAAAATTGTCAGTTCTTCTTTGGTGTTCATTATGCATTGTCTAGCTTGCACATGCATGTGAGCTGATTGAAAACACCATGGCTTGAGTTGCATCCTGAACAGTGGGTAAGAAAGGTGCAATATCCGTGTCCCATAGTTTCGTCCATTCGTATATCGTTATAACATTGTCATCACTTCGTAAGCCAATATTCTGAGTGCTCGTCTGCAAGAGCAGCTGGAGGTCTCACTGCGTGGCATAGTATTCTATCTGTATCTCTATCTCTCCCTTTCTCTCTCTCTCTGTCTCTGTCTGTTCGTTTCTCTGTCCATCTACCTACCTACCTGCCTACTATCTTCTGTAGTTTCTCCTTTTTGTCTCTCTACTCACCCATTTCCCCAGATTGAAGCATCTAGCACTTTCTAGTTTTTGTGACCCTAGAGAGAAATATAACAGGACAGATGACAGAAGAAAACACCTCTGTTCTGAGGTTTTATTTTCACAAGCCTCCATCCTCAAAGTAAACTGAAAGGACACCAGGCATTTGAATTAGGACATTTTCAGTTCTTGTTGACCAGGCTTCTATTTTCTCTGGCAACACAAAACTTTAAAACAAACAAACAAACAAAAAGTTTCTGCTTCTATCTGCTGAAGTCTTCCAGGTAAAAAGCCCCAGGTTTGAGAAGAAAGGAGAGGAGAAAGAAAAGTGAAAGCCTCAGATGTTAGTGGGTGCTGCAGAGTGGGGAACAGCACCTATGAATTCTGAGCAGAGCCTTGGAGAACCAGAAGTCCTTTGGGAACACTGCCAGATGCTCTTCTGCCTGAACAGCCACACTGAGATTTCTGTGTGCTGGGGAGATGAGTATGGTAAGAGGATTTCCATGACCCAAAGTGTGACTCAGATGGGTCAGTGAAAGCCGAGAGGCACAAAAAGGCTTGGTGAGGAAGCACTAGGGGTGACTTTATATTACCTGCAAGGCTTGTTGCTCAATGACTGAACAGCAGGACTGGCACATCACCTCAGTGAAGACTTGGTGGGAAGACCTGCACGCTTCTGACAAGGCATGATGCTCCTGCCAATAGGGCCTAGATCTAGAGATGAAGAAGGTGTAAGGACATCGTTATTTGACTTCGTATTACTTTCTCTGACTGAGAATGTGAAAAGAAAATTAAATCAAATAATAGAAAAATCAATTCAGAGTTCTTAATCCCCCTGAATTTTGTGGCCTGAGACTATACGAACTACCTATATCAGAGCCCTGGTGGGACAGTGGTTGACAGCTCAGCTGCGAACCAAAAGCTTGGCAATTCTTATCCACCAGCCACTCCTCGGAAACCCTGTGAGTGAGTTCTCCTCTGTCCCACAGCATTGCTCTGAGTCAGAGTCAGCTGGACAGTAACTGGTTTGGTTTTAGATTTTACACATCATCAGCATTTATTGATAGCATCTTTTCTATGAACACTACCTCTGCCACAGCCTATTTCCCAAGTGTTGCCCTTCTGTTATTTTTAATTTTTTTGTCTTCCTCCACTTTTGTAACTATATGTTTCCCAAAGATGTCCCATAAAAAAAAAAAAAAAGTTCACCACAATGATGTTGTTATTTTTTATCTACTACAGCTCAGCTTTCTTTCCAAGTACACACACTCAGGAAGAAGACTGGTAAATGGCTCTGTGTGTGTGTGTGTGTGGTGTATCAGTCAATAGCAGGATGACCAGATAGAATCTTGCTGACTTATTTTGGCCTGTTGCACATTCTGCTTTTAGGGGCTAATGTACAGCGTGGCCTTATCTTTCAGACTTTGGCTTCACACATGCCAATTTCCTTTAAGGGAGTCCTATTCTCTTCCTTCATTTCTACCCCTGAAGGGAAAACTGACCGTTTGCCTAGTGTGGATATTTATGACTCATAAATAAACAATATTTCATTTCCTCCCACATGCTTCTTGAGACATGGACCAGGTACAGACAGAATTAGGCACCTGCTTCAGAGCAGTTAATAATTAGTTCAAGCTAGCTAATAAACTTTTAGGACACAGTGAAGAAGTGTTCTTTTTAAGGAGTTGATCTGACTACGGAGCAAAGATCTTTTGAGAACAAAGTAGCCTAAATCCAAAAACCAACTTAGCTAATTCTCAGGCCAAACCCTAAATCCTGTATTTCATAAAACATTTTATTCCTTCATCAGCTTGGCTTCTGCCTTTCAGACCTACAAACAAGAAGAGGACTGACTCAAGATTTTCTGCTCATAGACAGTTTTTGTCGTAAAGAACAAACAGCTATTTCTTTTCCTGACTTATCAAAACAAAAATAAAGTTACTGTAAGTAGCTATCATCTAATAGAGAAAAACAAGTTCTTTGTCAAGGTTATGGTCAAGTTGTTGACAAAAGGCACTCTTTAAGCAGAGTGTGTCCATTACTTCTCTGGTGGTGTTTTGATCAGTGAGTTGACCTTGCTTATGTGGCTGGCACCTCATTCTTATTTCTGACTTGCAGGACAAAAAGATTTTCATCTATTAATCCAGGGAAAGCTCCCCAATGAAACTTAGTATTTAAATGGATTGTAATCCATTAACTTTCATTATTAAATTCTTTATTCTCTTGTGCTTAAGCCCTTCAAGACATGAATTTATTATTATAACCATGATTTAGTTAAGAAGAGTTTAAGTTTACAATGTTGTGAAAAATTTGAGTCTTTATCACTACAGGCAGGATAGATATTAATTCTCTAGCTGGTTGCTAAACATAGGCACACATGGATTGAATTAATGTATAGTCATACAGATTTCAATATTACATTCCATTTTACAAAGATCAGCTTTAAATGAAACTAAAACTCTTACATTTCTCTTTTCTGCTAAGTCTCTGCAGTTGGTCTGTAGGGAAAAAAAGTTACTTGCCAATCCAAATTATTTTTAATCTTCATGTTTGACAATCTAGTACTCAAAAAGTAGGTATTTGCCTCAACAGATAATGTAGAGTGATAGCTGATTAAATTACTTGCATAAACGAAAAGATTATTTAACCTCTGCAATTTCTTGCCATTATAGTTTGCTATTATGTTACTTACTTTTCCTATAGCCTACCCCCCAGAAAAAGTCATGATTTCTAATATTGTCAAAAAAAGGAATTGATTCTTGTTTTTCTTCCCACAAAATCTCATCAGATGTTTGTAATGTGTTTTAAAATCTCAAAATTATCATAATCACCATAAAGGAAACTTTCCCCATGGTTGATTAGACAGAAAACTTGATTTATTTTTTATGTTAAAATTTCATATTTATTGTAATGTTTAAATATTTGTATACTTCTTGACCATTCAACATGTGTAAAACTGTTAATATCTTATTTAAGATCCTATCTTTTTTTTTATTTCTCACTGACCAAGTCTTTGCGTTTGTATCTCAACCCCCTTTTTTCCTGTAGCTCTGTACTTTTTTTAATTAATCCTTTTCTTTTGAGATAATTGTAGATTCACTTGCAATTATAAAAAAAATAATAATAATACAGCCATATCTCACATGCCCTTCATTTAGTTTCACTGGTGGTAAAATCTTAAAAGACTATAGTGCAATATCTCAAAGATATTGATATTGACAATGATCCAGTTAAGGCATAAAATAGTTCCATCATCACAGGAATCCCTGATGTTGTACTTTAAATTTTGTCCCACCAAAATACATGTACCAGTGTGACTAAGCTACAGTTTCCAGTACTGTGTCCACAGCCACCTGATGTGGCTTTCCTATGTGTTGTAAATCCTACCTCTGTGACATTAGTTAGATGAGATCCCAAACCAAAAATCCTGTTGGTTTTGAGAAGATTCCCACTCAGAGCAACCCTGTGGGATGTAGTGGAACTGCCCCATGAAGTTTCTAAGGAGTGTCTGGTGAATTTGAACTGTTGAACTTTTGGTTAGCAGGCACAGCTCTTAACCACTATGTCACCAGGATTTTCATGAAGTGAGGTAGGTGGTAGTTACGTTAATAAGGTGTGACAATATAAAATACTAACTTGTATATTGAACCAATCTTTTTTGCAATGTTAAAGAGAGGTGAACAGAGAGACAGAGGGACCTCATATCATCAAGCAAGGAGAGCCAGGAGCAGGGTGTATCATTTGGACCCATTGTGCCTGTGCAGAGAAGCTCCCAGTCTAAGTGGATGACTGATGACAAGGACCTTTTTGTAGACCAACAGAAAAAACCTCCCTTGGAGCTGACACCCTGAATTTGGACTTTTAGCCTAATAGACAGGGAGAATGAACTTCTGTTTGTCAAAGCCACCCACTTGCGGTATTGTTTTCTCACAGTAGCACTACTGACTAAGACACATGTTGCTGTCCCCTAAAGCCGCATCAACTTTCCTTCTATCGACATGCATTCCTTAACCTCCAGCATCCATTCTCCATTTCTAAATGTCTCCAATTCAAGAGTGTTATATATATGGAATCACAAAGTAAATAATCTTTTGGAATTCATTTTTCATCCTTGCAATGTGATATGCTAGATATTCCTCTAAGTTATTGCATGAATTGATAGTTCATTCATTTATAGTGCTGAGTAAAATTGCATTAATTTCTTAGTTATCTAGTGCTTTCATAGCAGAAATATCATAAATGACTCATTTGAACAAACAGAAATTTATTTTGTCAATTTAGGAGGCTAGGAGTCCAAGGGTACAGGCTTTAGGAGATGGCTTTCTTTCTTTGTCTGCTCTAGAGGATGGTCCTTCTCAGTTTTGAGCTTCTGATCCTGCGTGGTCTTCATGTGGTTTGACATCTGTCTTCTCTCATCTTGGCTTGCTTGATTGCTTTGTTACATCAATGAGACAGTGTTAGCGGGGGTCTTAAATCAATTTCTTTTGAGATATAGAAGAGATTAAACAAGCAATCAAAAGAGATTGATCTAAGACATACCCTATGCAAACACCATCTCATTAAGACAAACAAAACTCATCCCTAAATGAGATTAGAACCGCAAGTGTGATGTTGCTGTAGTTATTGTTATCCGGTGCCATCGTGTCAGTTCTAACTCATAATTACTCTCTGTACACAGAACTAAGTGCTACCCAGTCCCGTGCCATCTCCACAATCTTTGCTGTGTTTGAGTCATTTATTGCATAGGCATAGGGGTTAGGATTTACAACACAAATTTTGGGAAGACATAATTTAATCAATAACACACACTATGGATGTATCACAGTTTGTTTAACCACTTACAAAGTCATCTGGGTTGTTTCAATTTTTTTTTCATTATTGTATGTAAAGTTGTAAGCATTGTCATGTATTCAGGCATCTTGTATCAACAATATGATTATATTTGCTAGAAGTGGTCCATTTCCTCTGACTTATCAAATTTATATATTTAGGGATAATGGTATTACAGTTATATCTTCTGTTTCATTCATTATGTTTTTAACTGGTGACTTCTCTTGTTTTCTGTTAGTTTTCCAAGAAATTTCTTGATTTGAGTGATCAATAACAAGGTTTTTTGTTCATCACTTTCTCTTTCATTTTTACTGATATCTCCTTTTTATTTTCCCCTTCCTTCTGCTTGGTTTGAGTTTACTTAGCCCTTCTTTTTCTAAATTCTTGGGAAAAAAGCAGAGATTATTGATTTGAGACTTTCCCTTTTCTGATATAAATATTTAATGTTGTAAATTTCTATTACAGGCCTGTTTTAGATTTGTTTCACTTTTTTTTAATACTTTATAAGGTTTGTAATTTTCATGGAAATCTGGGTATTTCTGTATTGCCTTCTGAAACTCCAGATCTTATTTAAACCATCTGTTTTAGCTGTTTTTCTCTGACACAGCTCTGGCAAGAAAAGGGGGCACTGCCTCGTCACTATAAGATGAAAACAGAAGTTCTGGTTTCTCAGTAGCCCTCCACTGACAAACCACCACCCTGCTGGTAGGGAAAGAGACACTGCTTGTTACTCTTGGGTGGGAGTGAACGTTTTGGCTCTCATGGACATCACAGAAAGGGGTGTGGCCTCATTAATAGCCTGCAGGGTGACAGCATCAGTTCCTTACCGTTCTCTAAGCCACCCTAACTGAGACGCCGGCCACCTCCTTTACAGTCTTATGAGGGACAAAGCCTCAATTGGCCTTTGCTGCTATGGATGGGAGAAGGGGCAGAGGTTTTATCTGTAAAGTTGGTAAGGAGTAAAAGACCTATTATTTTTTTA
Source organism: Heterohyrax brucei (assembly GCA_028571685.1). Classification (NCBI taxonomy): domain Eukaryota; kingdom Metazoa; phylum Chordata; class Mammalia; order Hyracoidea; family Procaviidae; genus Heterohyrax; species Heterohyrax brucei. Next base: position 39,147,841 of record CM053146.1, on the reverse strand, counting down.
AAAAGTTAGCCTATCTTGCTAGATACCTCTTTTCTTGCTTTTATCTAAAGAGAGCAGGCGTTTCTCAGGCTTGATGAAAAACAATGCTAACTTTACCAGCAGCAACTTCAAAATGTTGGAGATGTGCCCTCAAGTGACTTTACCAAAATAAACAACACATCATGTATCTACAATTCGTGTATATAATTAAATTCTCTTTGAACTTGTTTATACCTTCAGAGTTTACTTGTTCTTTATGTAATGAGGTCTATATGTTCATTTTCTTTTTGAGGAAAGATGGACTTCTTTTGATTTAATTAGCTAAGCTCTTTTGCACTTTAAAGAAAATTTTCACTTTTAGTATCTCAGGACTTGTTGTACTGAAGTCTGATCCCTTATCTCCATATATTATTTAGATGTTAGTCTTTAAACTAGGGTCTGGGGTAATATAAATTAAAATTACTTTATTAGCTAAAGCATAGGAGATTTAATTGTATACATGGTTTTCTCCACATTTGTCTCCCAGTTGAATAATGCTATAGCCCAAACTCTGACTCAGAGTGAATGTTCAAAAATATTATCATATCCAAATTCACAATGAATTTTCAAATCTCTTTCCCATTCTTTTTTATCTTCATGTTTAACATAGTAATGACTCACAGAATACAGGATGGGAAGAGGAAACATTGTCAGGAGAGTTTATAATTTTTGCTAATCCTAGAAGGCCATATCTTTTAATTTTGCATGAGCAATGACCTTATTCCTTGGCTGCTATGCCAAACCTCAAAATCTTAAATTATTAATTTCTAGGGAAAGTTACGGAATAAATTTGTTCTTGAAAAACAGATAATTCACCTTTAGTATGTAATTAACACCAACAAAAATAGTAAAAGTTGAGAAAGTAACCTCAAAAAAGAAAGGAAAAAACAGAAAGTATTAGAGAAAACGGGCTGAAATGTCATACATGGGTCTTACGTGTCGGCAGTTCAAATCCACCAGGCGCTCCTTGAATGCTCTGGGGGTCGGTTCTACCCTGGCCCCTAGGGTCGCCATTGGTCGGATCCGACTTGACGGCGCTTGGCTTTGGCTTATGTGTTCCCCTTTTACAAGCTGTATTAGTCAGTCAGCAAATCCTGAGCATTTCCAAATCTATAGGACACAGAGTAAACTTACTGATTATTCCATCTTTGTATTTGAAAGCAGTCCACACATCATGTTGGGTACCATTAGGACATGAAAGACAAGAGATAGTAGTTAGAACACTAAATGCTCTCCTCTCAGACCAGTTTAGTGAGAAATTATCTTGTAAAATACACAAATAAATGACTCGACAGCACTTGGCTTTTGGCTAACACATTATTTATGTTACTTACGATAAGGGTAAACATAAGATCTGGACACAGTTCCTCTGGATATGAGCAAATTGATAAAAAATATGACAATTAGGCAAGTACAATAAAACATAAACAAGGGAAATATAAAAATCAAATCTTGACCCAAGGAGCACAAATACACACAGAAGTTCATCAAGCTACAGGAAACCTTAACGACAAAAATATAACTAAATAAGGACTAAAAGTTACATAACAAATAGCAGTGGATGAAATTTGAGATTACAAACTGTGGATTTAAATATGTCATAAACAGCTAATAAATAATTTATAAATGAAGAGATGAGGCAGAAGTCATAATCTTGACATAAAAAATAAATTACATGTAACCAATGTGAGTACATATTAATAGGATATTAAGAAAAAATGAGTAATTGTGAAGAGGCAACAAAGACCCAACCCAAGGGTAGTGGGTATTTCTGAGGACTAAAACTGAACAGATAGATAGCAATTTAAAGGTTTATTATAGAAAAAAATCTATAACAAAGACAAAAATCAATCTTTACAGTAAAATACTGTTAATTTCTAAAAAAGGAATTGATATAAATCATTCAACAATTAGTCCGAAATTCTTAAACTTCAAACATCAAAATGTTTTTTCAAGAAGAGAAAGAAAATCATCTTCAAGAGAAAAAAAAAGTCAGGCTTGACTCAACACTGCCACATATAAAACTTTAATGGCATCAGTGTCTATCAACTTCTAAATAAAGTCTGAACTACAAATGTTACATACAATAATGATGTAATTCCAATAAAAAAGGAAACAGCTAAAGCATTTCAACCACGGAAAAGGAAGAGAATGTACAGGTTTAATTTGTTCAAAAAATGTTTTCAACAATTTGATTTTTTATTACCAAGCTGTTACGTGCAAGACATTAGCTGACTCCATGAGTAGGCATCATGAGATGAATTGTGTCCCCCAAACTGTGTGACAGCTTGGCTCGGCCCTGAGCCCCAGTATTGTGTGAGTGCCTGCTACTTTGTGATCTGATGTGATTATCCCATATGTTGTAGGTCCCAACCTCTATGAAGTTAGTAGGGCAGGATTAGAGGCAGTTATACTAATCAGATAGGACTCAATCTACAGGATTAGTTGTGTCCTGAATTAATCTCTTTGGATCTATAACAGACAAGTGAGCAAATAGGGAGAGAATCTCATGTTAACAAGGGAAAAGTGTCAGGAATGGTGCACGTCCTTTGAACCAGCAGTCTCTCTGTTAAAATGCTCCTAGATCATGGGAAGACTGATGACAAGAGAAAGCATTCCCTCGGAGATGGGTCCCTAAATTTGGACCTCTATCCTCCTATACTGTCAAAGAATAAATTTCTGTTTGTTAAAGCCATGCAGCTGTGGTATTTCTGCTACAGCAGCACTAGATAACTAAGACAAGATAGACTGAAAAATTTCTTAATGCACAAATCCAATCAATTAAGAGTCAGAGGCTTCGAAAGGCAGAAATGTTGGGGTTAAAAAGCTGTTGATAAGAACATGTTTCTTAAGCACAATAATAAAAATATCACCCTACAACAACAGCAATCATGTTTAACTACTTGTCATGATTAAAAATTTCTTTTTATACATGTATAAATATACGTGTGTGTGTATATATACACATAGACATGTGTGTGTATATATACATTTGTGTGTATATATATACACATACATACACATATACGCATATATACGCACATATATAGACATATATACACATACATATATATATATACACATAAATATGCACATACAATGTTGTTATTAGCAGCCCCTGAGTTAGTTCAAACTCACAGTGACTGTACGCATGACAGCATGAAGCACTGCCCGGTCCTGACCAGTTCTGTAGCATCCTATCTGGTGTCACTGTGCATGAGCCCATCCTGGCAGCCATCACATCAGTCCACCTCTTGAGCGTATTCCTCTCTTTTACTGAGCCTTTACTTCACAAAGTATGATGTCTTTCTGCAGGGTCTGGTCCAAAGTAAAGGAGATGAAGTCTTTCTTTCTTGGCTTCTAAAGGACGTTCTGGCTGTATTTCTTCCAAGACAGATTTGTTCCTTATTCTAGTAGTCCATGATATCGTGATATAGTCACTATTCTTCAACAACACTGTAATTCTTTTTTTTTTTTTTTATCTTCCGTATTTATTGTTTAACTTTAAGGTGCACATGAGGTGATTGAAAATATCGTGGCATGGATCAGGCATGTCTTAGTCCTCACAGTGATGTCTTTGCTTTCTAACACTTTAGAGAAGACACTTGCAGCAGATCTGCTCAATGAAATACATCATTTGATTTCTTGACTGCTGCTTCCATGGCTGTCAGCTGTGGATCCAAGAAAATCTTTTGGTCTAGATGTGAGGATTTTTGTTTTCTTTATTTCGAACCGTAATCCATACTGAACACTGTAGCATATGATGTTCACCAGTAAAAGCTTAAAGTCTTCTTCATTTTCAGTGAGTTAGGTTGTGCCATCTGTTTGCATATCACAGGTTGTTAATGAGTCATCTGCCGCCAAATCTGATGCCACGTTCTTCTTCATATAGCCCAGATTTTCAGATTATTTCCTCAGCATTCACACTACATAAGTATGATGAAAGGACACAACTCTGACATACAGCTTTCCTGATTTTAAATCATGTAGTATCAACTTGTTCTTTTTGAATAACTGCCTCTCAATCTACGTACAGGTTCTTCTGAGTACAGTTAAGTGTTCTGCAATTCTCATTCTTCACAACATTATCCATAATTTGTTATGACTCACACAGTCAAATTCCTTTATGTAATCCATAGAACACAGTATTCTCTAATTTCATCCATGATTCATCTGACATCAGCAACAATATCCTTGGCTCCACATTGTCTTTTGAAACTGTCTTGAATTTCTGTTGTTTCCTGTCCTTGTATTGCTTCAGCTATTCTTGAATTATTTTCAGTAAACTTTGCTTGTGTAAAATGTTAGTGATTTTTTTTTTATAACTTCTGCACTCCACTGGATCACCTTTGGAATGGGCACAAGTTTGGATCTCTTCCGTTAGCGTGCCAGGTAACTATCACAGAAAAATGAGAGTCTCCAGCATTCCATCGGCTTGCTGAAAACATTTCAATTGGCATTTCATCAATTCTTGGAGCTTGTTTTTCTCCAGTGCCTGCAGCACACCTTGTACTTCTCCTTTCAATACCACTGATTCTTGATTACATGCTACCTCCTGAAATTATTGAACATTGACTAACTACTTTCAGTACAATGACTTTGTGTGTGCCTTCCATCTTCTTTTGAAGTTTTCTGTGTTGTGCAATATTTTGCCTGTAGAATCTTTCAGTATTGCAACTAGAGGCTTGGATTTTTTCGTTAGTTCTTTCAGCTTGAGAAATGCCAAGCATGATCTTCCCTTTTGCTTTTCCACCTGCAGGTCTTTGCATATTTCATTATAATATTTTACTTGGTCTTCTCCAACCACTCTTTGAAATCTCTTCATCTCTATTCTGTCATTTGTTCCATTCACTTTAGCTACTCTGTGTTCAAGCACAGCTTAAAGAGACTCTTCTGACACCCATCTTGTTTTTCTTTCCTGTCAGTATTTCTTAAGGAACTTTTCCTTTCTTCATGTGTGATTTCTTTAATGTCATCCCACAACTCATCTAGTATTCAGTTATTAATATTCAGGGCATCAAATCTATTCTTGAGATTATCTGTAAATTCAGATAATAGCCATGTATGTATATATATGTATGTATGTATGGTAGGTGCATTTACTTGCATTTCTTTTTTAACTATCATGTTTGTATTTCAGTACATTGTTTAAACTATTTATGATTAACAGATCTATTTTTACTTGAACAACTTAATGATATTTTTAAATATTCTAAGTTATATTTTAGTACAAGTATATTTATTTACTATAATTTTAATTGATCAGAGTCAGAAAAGTGTTACCAGAAATAGTCCAATACAAGTAGCCTGAATGCATGAAAACAAAGGAGATCCAGCATTAATATGTCTGGCCATTTAAAACAGTCCTATCTCAAAGAGCCCCAGCAGAGATTGGGGAAAATAGAGCAGATTTATAGTTTTAAATTCACTTCTGACTGTCATTTATCTTTAGACTTCTGAGTATTCATATTACCCATTTTTTATAAAAAAAATCTGTCAATAATATAGTATACTAAATTTAAATAAATGCTAGAAATGCCAAACCTAAATTTAAATGGATTATCTATGATTACATGATTTAATACTTGACTTTAATTGATATAGACTCAGTGAACAGATTACCCAAAGTATTTTAAGTTCCACTAGCTTAAGTAACACTGTGATGGGAACCATGTTACCATCAGTTGCTTTTGATACAGCTTTCCAATTCTCTGCTATTATTCACATTGATACTACAGGATGATGATTTAATTCATATTACTTGTCCATGCATGAGTTTTCAGACTACTTCTCTACACCAAAAACTGAATTTGATGCCTCTCCCTTCAGATTTCTGTGCTATCTTTCAAGAATATTCCATGCAAGTTTTCTTGTCTTTCTTTCTTTGTTTTCTTTTTTTTTATGGCACCTAAAATGTTGGACCAACCTTATCATCTTCTTAAAAGGCTCTTTGTCAAAAGTTGAAATTCCTTTAAGAGTTCAATCTGCATCTTATTTACCCTTACCTGTCTTAAAAAATAACTGACATAAATGTTTCTTTAATAAGTATACAGATAAATGAATATCAAAACAAAAAAAAAACTAAATTGAGACTAAAGATTGCAAAAAAAATAATTAAGTTCAAATTTTGGTGGTAACTCAAAGACTTCTCTAAATTTTTCAAGTGGAGAATTCAATATTCAATGTATTCCAAATTGTAAAAGACAATCTCTTTAACAAATAATATCAGAATGAGTAGATATCCAACTGCAAAAACAGTTTAAAAGACCCATATCTCACTCCATGCACAAAAACTAACTCAAAGCTAATTAAAGACCTAAATATAAAAGTTAAAATGGTAAAGTGGTAGGAGCCCTCACACTTGGCATAAGCAGAACACAAAACATTACTAACAATGGACAAACATCAGAAGAGAAAATAGACAACCGGAGCCCCTAAAAATCAACACTTATGTTTCTCCAAGACTTCACCAAAAGGGTCAGAAAATAGCCTACAGATAGGAGAAAAAAAAAATGGATATGACAAATCTGATCAGTGTTTAATCTCTAAAGTCTACAAACACTGTAAAACCTCAACAAAAAGGGCAAATAATCAATTAAAAATGGGCAAAGAATATGAACAGGCACTTCACCAAAGAAGACACCCAGGCAGCCTACAGATACAGGAGAAATGCTCACAATCAGCCATTAGAGAAATCCAAATCAAAACTAAAATGAGATAACATCTCATCCATTAATTCAAAAAATATAAAACAATAAATGCTGGATAGGCTATGGAGAAACTGGAATACTTACACACTGCTGATGAGAATTTAAATTTAAAATGATACTACCACTGAGAAATTAATTTGATGCTTCCTTAAAAGCCTAGAAACAAAAACATTGTAACATCCAGCAGTCTCATTTCTTAGAATATATCCTAAAGACATAACAACTGCCTGTGAATAGATAGATGCACACTCATGTTCATCTCAGCACTGTTCACAATAGCAAAAAGATGGACTCAACCCAGATGCCCATCAAAAGGACAAATGGATAAATAAATTATGGTACATTCAAACAGCAGAATACTATGCATCCATAAAGAAAAGCAATGAATTTGTGAAACTCTCATGATTTGGAGAAATCTTGATGGTGTTATACTACGTGAAATGAGTCAGTGGCAAAACAACAATTACTGTCTGAGATAACTATGACAAGAACTCAAGAAAAGGTTTAGTCACAGAGAAAAAATCATTCTTTGATGGTTATGAGGGTAGAGAGGGAGAGTGGCATTCACTAACTGAATAGTAGACAATTATTAATTTAGATGAAGGAAAGGACAACACACAACACAGAATAAGACAGTACAATTGAACTAAACCATAAGCTATGTAATTGCCTGAATACAAACAAACACTTTGAGGGACAGAGTAGTAGAGGCAGGGCCTGGGAACTATGGTTTCAGAGGAAATCTAGGTCAACTGGTCTAACAAAGTTTATTAAGAAAATGTTCTGCATCTTACTTTGGTGAGTACTATCTGGGGTTCTTAAAAGTTAGTGAAGAGAAATCCAAGTCAAAACTACCATTAGATATTGTCCCATAGCAATAAAGTTGACAATAATCCAAAAAACGCAAAACAACAAATACTGGAGAGGCTATAGAGAGACCAGAACTCTCCTACACTAATAGTGGGACTGCAAAATGGTATGACCTCTCTGGGAAGCAATTTGGCACTTCTTAAAAAGCTAGAAATAGAAATACAATACGATCCAGCCATCCCACTGCTTGGAATATATCCTACAGAAATAAAGACAGTCACACGAACAGATACACGCACACAAATGTTTATTACAGCACTCTCCACAGTAGCAAAAAAGATGGCAGCAACCTAGGTGCCTATCAACAGCTGAATAGATAAGCAAACTATGGAACATATCCACAGTGGAAAATTACACAATGATAAAGAAAGAAGCATCTCATAACCTGGTTTCATCTAGAAGACATGCTGAGTGAAGTCAGTCATATGCAAAGGGACAAGCATTATATGAGACCTCTGCAATAAGGACTTAAAGATTGACATATACAGAAGAAAACAGACTTTGATGGGTGTAAGAGTGTGAAGGAGGGAAAGGACTGTTCATAGATTAGGTGGTTGTTGTTGTTCTTAGGTACTGTCAAGTAGTTTCCAACTCATAGTGAACCTACAGATTAAAGTAGAACTGTCCCGTAGAGTTTTCACAGAGTGCCTGGCAGATTTGAACTACTGATCTATTAGTTAGCAGCTGTAGCATGTCACTTCACCACTACACCACCAGGGTTTCCCATAGGAATTTAGTTAGGTGAAGAGAGTGACAGTATGCCGTAGAGGACAGATCAACATAACTGGACTACACCATAAACTGAAATGTTTTCTAAACTCAACCCGACATTTCAAAGGATAGAGTAGCAGGGATGGGAGTTTTGAAGGAACACAGAGGCCAAGTGGCATAACTAGTCTTTTGCTAAGATAGTCTTCTGCACCCCATATTGGTGAGCAGTGTCTGGGGTCTTAAAAGCTAGCAAGTTGCCATCTGAGGAACATCAAATGATCCAAATCATCTGGAACAGATCATAACAGAGAACATCAAAGACATGAGGAAGACTGAGCCCAGGAGACAGAAAGACCAATATAAATAGGAGACTGTATCAGCAGAAGAACCAGAGGGTGCCTGGTCACCAACAAAGGCAGCCGCAATGGGGGACGCAACGTAGAGTCCCTGATGCAGCATGAGACAAAGAATTGTGCAGTTCAGGAACTCTACTAAAAGAACAGAAGTGATGGCCCAACAGCCTCGAGGGTGCCCTTGGAAACAGGGCACCTGGACTTGCTTCTGGTCCCAACCTGAAGCCAGTACTGAGATCAACTCTTCACAGAAGAACAGATTGGACTCAGAGGCACAATGTGAGCATGTAGTGTATGTATATCATGGTTTTATACACTGATAGGAGTCAATTCTACTGGTTTCTTTCTAGATGGAGAAGAGAGTATGGAGAGGAGGAGACAAGTGTTCACTGGGAGGATGCTAGAGGTGAAGCGTGAAAGAGAAGAGTGTGCTGTCACAGGGTGAGGACAGCAGATGGAGTTGCAGTTAGGCAGGCATGCAAAATTGATTTGCGTTGTATGCTTTCATTTAATCATCATCATCATCATAATAAAAGGCTGATGAGTAGCCATCCAACAAGCATCAAATAAGTTTCATTCATCTAGTACTGCTCTAACAAAAATCCCACAAGTGAATGACTTTATCAAAGAGAAATTTATTTTCTCACAGAAAAGCAGACTGAAAGTCGAAATTCAGGGCATAAGCTCAACGGGAAGTCTTTCTCTGTTGGCGCTGGAGAAAGGTCCATGTCATCAATCTTTCCCTGGACTGGTTTCTGAGGCACAGGGACCACAAGTCCTCTCCAAAGGACACACTCCTCTGGCACTGCTTCAGTCTGATGGCATGAGGCCACCAACTGTCTGCTTGCATCTCTTCCATTTTTATTATGAGGGATTGCCTCAAGGCACACTATAATCTTACACATTGAGTCCTGCCTCACCAACACGAGTGCCATCCATCCTCCCTCATTAATATCATAGAAGCAGGGTTGTAGCATATAAGAACATCACACAACACTGAGAATTATGGCCAAGCCAAACTGCTGTACACATTTTTGAGGGGGACACAATTCAATCCATGACAAATTGGTACTGACTCACCTGGAGTGAAGGAGAATGAGGAACACCAAAGACAACAGGAAAACACGACACCTAGACACAGAAAAACCAAATACCAAACTCACTGCCATCAAGTCAGTTCCTACTCATAGCAACTCTGTAAGACTGAGTAGAACTGTCCCTTACAGTTTCCAAGGAGTTTCTGGTGGATTTGGACTGCCAACCTTTTCTGGGTGAGCAGTTATAGCATTTGCCACTACACTATCAGGGTGTCTAAAGTACAAAAAAGGCCACATAAGTTAGATACTACATCACTGCAAGGCGAGAAGAAACAGGTGGTACCCAACTACTAGCGATGACTGCCCTGACAGGGGACACAACAAGAGTCCCTAAAGGAGGGGGAGACAAGTGTGTTGCAGAACACAAACTGTAGGGAAAAGACCATGTTTGATGGTCTGATGTACTAGAAGTTCCCCAAAATATATGATCCTTGCACTTTCTATTAGCCCACAACTAAAATTATTCCTGAAACCAACTCTTCAGACAAAGATTTGACTGGTCTATAAGACAGAAAATGATACTGCTGCAGAGGATGCTTCTTGGCTCAAGTAGATACATGAAGCTACATGGGCCATTCTTATCTGGAGGTGAGAAGAGAAGGTAGAACAGGACAGGATCTGGTAGACCAGAGACAGGTAATACAGGGTGGAGAGGAAGAGTGTGCGGTTACGTTGTAAGAACAGCAACTAGTATCACATAAAAATGTATGTGTGAGTTTCTGAATGACAAACGGACTTGAATTGTAAACTTTCTCTTAAAACACAGTAATAATAAGGAGAAAAAGGAAATACAAACATTTCCTTGAGATAATAGGGACGTGACTAAGAAAGTGAGTTATTGCCTTGATTCTCAATGATTCTAGAAATAAATAGATAAAAGGAGGACACAACAGTGTATAAAGACTTAAAATCAGCCAGCTAAACTATTTTGCTATCAAAGATGTACTTTAAAGGCTTAAAATATATCTTTGATACCAATGTCATTAGTCAAAGTATATAAACTTGCAATGCTACTCAATTTAGCATAAAATTGGACTTCACCTTCAGTACAGACTTAAAAACTGTTTATGGGTTTCATTTTTAGTTTTCAGTGACTGACAGAGGTCAATCAATCCATTTCTTTTCAAGAATTTGCATTATCTTTTCTTACTTTTACTCTATCCCAATGATCTTCAGAAAGTAATCAAGTTAACCCAGTAAACAATAGACTCTTGACTCTTCCTATTACTAGAAAACTATTCTAGTACCTATACCCACAATAAGTCCAAATCTGTAAAAGAATCTTCACTTCCTCCACAACATTAAAGTTTATCCATTAATTGGGTCTCCGTGTCTCAGACCACAAGCAGTTAGTTATTAGTCTGTACCTTGCACATAGTTCTGGTTAAAGCAAGTGTAAAATCTTAAAGGCAAGTATGTGCTTTCTCTGGCATCACTCCTGAGAGTCAGAGTGCAGTGGAAAGATACCCAGTAAGCTTTGGGAGATTGCCCCTCACTGAAGTGGACTTCTCTTTAAATATACCAAAAACCAAGCCCACTTCCACTGAGCAGATTTTGACTCATAGCAACCCTATAGAACAGAGTATAACTGCCGCATAGAGTTTCCAAGAAGCACTTAGCATATTCCAATGGCTAACTTTTGGTTAGCAGCCATAGCACTTAACCACTCCCCTGCCAGGGTTTCCACTGTAAATATAAACAAAAGCAACTACACAGCCATCAATCACTCTTCTATATATTATTTCTCCTTCTGCAACACTTCTTTTATTTTTCAGCTATTTCTTCTTTCTTTTATCCCTTCTTCAAAAAGAACCAGTCAAGAAGGGATCCAATACTACCCATTCACGTAAATATAAATTGAAGTTAGTATATACTTTCTTCCAAATTATTTACATTTCACATCTCAGAATGAAATAAACACTTTGATTATTATCAATGAAATCGCAGGCATTGATATACAAGAACTGCAGTGGTGGGATGATATAAACAGTTATACTGTTTGTCCCATTATAATATGGAAACCCTGGGGACATAGTCTTAAAGAGGTATGGCTGCCAACCAAAAATGAGCAGTTTGAATTCACCAGCTGCTCCTTGGAATACCTATGGAGCACTTCAACTGTATCCTACAGGGTTGCTGTGAGTTGGAATCGACTCAAGGGCAGTGAGTTTATTTTGTTTGGTTTGGTTTTGGTTTTATGAACTACAGTATAACCTGACCTTATTTTATGCAGTCATAATTTAAACAATAATGTAAAAGTAAGAAAAATAATATAGTACACATTTTAAAGATGGCATAAACAAGGCCATCACCTTTATACTTTTGTTACTGTGTAGTACTTAAATAAGTTAACAAAGATCATTTAAAAGACTTGTTGGTACCAAGAATGGATTGTCCAATAAGCAAGATAAGCATGTGCTTACGTATAACAAAACAGGGACAAAAGAATTTTACATTGATTGCTCCAACAGCTAAATTCAATGACTCATCTTCTTAGTTGTAGACTATGTGGAATATTCTTTTGGTAGAAAATGTGAAATATAGTGAGAGTCTTAGTACCTCACAACCACAAAATTATCTTACAATCATGTTCATCTCATTCTACTAAAATGACATATTTTACTGTAATCACTAGAATTACAGTCATGTTTTAAAAGAAGTTAAATCACAGAAGTTACATGTATATGTATGTGTATACATGTATGTAAGTAACCCACATATCCAGTTAGAATGTTTGAGTAAGCAGAAGAGGGGGGAACCACATATACTGTCAGTATGTAAGGTCCTTACCTGCCTTAATCTGGCCCTGGTTGGTAACAATCTAGAGAACAGTCTTTGAAATTTACACATAGTAACACAATAAATTTATAAATCAGTAAGTTTACACCTACCCGTATTTTTGAAGAGGCCATGTAAAAAAAGCAAGAACTTCTTTTACTGTAAATCATTTTTCATACTGATTTTCAATTTTTTATTATCTCCATCAGTTACTATTTTACAATTGAACTGTGCATACACTGCATTAATTCAAACTAAATTTGAAATTATTTTACACTAACCTACCTTCTTGAAAGAACCCTAGTGAACTATAATCAAAATTAAATATTTTATTTGTCACTATTACATATTCTAAAAAAGAGAAAAGAAGAAAGAAATCCTTATTCAAAGAACTGTTGAAATCTGTCCTGGAGAATGTCAGCAAAGAGAATGCTATGTAGAGGTAAATCTAAGCATTAAAACCACTGATTTTGCCAGAAGCACATTAGTTTATGATTTGCCTTACTATTTATAATAAACCTCATATTAGACAAATTCCACCAGTGTCATATCTCAATATAAAACACATGTTTGACCTCCCTGGATAAATGAGAGAGAGAAATCAGCAACAATCAGTACCTCAGGAACTAGCACTATGAAAATCCGTTATTGGGCATGACAATAAAAAAGGAAATAATGGGGATAGATATATTACGTTTACATGACGGGTAGTTGAATCCCAGAGATATACTTCTGACAACACTCGGTACAAGATAAAAATATTTGAGTGACTTCAGAATCTATTGTCTCTCAGGGGCATCTTGATTTAAAATCATCTGGTTAAAGGAATGGAAAGGAAACACACCACCTATTCTCTCAGAAGCCCGGTGACCCAGCGGTTAAGCCCCTGGCTGCCAATCAAAAGGTCAGTGGCTCTAACTCACCAGCAGCTCTGTGAGAGAAAGATGTGGCAGCCCACTTTCATAAACATTTATAGCATTGAAAACACTATGAGGCAGTTCTGTTCTGCCCCTACAGGGTCACTATGAGTTGGCATTGACTCAGTGGAGATGGTTTCTGTTTTTTTTTTTGGTTTGAGCTGACCTATCCTCCTGTTTATATTTTATATAGATTAGATTCAATGTAACATCATCTTCCCAAAGGGATAAAAAACAAAGTTTTAAATTAATTAATTTACTTTACTCTGCTTACTCATTCATGCATTTACTTATTTACTTTCTCAGGCCTTGACCTCACTTATTCAGCACCAAAGATGACTTGAAACGCTCTCAGAAAGAGACACTTAACAAAGTATGGTTTTACACAGATCAGGACCAACTTCTGACTTATGATCTTTTTTTCTTTTTCCTTTTTCCCCCATAAACTATTCCCACCAATGAACAAACAGGGAAAATTAAATAAAACAAGCAAGGGAAGATAAAAAATATACACACTTCTATTTATACTTGCCCTTTTGATATACTGTATGGGTTTTCATCAAACGATAACAGATAGGAAGCTTTGAGATAATCCATAGAGTGATAGAAGATTTGTAAAATAAGATCTATGTAGAAAGGTAAAGAGAATGGTATGTGCTCAAATCTGGAGGATATAGGAAGATGGAGTGGAAAGATCAGTGCTGTCAACACATATATAAAAGGATATCAGAACAATGTGCTGTTACCATTGACCGGAACCAGGAAGAATTAAGTTAAATGACAGCAGAAAAATTCTGAGAAAAGCAGGTCTCACTGGCACCACATCAACTCATCCTAAATCAATGCTGTCAAATTCTCATATAGAGAAATGAGAAAATCTAGCCATTATTTGCATCAAGTAAGCTCTGAAATAGTTCAAGTCCTACAGTGAAAACCCAATGAAAATAAATTAGTTGATCGACGGGCTCAGTCTAAATGCCTGACATCCATCTCTGAGTACAGTTACATGTAGTTAACTTCTCAGTCAGAAGTCAGGTTTGAAGGATACTCTGGATGTGGTGGTGTTAGTACTTTATGCACATCTGTTTTCATACTGCCTAGCCTAGAGTCACCAGGGACACACTCTTCTGCAGAGATGCCTCTGGGCACATCAAAGGAGCACAGGCTGGTAGCTGAGAGGACTGAGTCCTGGTTCTGGTGTGCAGTTAAATAGAGGGTCACGTTAGGACAGTGATGGAGAGTCACTCAGGTTCAGTCCAGCTCTACTCTCCATAGAAGGGGAACATAGCTGGAGAAGAGCCTCTATTCTCTGTTTTATCCTCTTGTCTTATTTGAACAGCTGTGGAAGTAGCCATTTGAGGCCCAACAATTGGTCTCTAGTCATGTGGAGTAATGGAGAAAGAAGGATATTCAGTGTTACAGATTGAATTGTGTTCCACAAAACAACATGTCAACTTGGTTAGGCCATAATTGCCAGTACTGTGCAGTTGTCTGGTATTTTGTGATATGATGTAATTGTCTCACATGTTGTAAATTCTAATTTATCTCTGTGGCCAACGAGGCAAGATTAGGTAATGTTAAAGAGGACTAGAGTAAGGTATAACATTGTTACTCTGGTCATAGTCCTGATCCAGTACAAGGGGGACTTCCCTGGCGTGTGGTCTTCTTCATCTTTCATTTTGCAAGAGACAAATTGAATGATAAGCAAGCAGAGAAAGGAGGACCAGCTACCAACAAGAAGTGAAAGCCAAAAAGTGAAGAGTGTCCTTTGGGCACAGGAACCCTGTGATGAAAAACTCGAGACCCAGGAGAAAACTGATGCCAAGTGCCCTCCCACAGAGCCCATAGAAAGACAGCCTTTCCCTGGAGCTGGTGTTCTGAATTTGAGCTTCTAGACTCCTGAACCATATCAGAACACATTTGTGTTGTTAAGACCATCCACTTGTGCTGTTTCTCTTATAGGAGTGCTATATAACTAAGACAGTCAGTAATAGGAGGAGAAAATGAAATGAATATACGGTTAGCTACTTCCATGAAAATTCACTTCTCTTTCTGTGAGACCAGAAGAACTGAATGGAACCTGGCTCAGTTCTACCCTGGCCCCTAGGATCGCCACGAGTCGGATCCGACTCGACGGCACTTGGCTTGGCTTGTCTTACCATTACTGAATAGTTTGATCAAAGATTCTGTAGAAGAAAACAGATGAAAAGTCAAAACAAGCAGGATAGAATTTCAAATTCACAAGGCCTCCAAACTTTCTGAAGCCATGCAAGCTTACCACGCAAGTTTAACACCCCTGCAATTATTGCCCTGGTATCATCTTTGAAACTCAATCCAATCTATCCCCTGAAGTTTTCTTAAAACCAAACAGTAGTTTACCATAACTAGTCAAAGAATGAAAAACCCTGGTGGTGTAGTGGATAAGTGTTACGGCTGCTAACCAAAAGGTAGCAGCAGTTCAAATCCACCAGACTTTTCTTAGAAACTCTATGGAGGCAGTTATACTTCGTGCTGTAGAGTCACTATGAGTCAGAATCCACCTGATGACAGTGGACAGACGGCTGGTAAAGAATGCGGGCCTTGATCATGACACTTTTTTAAGATCAACCTACATGAGATGGAGATGACAACAGCAGCTAAGAGATTAGACCAAAAATTTAAATATAATGAGTTTATGTTAATGAGGAGGAACAATGGAGAAAATGAGTGTGAGACTGATAGCACAACTCAAAGAGTACAATCAACGTCACAAGAGTTGTACATACACAAACTTTAATAGGTGTTTTTTTTTTTTTGACGTGCATTTTCTCAAGAACAACAAAATACAACTAAATAACTAGAAAAATTGTGGAATATTGTTTAAATACAAAGCCTATGTTTGACAGCCCTTTGAAGTTTAAAAATTATCCCCTTACTATATCTTTTTGAGGGACCCTGGTGGCACAGTGGTTAAGAGCTCAGCTAACTCAAAGGTCAATAGTTCAAACTGACCAGCCACTCCTGGGAAACCCTATCAGGCAGTTCTCTGTCCTATAGGGTCGCTAAATGTTGAAACCTTTTAGAAGGTAACGTTTTGTTTTATGTTTTAATCTTATTTTAGTGATCATCATAGATTTCTGAGAAAGGTATTATCTTCACTTTACAGATCAGCAAACCCAAACTCGAAAGTGTTTTGTAATAGGATACTATCAGTAGGGAAAAATCCAAATAGGATCTCAATCATGCTTAACCCAAGGACACAGAAATTCAAGGGAAGTGAAAAAGGAAGCCTTCCATGAAGAAGCAACAAATTTATGAGGAAAGACTTGGTGGCAGCTCTGGTAAAATAAGGCCCATCAATTAGCTAAATAATTTTGTTATTTCTACAACTCTAGGAACTCTATGGAGCAGTTCTACCACTTCCTATAGGATCACTATGAGTCAGGATCAACTTGATGGCAATAGGCTTTGTTTTTGCTTTTGTCAGTCAAAGAGCCTTGGTTGTCCAGTGGTTAAGCTCTGAGTGCTAACCAAAAGGTTGTTGGTTGAATCTACCAGACACTCCATAGGAGAAAAACATAGTAGTCTGTTTCTATAAAGATTACAGCCTTGACAACACTATGTGGATGTTCTACTCTTCCCTACATGGTCTCTATGAACTAGAACCACTTTGAAGGCAATGGGTTTTAAGCTGTGTAGTCTGCTAACAAAAAGTTTGGCAATTTGAACCCATCAGCTGCTCAGTCAAAGGGAAATGTGGTAGTCTGCATCTGTAAAGATTACTGCCTTGGAAACTCTGTGGAACAGGTCTACTTCGTCCCGTAGGATCACTGTGAATCAAAATCAACTCAGACAATGAGTTTGGTTTTGGGAGATTTGGTAATTAATGAAGATGTCAGCACTGCCATTCTGGCCCCTGACATTTATATAGCATCATGTCAAACATCATCCTACTCAGATGGAATGTCCAGCATCTTCTCCAAGTGTTCTACTATTCCTTGAACACACAATTTGTATTTTTTGCTCCTGGTGTCTCTCTATTTTTTACTATGCATTTTATTACAGTTCATCTATTAAGTTCCTCATAGGTCCAAGTTTTATTTCTTGATTCCACCTCCTCTAACTAGTCTGTCATTAGTAGAAAATGTAGGGCTTATAAAAGACTTTTATCCAAAAGAAATTTAGGGAGTAATGGATATAAGAAATTAATTGCAGTACTATACACTAGATGACATAAAAAAGAATATTATACTTCCTTGTTAAACAAAGAACATTCATTGGTGATTTTCATCAATTTATCAGGGTGAGTGGACTTGCACTTTCCTTTTGTCTGCTCCCCAGACTCGTGTACTTAAAGATTCACCATCTGGGTGTACCCTGGTTAGAGTCTGCTCTGAAATAAAGGCATTTATTTCTTAAGAGGAATCTTAGTGTCAAGCAAGGAAATGATTTTAATTAATCTTATTTCATGGATGAAGGGTCTCACAATAGGGGCAGTTAAATGACATGTTTGAGGTGTTGCCACTTATAAAGAACTAGAATCAATATGTGAAACCAAGGTTTCCCAAACATTAGGCAGCCAAGGACAACATTTTGTCTGAAGTATAATTTCTCCTAAACAAGCTCAAGCAGTATTTAAGAAAAATGTTGTAGTACAATTTCTATCACGGTTTTTTTTTTTTTTTTTTTTTCTCTAATGAATAAAGAATAACACAGTCTATTTGCCTGCCTACTCCTGCAAATCCCACCATTGGTTACCCATGTGCATCTTAGAGGAATTGTGATCCAGGATGTTTGCATTCTTGGAAATAGATCCCCAGACCTTTCTCCCAAGGTGCTTCTGGTAGTGGCCGGAAGCCACCAAATTTTTGTTTGGTAACTGAACATGTTAAGTGTCTGCAGCATCCAGGGACTTCAGGGAAAAAAAAGGTCTTTAACATTAGGTGCTATTGAGTCAGTTCTGACTCTTGTGTAACACAACCAAATATCACTGCCTTCACAGTCATTGTAGTTAGAGATCATCGTTGCAGCCATTGTGTCAGTCCATGTTGTTGAGGCCTGTATTATTTAAGGGAATGCATTTTCTCTTTTTTGCTGATCTTTTACCAAGAATCATGTTCTTCTCAAAGGATTGATTAACCTGGTTGGTGTGTCCAAAGTAAGTTAAGGTCTCACCATCCTTTCTTCTAAAGAGTATCTGAATTTGGCTGTACTTCTCCAAATTTAGATTTGGCTCTCCAAATTTAGATTTATTCTTTCTTCTGGCAGTCCATGGGATATTCAATATTCTTTGCCAATATCATAATTCAAAGGCATCAGTTCTTTTCTCACCTTCCTGATTCACCGTCCAGTTTCCACACACAGAAAAAATCAAAACCCACTGCCAGCAAGTAGATTCTGATTCACAACAACCCTGTAGGACACAGTAGAACTGGGCCATAGAGTATCCAAGGAGCACCTGGTGCATTTGAACTGCTGACGTTTTTCTGGTTAGCAGATGTAGCACTTAACCACTACACCACCAGGGTTTCCACATGTATAAGAAGTGATTGAAAATAACATGATTTGGTTCATGTACACCTTAGTCACCAAAGTGACGTCTTTGTTTTTAACTCTTTAAAAAAAAGTCTTTTGCAGCAAATTTGCCCAATGCAAACTATCGTTTGATTTCCTGACTGCTGTTTCCACGGATGCTGATAGTAGATCCAAGTAAAATGAATTCCTTGACAGCTTCAGTGTTTTCTCCATTGATTGTGGTATTGCTTATTGGCCCAGTAGTGAAAATTTTTGTTTTCTTTATCTCACAGTGTAATCCATAGGCAAGGCTGTAGTTGATAAAAGTTGTGGCTGATAAAATTGATCAAACATCCAGTAAAGATGCATTTATAATTACTAGTGATTAGAAATGCAAAGGTTGGCAATAAAGAAGGATCAGAAGCTGGAAATATGACCTTGATGATAGAAATTGTTGAAGATCACATGATAGAATTCTACAAGACCAACCATTTATTCAGTGGAAATACCGTTTTCAACAACATAAGTGATGGTTATACACAGAGGCTTTGCCGTGTGGAATACACGGAAATCATATTAACTATGTCTGTGCAAAGAGACATTGTTGTTGTTGCCGGGTGCCACTGAGTCAATTCTGATGTGTAGTGACCCTATAGAGCAGAACTGCTCCATAGTGTTTCCACAGAGTGTCTGGTGGATTTGAACTGCCCACATTTTGATTCGCAGCCATAACACTTCACCACTACACCACCAAGGTTTTCTAAATGAGGAGTCAGAGGATCTCAATATTATCAATCAGAACAAGACCAGGGGCTGACTGCAGAACAATCTATTAATTGCTTATCTATATGTTCAATTAAAGCTGAAGAAAATTAAAAGAAGTCCACAAGAAAAGAGTTAGAATCATGGAAGACTTAGGGTTAGATTTATGAAACTGCTTCCAACTTTTCCCCAAATATGGTTACCCAGACAACATGAAGATTTTCCTCCAGTGTATATATCTTTATAATAAATACTTTGTTGCTTACTCAAAGTACTTTTTGGAGCTATCTTGGACTAACAGATCTCACCATTAATTGTGCAGATTTACAGGAACTGTAGTGGATGATTTGGACATCTAGAAATCATTCTCATCCCCGTGACTGGATAATGACAACTGAGCCTTAATGCTATCACATTTCCAAGACCTCACCCAGATCGCCAGCAGATTTGTCCCACTATTCATCTAGGGGTGGTAAGCTATCTGTGTGTGCATATCAAACAAAGAACAATGTAGTGTATCAGTCAATGTCCAAGAGATCTGACAGAGTGCCCCATGGCGTCCTGTCCTTACCTATGCCCACTATTCCTTTGCTACTTTGGACCCTTGTTTTCTCACTTTGCAGGGATGGTCATACAGTACAATGGAGGAAGAAGAAGATACCAAACCATAGCTACCTTGGTAATCAACAGTGTACTGTCGTATCTTTTATTGTCACTTCATTCTAACTTGCTGAATTAGTAAATAAATGGTTTCTAAGAAACCTGATGTTATTTCTTCTCATGAAACAACCCCAGTATGTTATTCAATTGCAATGGCTATGTGCTACATACTTTGTAAAAAGCAAGGGTAGAAGCAGGGCTCAGTGGAGAAGGGGGCTATTATCGGAAATGAGAATGAATCAAGCAGGTTTTAAATTATTTCTCTTTAAATTAAAATGAAAATTATTCATTATCTTTCCAATGGGGGAAAAAATGTCTATTTTAAGACATTTGCTTGGTGCCCTTTTCCTCATTATACAGCAGATAAAATCTTGAAATATACTATGCACAGTCACTAAAATCTTCCTTAGAGTATTTCAGCAGCATCTCTTGAGTCTTTCAGAATGATGACATTCTGTGGAATGATTATGGACCAGAATGACAATTCTAAAAAACAGCTCTGATAATAGCCAATTTCTTTACCTAATACTCACTTCTTCTCAGCTAAGGTCAAATAGCCAAATAGGACATTGTATATAATATGAATGAAGTTGCTGCTTCTTGTGAAGCATCTTTTACAAAAATTGCAGCTTCCACTGACCCATCTTTTTGTGTCATCCTGTTGATGACTGGTCAACAAAAACCCTACAAAACTGCAGTTATCCAAGAAAACCTTGTAAGCACATTTACGAATATCTCAGAATTGTCTTGACTTTCTTCAGGATCAGGGAAGGAAATTAAAGTGGGTGCCACTCTACAGTATGCGTACACACCTTCCCTGTTTCTGAAACTACAAGATCAGTCAAAGGACTTTGTTGTTACTTACTGGAGAGTGGATGCTGACTTAAGATAAACTGATGAATGCTTTCTTGACAAAAAGTGATGCATGATACACGCCCTACTTCTAAGAGTTGTGAGTTTAAAAAAGAATCCTGAAATATTCTGTCCACAGTCACTAAAGATTCTCTTTGAATATTTTGACATCTCTAGAGTCTTCCTAAATGATTTCTAATCATCCCTCAGTATGAGGAGAAGCTGGAATACCAATTTAAAAAAAAAAAAATTCTGATTATAAGGTGTCTTTGTGTCTTTTGTTGTTGTTATTTTGATTTCTGCTGCAGTATATAGTTCTATGAAGTTAAGGCCAGTTGGAACACTTAGTGTGCATTCATGCGGGGTGATGGGCTTGTTTAAAAGGGCTTAGAATAGTTGCATTATGTTGGATAAAAGAGAATATAAAATACGACCTTCCTCCCAGGGAGTTACAGTCTCACTGGCAGAGGTTAATGTAAACCAAAAGGGCTTGTATCTAAAAATGTTACTTATTCAACTGGGACATCAAGGAATACCCAAGTTATTATTTTTAAACATATCCTTTCTGTCTCATTTCCATGTTCCTTTTCAAATACTCTGGAACTGTAAAGGAGTTTAGCTAATTTTAAATTCATATGAAGCTCACTAAGTTTTCATTAGCAAAATAAAACTTTCTAAGAATTTAATTAGGAAACTTCCAGCCCTCTCAAATCTATCTGCAACATATAAATTCCCTTTATCAAAATAAAAGTATTATGAATCCTAGTACAAGTTACCACAGATAACCAAGACTCCATGAAGTGATCTAGGGGATAAAATAACATTGAACTGAAGACATGAAATTCTTCATCTTTCCTAACACAACACTAGAAATAAGGATCCTGCCCAAACTTGCTGAAAATTAACAATTATGAAAATATACTATTGAGTTGACAGCCCTGAAGAAGAGGATTTAATGACTCCTTAGTGAACTTCCTGTGATCCTCCTTGTTCCAAGAGGCTGCATGCTATCTCCAGCATTTGAAATCACACCCCTCACCCTAATGAAAAAGACAATCGGTTCCTAGTAATGTTCTGTGCACTGCAGATGGTTTATTAAGTACATGTACTAATGACGTTGCCCAGAAAAACCTGACATAGAAAAAAATATCCAAATATGACTGCATCACCATAAGCAACAATCTTGCGAGTTTTACCTTGGCCACTTAGTAAGTTGCATTAACTTCTAAAATTATGTAAAATGGTGAATAGTTTGTTGTCTTTAGTAAAGCAGCACCTCTCAATAATTCATGTCTTGTTGCCTACGGACTCTAACAATACATAGTGAAGGATGCTTATGGCCAGAGGCTCCTAATTCCAGAATTGGCCGCACCAAGAGTTGAGGGATGATTATAGACATTGCTTGCTGTAAAAGTCTCCTGTATATCACTGATCTGAGATTATACATGGAGTCCCTAAGGTTACAATAAATGGTTATATTTTATGAACTCTATATCAAAGTGGAAACTCTGGTGGCAGAGTGGTTAATTGTTACAGCAGTTAGAGATTCAAATTCACCAGGCACTCCTTAGAAATTCTATGGGAAAGTTCAATGATATATAATTCAATGAGACAGAATTGACTCAACAACAGCCTTTTTCTTTTTGTATCTCATAAAAATTTTTAATAATTAGAAAAGTGCTTTATAAAGTAAAATTACTTTCTTGCCCTTGTAGAAAAAACATATCGAATATATGCATTTATTTTATATTCAGATAGACTTTTTCCATGCTGAGAAATATTGTATTTATGAAACCTCAAGGCTTTACAAAACAGTAGAGTCTCAGTGAATGTTCGCAGTGAGACACGGAAGACAATTGCTGTAATGCGCTCTAACAAGGTACTACCTCCTGCGCGTTTTGGACTGAGTGTACTAGCTAGCTCTTTTCCATCATGAATGTCTCTGGTTCAGCTTCTCTGTGCTCTATCTACATCTGATTCTTGTTGTTCAACACTAATTTTTCTTCAATTATTTTCAGCATAATCTGCTGTATTTTCTACTTTTATGTGTTCATTTTTATTTGTCCTTTATTAAGTTTTCTATCGCTTGTAATTTATTTGGTGAAACATAAATGATAGATTAGAAAGATGATAGACACAAAGAAAGAAATTCCTTAGGTACTGGAAATACTCATTTTTTTAATTTTTTTTTTTTTTTTTTAACCAGAGTCATTAAAAAGCCTGTTGCTAACTGCCACCGAATAGATTTCAGCTCATGATGGCCCCATTTGGTACAGAATAGAACCCACAGGGTTTTCTTGATAATTTTAATGGAAGCAGATCACCAGTCTTATCTTCTGCAGAGCCTATAGGTGTACATGAACTGCAAACCTTGAGCTTAGTAGTTCAGAGCAAACTGCACACACCACTCAGGAACGAGCTCTCAGACATCTCTAGCAGACTTAGTGACACGGCAGGAAATAAAGGGATAGCTGGCAATTTTTAAGTTCTTACTACATATTAGGTGCCTAAGTAGTGATTTTCATGAATTAATACCTTTAATCTTTTCAACAAACCTACCAAGTAGTTTATAGATTAAACATGGTTGAGTCTATGTAACTTACTGAAGGTTACTGACTTAGTTTACAAGTGCCACTGTAACAACATCAAAAAAATACAGTGAGTGGATTAAAACAATATTTCTCACAGTGCAGAGAATAAAGGTCCAAGAAGTCTCAACCATGTGATTCTGTGATCCTGTCTGTTAGTTTCTGGCTTTTTTTGGTGTTCCTTTGCTGTTTACAAACGCATCTGCCTCCATTCTCACATCATCTCTCCTGTGTGCCTGTCTATTCTTATTGTAAAATACCATTCTTTTTATAAAATACCACTCAGAAGCCCCAACCTGCTCTGACATGATCTCATTAACATAACAAAGAGGATCTTTGTTTCTAAGGATCAGTGGGTGGATTCAAACCGCAGACCTCTTGGTTAGCAGTCTGAGCTGTTAGCCATTGCGCCACCCCCTAAAACCCTCTGCCATGCAGTCGGTCTGACCCGTAGCAACCCTATAAGTTAGAGCAGAACTGTCCCTTAGAGTTTCCAAGAAGCTCCTGGAGCATTTGAACTGCTGACTTTTTGGTTAGCAAATGTATCGCTTAACCCCTAGGCCACCGCCATTTCCCACCGGTGCTTCTTAATTCAGAATTATGTTTATAGGTACAAGCGTTCGAACTTTAGTGTAACTTTTTGCAAACACACGATTTAATCTACCACAGTTACACAGCTAATAAGTGGCAGAAGAAAAATCCAAAAATATGAAATGTATGCCTGTAACAAAACAAAAACTTCGTTTTAGGTAAATAAGTCTTGGAGTAAGTAGAATTATATTTTGTGTAAATACAGTCTTGAGCATTGAAACTCCTTTTCCCCCACCAGGTTCTGGTGTAAAGGACAATTCGGAGCAGTCATCCTATGGCTCTAGAATTTACTCACCTGGGCGAGTTACCTCCACTGAGCTGCTGAGACCAGCGGCCTTGTGGTATATGTCTGTAAAGAAGAAGGGAGGCACTGGAGAGCCTATCTTCTGTCTGCACCTTTTGTCAGAGATCTCACGCATCACGGGCTGCGCCCACAGAAAGTGAATGTAGCTTCAGCCAAGGTCAATTCCTTCCACCCAGCCTTTCTCAGATCTTGACACAGCTTCACGGTCTATGTTAGTTAAAACTTTTTACTCCCAGGAGTTGCATCTTTTAGACTCTTTAATTATTTGGTATGGTTACAGGTCTTTGGACTCTGGGTTGTTGAAGACTTCCTGTGTTTTTCCATCATGAGGGATACAGGTGAACAAACTTTTCAAAAATACACAGAATCTCTATGCGTCCTGCTTGCTAGCTAGCTGACAGTACAGCAATGGTTAATATCTTTACTATTTTGTACCCTATGGGAAAACACTAGCAATTAAATGAACGTGGGTTCTTTTTAACACTTCAATAATCAAATCAAATATTTAGTTGGAGAGGTAACTTCTGCAATGAGTAAAATCATTACTGATCATGAGTAAAGAAGATTATTTAAATTTAAGAGCAATTATCTATGCAAGGTGTATTCTTTCTGAAGCTAAAAAAGTAGTTACGTTTCATATATAAGTTTATGTACAGTTAAAAAATTGTTCTTACATGCTTTTTTAACTGTGGTACCTATATATATAACAAAATATCTGACAATACAACTTTTTTACATGTACAGTTCACTGATACTAATTATGTTCACTGCATTGTACAACCGTAGCTTCCGTCTGTTTCCGATCTTTTTCACCCACCCTTAACAAAACTCAGTGTCCCCAAAGCATTAAGTCTTCCCTTCTCCTTCCCTTTCTTTCCTAATCACCATTACTAAACTTTGGTCTGTGTACGTATACACATTCTAGATATTTCATATAACAAGGATCATATGATATTTATTCTCTTGTGATTGACTTATCTCATTCAGCATGATGTTTGCAAGGTTGAGCCATGCTGTAGTCTGTGTCAGAATTTCATTTTTTTTTTTTTATGGAAGAGAATGACCCACTGAATGTGTATGTACCACATTTTATTTATCCATTCATCTATTAATGGGCATTTATGGGTTTTTTTTTTTTTTCCTTTTAGCCTCTGAATTTGCTTCAGTAAACATCGATGTACAAATATTTCTTACCTTACTGTCAGTTCTTCCGGGTATATATACATCTAGGAGTGGAACCACTGGATCATATGGTCATTCTTTGTCAAGCTTTTTAAGAAAACTCTGGACTGGTTACCATGGTGGCTGCATACACAGACGTTATTGATTATTCTTTTCGGATCTGACTTGACGGCTCTTGGCTTGGCTTTACCTGTGATACAAATTGTAATTATCTATCCAGTTTAGGTTCTTTCCTCTTATGGACTACAGTCGTTGCTCAATTCAGACTCTCATAATTTCTTACGAGGATTATTGTGATCATATTTAATGTGGCTCCTTTCTACCATCTCACTGTCTTCTACAGTTTGCTTCTCTGTAACCAGAGCTGTCTTACTTTTCTCTGATCTGATCCTGTCATTGCACACCTAAATTCTCAAACGGTTCCTCAAAACCTGTGCAATACAATTTCTTAGCCCTTTAACGGACATTTTCTATTTCCCTCCAGATCCATTTCCATGTATTTAATCCTGCTCTGTGCGCCCCAGAAACTTGGTCTATTTTATATCATCACCTAACTGTCTTGCCATGTGCCTTCTGACTGGATTAGCAGTACAAGAAAATGACTGGAGGTTGCAGGTTAGAGAAGAGTGAGTTCAGGATATTAATTCTCCCAGACGGCAAGTTTGTTGTGTTTCTCTACAGAGAAGCAGCTAACTCCTTTTCTAGTTAGTCTTTCTGCATTCTTGCAGTCCCTCTGGTCGTTTTTCTTTTAGTCCTAAGAGCAGTAACAACTCCTCAGCGTTGCTATCTCAAGAGTGCATCCTCACCTTCTGTTGCTTTCCTTTAACTCTACTCACACCGTGATAAAAAGCATCTTCATTAATGTGCCCTCAGTTATACTATGTAGTATGTCATCTGTATCCTTCTGAGACATTAAATGATAGCGTGTGTCTTCCAAGATGCCTCACAATCTGGGTCTATTCTGGCCTTTCACTTTCTTTCCAATGAGACCCGTGCTCGTTCATCACTGAATCATTGTGCTTACCATTCACCGAGGAAAGCTTGCTCTTCTCTCGCCCTCTATCTTGGGCAACCTCTATTGCCATTATAAAATAGTACAAGTAGGTGCATTTAAAAAGCAGGAACTTATTATCTCACAGTTTTAGGGGCTAGATGTCCACATTAGAGTGTTGGATCTAGGGAAGGTCTTTCCTTTTCAGTAGGCTGGGACTTCCTTGGTGCTCCTTGACATCTGTTTGCCTCCCCGTCTCTGTGTCTATACTGCTCTTTTTGTAAGAGGCCATACACAAGTGATTAGGTTCAAGACTCACCTCTCACCTTTTTCTAGTATGATCTCAACTGACATAATAAAAGAGAACTCCTATTTCCAGAAAAGATCATAGAGGAGCTAGGACTTCAGCATAATTTTTGAGGAGACACAGTTCAATCCATGATGTCATCCTTAAATTTGCTTTTATTTATCATTCTGCCTGGAAACTCCTTCTTTTCCTTTTCTCTTCCAGGATAGCAAAAACTTACCCTTCAGATCCCTTTCCAAGAGCCCTTCTGTTAATCCTTCCCTAGGTTTCAAAGCGATACTTCAAGGACCTTTAACTTAAGCCTGAACATGACCCTATTATGTAATCACTTGCATATTTTCATTGACTTATTCATTCTTCACTTATGAATTCATTTATTTTCATTTACACATATTAAATAAACGCTACACTCCTCTAAGACTGGGATTATAATAGTGAATTAAGCAGAGTAAACCCATGGCACATCTAGAGGAGATGGGGAATAAAGTAAAAGAAAAATATTATCGAGGCAGGGGAAGCTTTCTAGCACAAGGCGAGCTTGTGCGAAGTCCAAAGGCAACAACACACTTTGTGTATCCAAAGGTCACTGAAGAAAGAAAATTGAGAAGTCAGAAAAATGAAAAAAAAAAAAAAGATCTGATCCATGTAGGCCAGTGTAAGGACTTTGGCTCTTGACTCGAGTCAAAAAAAAGTGCCACTAGAGGATCTGAACAGAGATGTCACATGGACCAACATAGACGTTTAAGAGCATCACCCAGCTGCTGTGTTAAAAATGAACTGAGGGGATTTGAGGGAAAGGACAGAAATTCTACTAACGGGTGTTACAATTTTAGTTTTGTTATGTGTATCTCCCCATAGGCCTCTGGCCATTTGGAAGGAATGGCCCAGACATCTATTTTCATGTGTGAAAACTATCTACCTGTAAAAAACACAACCTTTGGGAATAGGTAGCACTGGTTTGGAATATCAGATCTGCTAGTTACTATGGTATGAACTCCAACAAGGTTTTCAACTTGCTCACATATTTTTTTAAAAAAATAATAATTTCAACCTTAGTGTTATTTTAGAATTATTGATAAAGTATGTAAATATTGTGACATATAATAAATGTTCCCTTGAATGTAGCTATTGATGTAAAACCTCCCAGGTGCCGGTGAAGCACGCAGCCCAGAGAAATTGGTCGATAGATGTTTTTCTAAAGTTTCTATGTTCACATCAAGTGAAAATTAAAAACAAACCAATAAAAAATACCAAGCCATGTTCCCCATTCCACAATGTAAGCAAAATGGCAAAAGAAATCAAGTGAGCCCACAGCCTCCATGTATACTATTCCTTCTGAGCTCTGATAGATTTAATTTCTTTCCTGAAAAAAATAATTGATTCAATTACTGTACAGAAATGTTTACAATGCTGCAGAATATCCATGTCTATATTTATTCTTTATCTTTCCACGATTTATAACTAAAGATTTAGATATCTAGATCTCAAGATAAGTATTGTAATTTTTCAATGAATATACTTACATATAAATATGTTTATCAATTTCAAATACTCCTTCCCTTCCTCCTTTTGTTCCTTTCTTTCTTTGTCTCTCTCTTTCTTTCTTTTCATCAGATTTTACCTTAATCTTATGTGTATTCTTAAGTACACTATCTGCATAGCTGATTGGATTCTCCATTTGTAGGTACCCTG
This sequence comes from Heterohyrax brucei, assembly GCA_028571685.1. Lineage (NCBI taxonomy): Eukaryota > Metazoa > Chordata > Mammalia > Hyracoidea > Procaviidae > Heterohyrax > Heterohyrax brucei. The sequence goes on along the minus strand of CM053146.1, from coordinate 39,118,965 downwards.
GGCCAAGACATTTTGGCCAGTGTACCAGGGTCTCTGATTATAGTGGATTGTACTGTCTGCTAGCTCTTGTTTGATGAATGTATTGTAGCAGTTGGAACTCTCTTCAAAGGCAGAGGCGTCAGAAGAAAAAGTGATGTTTTAGTTACCTATTTCTGCTATAATAAAAATACCACGAGAGGATGACTTCAACGAACACAAATTTATTCTTTCACAGTCTAGAAGTCTGAATTCAGGAAACCAGTACCAGGGAAATGCCTTTTTTCTCTGTCAGCTCAGAAGAAGATTTTGGTCATCAATTTCCTCCTTGTCTAGGAAACTCTCAGTGCAGAGACCCACATCCAAAGGACACAACTCTTTGTGGTATGAGATTCCCCTCCTCCCTGTTCAATTTTCATTTTTATGTCTCAAAAGAAATTGATACAATCTAATCCTGTAGATTGAGCCCTGCTTCATTCACACAACTCTCTCTAGTTCTCTATAATTCCCATCACCAAGGTTACAATCTACAATACGTTGGGTGATCATATCAGACCATGAAATCCTGGACAACTACACAATACTGGGAATCATGAGTCAGCAAACTGTTACATATTTTGGGAGACACAATTGAATCCACAATATTCCACACTTTGGCTTCCCAAAATTTATACTCTTGCCACATATAAAAAAAAAAAAATTCACCTCATCATATCATCCCAAGAGTCTTCAATTAACTCCAGGTCCTAATTCCATTGTGGGGCAAAAATTTCTCTTCATCTGTAACATCTAGAATATAAGTTGTCTGTTTCCAAATTACAATGGTGAAACAGCCAGAAGATAGACGTTTGCCTTTCAAATGGGAAAGATTGTTGGGAAAGAAAGGATAATAGGAACCAAGCAAGTCAGCAGAACACATTACATTAGCTCTCAAGGCTTGAAAATAATCTGTTATCCTAGATTATTTAAGCAACATCCCTGCCCTCCAGATTCTGGGTATCAGCCATACTCTCCAGGTTCTGGGTGTAGGGAAGACTTTCAGCCCTAGGCTTTAGCTCTACCTTCCAGGTCCACTGAAACGTCAACCCTGCTTCTTTTCATTTGGGTGGCCCCATTCTGTTAGTCCGTCTGAAAGGCAATTCTACCTCTCTGACCTTAGCAGGCTTCATTCTTCTGCCCCTTCTCAGTCTACCCCTCCTCAATCTACCCCTCCTCAGCTTTGAGCAGTAAATTTGGTCTCATGCCTCTGGCATTCATGAAGGACCATCCCAGACACTGGAACTAAGCTAATGAAAACCTGAGTCTTTGAAATCCGGGAGGTTTTTGCCTTACCCTTTGAAACCTCTGAGGTCAAGGCCCTATCTTTTGAAAATGAGGCAGCCCTTTCCTGTGTTCTCTATCTCTGCAGCTTCTGATTCTTCCTAATTCCTTGACCTTTTGTTCCTTTGGGATCTCATCCCTTCCAGTCTGTTGGGCAGGCCTGACTTCTGTCCTGCTTAAGCAAGTGTTCCAAAGCTCCTTAGCTCTATAGATAAATGCCTAGAGGCAACACAGTCTACCAGCAAACTTTGGCCAGAAAGCATTCAGCACTCTTGCTCTGTGGTACTGCAAACCTAGCTCCAAAAATACGTTCTCAGAGGCATGCCATTCTGCCAGGAAGCATCCTACACAAAAGCACTAAGCAATGTCAGGCCATGAATCAGTTCAGTACCGTCTCAGGCAGGTATCCTGCTTGTGCTGTGACTGCTTCTCTGCTGAGGTCTTTCACCATCTGCCTTGTTTCTGGTATTACAACTTTCCTCACTTCCTTATGTATCCTTACCAGAACTGCTTTTGATGTTCCTAATTTCACCAACAGTTTCCTCTAGACAATCTAGAGTTTTACTACAAGCCACCTGTAAACTCTTCAAACTTTTTCCCCTTACTCAATTCTGAAACTGCTTTCATATTTTAGGTATCTGTTAGAGCAGCCGTCCACTTCCAGTATCAAATTCTTGTTCAGTGATCTAGTGAATTATAACAGATATACCACAAATGGATGGCCTTAAACAACAGAAAGTACTTTCACAGTCTGTAAGGCTCGAAATCTGAATTCAGAATGCTAGCTCAAGGAGAATGCCTTCTCCCTGTCAGATTTGGGGGAAGGTCCTCATCATCAATCTTCCCATAGTCTAGGAGTTTCTCAGTTCAGAAACCCCAGGTCCAAGTAAATGATTTCCTCTGCTACTGGAGCTTCTTTCTTGTTTGTGTGAAGTCTCACTCTTCTCTACTTGCTTTCTCACTTTAATATCCCAAAAGATATTGACTCAAGATATAATCTACCCCTGTAGTTTGAGTCTTGCCTCATTAACATCATAGAAGTTAGGATTTACAACACATAAGATAACCACATCAGATCACAAAATGGTGAACAACCACATATACTGGAATTCATGGCCCAACCAAATTGATATATATTTTTGGGGGACACAATTCAATTTGTAACAACTCATTTACAAAAAGTGCGTGGAAAATTTTTGAACAAAGTCCTCCTGATTTATTTCATTCTTCTTGAAATGTGAGATGGTAATACTCACAAACATAAAAACAAACATAAGTGGATCCTGATTTCATTTAAAGATTTCCAAGAAATCAGAATTTAGAACTCTGTGGTATGGTAATAATTTAAATGGAAGCCTCTGCCTAACTGAAAAGTATTATAGAAATGTCCATCAAAAGGATGGAGAAGTATAATACTTTCTTAGATAATAACAATTATGCACCATATCTTCCCTTTGGAAAGTTCCCCCAAATCAGTATTTTTATAGGCATCATTTACTTACCTATTTACTACCACCAGACCATTTCTCAAGTCCACATAAGCTACTTCTGATTGATTCTCAGTTTTTAACTCAGTACTAAACAGGATCCCCAAGACCAGGTGATGTATTAAAGGCCACCTTTATTTCTAGACAGTAACTTGTAAAAAATCAAGTGTACCTGAATTTTTACTTTATCTTCCACCAACAACTTTATTTTGTATTGCAAACTATCACATCAGTAGATAGGATGTCACATACGAATATTTCTTTGCAATGTTTCTTGTAAAAATACTAAATTGGAAACAACCAAATATTCATTAGCAATGAGGTATGTAAAATGCTGTATAGTATATACCATGTAATTGATTTGGCAGATGAAGATCATAAACTATCCCTCTCTATCTGCATTAACAAGGATAAAATATGAAAACATATTCAGTGAACAAAAATGACAGATTCATTATGGCACCATTAACGGAGAATTATGAACAGATATAATACTTCAATATATAAACACAGATATGATGTTTACCTATAAATAGGGAGGAAGGAAAACAGAGGACAAAGGACATTTGATAACAATGAAAAAAAAAAAAATCTGTCAACAGTTGTGCCGCAAAACGTCTGATAACATGCCATACTTGTTCAGGTTAAGAATCTTAACCAGAAATAGAAGAAAACTATTGAAATGGTCACAGTAAACACGCTTTTTAATGGCTCTCACTGACTGAGAATGAGTAATTGGGGACCAGATGAAAGGTTCATTTTTGTCCATGAACTGAATCAGTAACAACCTACTCAAAATGGAAAAAAAAAAAAAAAAAACAGAGATTTTTGTTAATAGTAGGCAGAAAAAATACAAATACCTCAAATACTTAGGTATGGCTCTATCTGTGCATAAATGAGCTCACAGTATGTAGAAAGAAAGTCTACCAGCAAGGACAGCACTACTGACAAGACAGACAATTGAATCGGAACTGGTTTGGATGCTCAGCCTGCCACTTCATCATTATGCGTCCTTGTGCAAGTCACTCTGAGTCTTAGTTTTCTATCATGAAAAATGGGAAATACTCATACCAGCACTGTACTGTCACTACGAAGACTAGATGGGGTAACAGATTGAGGCCACTTAGCAGTGCATGTCGTGTAGCAGGTGCCCAGGAAATGGTGTTTGAATTCTGTAAATCCCACATATGTGCAGATAAGTGTAGATAATGGAACAAATGGACTCAGTTCATTCAAAGTCCATTTTGTCTTTTTTCTAGACTCCATAATTAATGAGGTTTTACAATATCCGTTTACCGCTCACCCAACCCGTATACAATTAGCATACATTTTGCCAAATAGCTCCTGTAAAAGGAAATGTCCTAGAAAAGTGCCTTCAAATGATATGGATTAATTAACCCTTTTCTTTTTGTGCATGGAAAATATCTAGTGCTTAAATTCGTTTCAGTGGGTTTTTTTTTTCTTTTCTTTTGTTAGCTATCATTTGTACTAAACAAAAATTTAAATGAACTTTAAAAATAATGACTTACAGCCTACAAGCAATAGAAAACTAGTACATGATAATATACTTCTCTTCACCCTTTAACATCAATACCCTTCTGGTTACTTGGAAAATAAATATTGAAGAATAGATATAGTTTCTTGTGAGGCATGAAAGCATGAAAATACTTAGCCTAACAACTTTTATTATACCTATAGCGCCTATTCATTTCATAACCAAATTTGCAAGACCAGAAATACACATTTATGGGCTTCCTTTACAGGAAAAGATGTACTATCTGTAATACATCCTTGGGAAGACGTCAGAGCCCAATAGATTGAGTTAGGGACTAGAGGAATAAAGAACTCTAATTTGCGGTGCTATCATTAATCACTATATAATCTTGGGTTACTTGTTAAATCAGGAAGATTGTCAAAAAATATTAGACCACTCATGAAAAGAGTTTCAGAGAAATAAGTACCTGAGATCAAGTAAACAGAGGGAAATCAGAGCAATGTGATTAGAAATTTAAATGTTTTTTTTTTTTTTTTAAAGATCTATTCTGGTATTTGCTCTTGCCATTAAGAAACAAAGTTTGGATGAATTTGAAGCTAATGATGGAGTTCTGAGAAATGTTAAGATGATTCTTCAAACATAATTGCACATCACCTTGGGCAGGTTATGCAATTTTTTGAGCTCAGTTGCTTCGTTTATAGAATGCTGTCAATATTGCTGTCTTCTGGACAATTCTAGCAATAATTAAATAAACTAGTCCATATGATTGGAATAACACAGGAAGTGGCATCAAAATAGATTTTTTAATAATAGTAATAATAATGGTATTGTAATTCTACAGTTTCTCTAGAACTTATCATTGTCATTTTGACTTTTAAGGGCAGATTCTTAGAACACTGAAATCATAAGTCTTTGACTACCTACTCACCTATGTTCGGTTACTAATGGTGATAGGTACCATAAGTATATGTATGAACATAAATACAGACAAACATATAAAAGAGAGAAAGAGCTTTTGTTCTGATATATATATAAGGTCACAATGAGTCGGGAACACCCTGTTGGCAATTAACACCACCACCCTGGTACAATTGACACAATGTAAATGACCAAAGATGATTTCCTTTGTCCCTCTTGTGTCTAGTTTCTAGTCTAGAAAGCAGGTAGGTCAGGAAATCTGTGTTCTCACATTTTCCCCCTGTATCTTAATCTTGTTCAAGACCTCTCACATTCTGTACTCTATTTACAAGACAAAGATTAAAAAAGGAATGGATTTTTTTTTTTCCCTCCAGCTTAGAGGAAAACAATGGTAAAAATCTTCCTGATTACGGATTCTACCAGGAGTTACTCTGACATGCTATCTGACAAAACTATTTACAAGAATAGATTTTCAGAAGAATGAAGAAGATAAAAAAACAGAAAAAACAAACATAAAAAACATGTATGCACTGGTACAGGAATGCTTAAATTGATCATTAATTGGGATAACTAAGATATGATGATCAAAACACTAAAACTAGCTTACACTTAGCCTAAGTTGAGATAAAATTTGAGAAAAAAAACATGAGTGTCCTTTGGCTATTAGCTACTCCAGGGATGATATCATGGCAGGCTACATAAAATAATGGTCCAAAAGTATCCACTTGTCATGGATTGAATTATGTTCCCCCAAAATATGTACCAACTTGGTTAGACCCTGATTCTCATTTCTAGCTTTGTGTGGTTGTCTATTGTGATTTTCTTATGTATTATAAATCATAATAGATGCCCTTGGTTAAAGAAGAGTAGAGTACGATATAACACTTGCCCAATTCATATGCCTGATCCAGTGTAAAGAGAGTTTCCCTGGGGTGTGCTCTGAGCCATCATTTATCTTGCAAGAGATAAAAAGAAAGACAAACAAGCAGGGATTTAGGAAACTCATGCTACCAAGTAAGTAGTGCCCAGAGAAGGCTACATTCTTTGGACTTAGGGTTTGTGGTTTGAGAAGCTCATAATCCAGGGCAAGATCGATGGCAAGGACCTACCTCTAGAGCCAACCAAAGAGACAAAGGCTTCCCCTGGAGGTGATACCCTGAACTTCAACTTTTAGCTTGCTCAAATGTGAGAAAATTAATTTTTCTTTGATAGACCAATCCACTTAGAGTATTTCCATTACCATAGCACTAGATGACAAAGCCAACACCAAACAAGGGCATTGTGCAGATGTGGAGAGAAACTGGATTCCCAAAACCCAAATACACTCAGTGACTGAGGGCAACAGACCAGCTAGCCAACTTAGGACTGAAAGCTTTGCACCGTGGTATCACAGACATTGGCCTGTTCTGCTCTGCCAGATTCTATCTGGAGACAAAGTCAGGTGAGTGAACTGAAACAGTTACTTAAAAACAGATACTTAAACTTCTAGTATCTATTTGATTAATTGTCCATTACTGTTTATATAATAATTAAATCACTGTAGTATGTGCTGCAAATTATTGTAGTCATAGTCATTGCAGGCCTGGAATGGAATTTGCATTTAGAATAAACCAAAGATCAAGAGACCACTGTGTCAATGCAAGTTCTTACACTGCCAGCTAAAATTCACCAGTGATTTAGAACAGTCTTCTCTTGCGACAGGCCTTCAAAGAGCAGGCAGAACCTCAAGCAGGTGTAGCAGCAGGGACCAAGGAAACCAAACCCATTGCTAGAGAGTCAGTTCTGATTCATAGCAACTCAGATAAAACTAACTAAAAGCCTGGATTGCTCCTCCTGTTTTCTTATATCCTGCAAATTAAGAATTTTTTTCTTTCTCTGGCTCTTACAGTCTTATTTTTATTACAATCTGGAAGAAAAAGCAAATTTTTATGTTATCTTCATTGCTGGGTCAGAATATATATGATTAACCAGTAATAATAACTGGATGGTTGATAATGACTACATGAACAAATTAATTAAGACTATACCTATGTGGATGAAATTGCATTCCCCAAAAATGCCTATCAGTTTGGCAGGGTCATGTTTTGCTGTATTGTGTGATTTTTCCCATATGCTGTGAATCTTGTGCCTTCAGTATTAGTAAGGGAGAATGTGTGGTAGTTGTCTTAGTGTAGATGGACTCAGTTTACAAGCCTGGGTTATGCTGAGGCATTCTCTTGGGATATAAAAGAAGAAGTAAGCCGAGACTGTTGAGTCACACATCAAGAAAGCACTCCAAAGAGCGGAGAGCATCCTTTGGACCGTGGTCCCTGTGCACGGAGTTCCTATTCTAGGTGAAGAAGGCTGAGAAAACCTTCTCCTGAAGTCAATGCCCCAAATTTGGACTTTAATCCTAGTTCAGTTACAGCAGCACTAGATGACTGAAACAGTGTCTTTGCAGTTTTTGTTTTTTTGTTTTCTTTTGTTTTAAAGAACATAGAATCACTGGCACACTTGTGAATCTCTCCCTTCTCCAATAGAAAAACAGACACAACAATCAAACAAAAAGCTTTGAGCAGGTTTTTGTTTTTTTTTTTTTTTAACTGCATTAACAAGGTGACAAGTAATCTCACACACCCCATTATACCAGCAGGTGAGGTGAATTGATAACCAGCCACAGATTTGTGTGGTACTAGAATCTGGGCAGGAGAGAGCTACAGGGAGAAAGCAGGCAAGTGATGCTACTAAGAACAGGAAAACCTTAAAATAGCCCACAGGTAGTTACTAAAAGCATCTGTTGGACAATTTGAAAACAGCGTTTGAATACTTAGGTGTTGCCTACTCTAGTAGCCAATGAGTACAAAGGACTGGAGGGAAAGCCTAAAACAGCAGAAGACTAGATGCCAGGATTCCTTAAACAGTCCAACCAAGATTCTCTTCCAAAACTGTATCTATGTAGAAAAAAAGTTGGTAGTGTGAAATCAAAGCAGAGCAGGAAAGAACAATCACGAAGAACAGCATAACGTGTAGACAACAGTGCTATGATGAGGTGGGGAAGTGTGGGAAACCAACCAGAAGTTTGAGAAAGTCATCGCAATTTTGAATGCTATGCAAAGCAAACAAGAAAAAGCTCTGTGAAGTGAGAAGAATTAAGCCATGCTTTTCTCTAGCAGTATGGTAAAACTGATTTCACACAAAATGAACAGCAGAAAAGGATCAAGACCAAATTTTATACATTGTTACTATGAAAAATAGAATAAGGAGCAAAATAAAATCTGTAGAGACAGTTGTAGCACACCAGAAACAATGCCCATGGGACAGACAAAACCAAAACTCTGCTATCTTCTATTTCAAAATGGAGACAAAAGACAGTAATAAAAATGATATAAGACATTAAAGAGAAAGATATATCAAAACTTATGAGAAAATCAGCCACAAAGAGATAGAACTAAAAGATACAGAATTAAAGGGAAAGTAATTTCTAAACTGGAGAATAAACTATAGGGATATAAGAAATAAACATAGAAGATAGTTTCCTAAAAGAAATAGATGAAAGGACTTTTTTAAATCAATCAGTGACCAAACAAAGAAAATTTAAAAGATCTGAGAGATACTGGCAAATTTCAGGTAGGCGAAGATTTTAAATACAAAAGTAAAAGCCTTTGCAAAAACTAAAGCAAAGTTATAGAACAAGTGTTAAATTTTATTTCAAAAAAGCTTTCTTAAGTTTAAAAAGAATTGTTTTTGAAAGTATGCATATAAAGAGTACATCACGTATGTAAGAGTAACACATAAACATGTTCTACTAAAATTGCTTAAATTTTAAGAAAAAAGAATATATTTTGGATATCTTGGCAAAACCAGTGGAAGGCTTAAAGGAAAACCTAACTATCATTAGATTTCTCAATAGCAACACTTTATGTCAGAATAAAAGAGAGTAATCTGTCTAGAATAATCCAAAACAAAACAAAAAAAAAAGGAAAAGAATATTCTAGCCAGGATTTTATATCCAGCAAGCATGACCTGCAATAAAAAGATACAAACAAAATGGTATCAACATGCAAGAACTTATGAAATATTATTTCCATAAGTCTTTCTTGGAGGATTTCATAAAGGTCAAATTCCATACAATCAAAATGACAAGAAAATGGGTAATTCCATGGCTACTTCTCTAAGAAAGACCAAATGAAGCTTTAAAAAGGAAGGGAGAGGAAATAATATGAAATGACAAAATGCTCAGCCATAGTAGCTATGAAAAAAACTATTAAAAAGTGTGGAAAGAATAGAGAATGCATGTGTAAAAATATGTAAACTGAAGATCATATAATTATCGTTATTCTGAGACTGATGGGTGCATCCCCTACTGGTCTGTTGGTTTGTCTTACTGTGGTAGCTTGTGTGTTGCTATGATGCAAGAAGATATGACACTAGTATTTCAAATTACAGCAGGGTCATTGTTAGGGGACAGGTTTCAGTATGCCTCCCAGACAAAGACAGACTAGAAAGAAGGACCTTCTGAAAAGCATCCAATGCAAACCCTTAAGTAGTCTGCCACCAGTCATGTGGATGATGCAGAAGCGTGTAACATTTCATTCTGCTGTGCGTAGGGTAATCAGAAGTTGGGAATGTTTCAATAGCAGCTAATGACAACAAGCACCTTTGAGGGCATTTGCCTTAGAATAACTCATTAAAATGAACGCTTTATGATATTCCCTGCATCATTTCTTTATTTTAAAATGAAAGGGTTAAAATATTCAATAAAATTTGTGCTGTGCTTTATCATAAAAAGGTTTCTAAAAATTAACAAAACTATAGATTGTCCATCTGAAAGAATCCACAGTTTCAGATTGTAGCTGAGTAACATCTTACTCAAATTACTTATAATAATATTTTTATTATGCTTTTAAATATCTGTAGAAACAGGAAATGTATACAAGCAAAATGAAGAAAAGCATGATCATTCTTAGCCCATCTTATGATGGACTTGTTTCTAACTGCATATGATTTATACAAAATTTTCAGAATTGAAATTAAGCAGTATATAACCAAGTCAAAACCACTGTCCTCAAGTCAATTCTGACTCAAAGTGACCCTACAGGCAGAGTAGAACTGCCCTGTAGAGTAGCCAAGCTGCATCTAGTGGATTTGAACTGTGATTTTTTGATTAGCTGGCGTAGCACTTAACCACTAGGCCACCACAATGTATATTATTTTGAAACCTATTTTTGTTACTTAAAATATCATAAGCAAATTTATTTTTCAATTTCATTACATATAATTTTACAAGGTTACTAAGTGGTCATACATCTACTGATTAAACAGAACACATATTCAGCAAATCTTCTGCCATTGAACTTATTTTTCTCAATTGTTTATTGTTATCCACAAGTCTGAAATAAACATGTCTTCACCTAAATAGAAGCCCTGCTGGTAGTGCTTATGAGCTATGGCTGCTGACCAGAAGTTGAACAGTTTAAATCCACCAGGTGCTTCTTGGAAACTCTAGGCATCAGTTCCACCAGAACTAAAGAGTTGCTGTAAGTCAGAATCAATCTGACAGCAACAGGTTTTTAAATTTTATGATATTTATTTTTTGTATCTAAATTTTGCACATATTTTTAATTAGTTTCTGGGAATAAATAATTGGAAATGAAATTTCGAGGTTTTTTGTATGGATTATAAAATATCCCTCAGTGAGATTTTACAAAGGAGTTAGTTACATTATAAAATAAGACTGATTTTTCAATCTCAGAAAATTAGGCAAAACAACTCTGAAAAATTATTTGAATAGTCTGTAAAATATAATATGCACTGTTTTATGAAATTTACCCTGTGGAGTTACATCAGATATATTTAGAACATAAGAAAGAATATATATGAGCAGCCATAATTTTGTCTGAAAACATACTCAAGACAATTTCCTTATGCCAAAGTCAAAGAAATTAAAACAGCCTTCAGATTCTTATACCAGGCTTCTAACTCTTGTTCTTTCCAACTCCCCCAGGAAATTATGTTTTCTTACTCTTCTTAAATACTTTTTAAAAAATGTATGTGTGTGTGTGTGTGTGTGTGTAGTTAGATACAGATATATTTGTTATATCTTGATTTTTTCTTTTTTCTTTTAACAAGCCTCCTCCTCTTGAATTAAGATATCCTTGAAGTCAGGAAGAATATCTGATTCAATACTATTACGTTACCTCAGGATCTAGCCCAAAGCAATCTTGTGAAAAGTTAGGGACTAGAAAAATATTTATTGAATAGTTATTTCCATATGGATATTATTGCTAACATTTTTGAACACTTGTGTGTGCCTAAGGTATTCTTTTTTCTTTTTCTTTCTTTACTATGTTATTTAGTACCTTAGGATGTTTGTATCATTATTAAACCAATTTAGGAAAAAAAAAAAGACTTACTGTCTAGTTGATTCTTACTTACAGTGACCCTATGAGACAGAGTAGAACTGCCCTATAGGGTTTCCAAGGAGTGGCTGGTGGATTCTAACTGTAGACCTTTTGGTTAGCAGCCAAGCTCCCAATCACTGTGACACCAAAGCTAAGTCTTAGTAAGTAACAAAACTATAATTTGTACCTGTATCTGCTTAATTCTGGAGCTAATTTTTAGTCTTAGTTTCCAGGTTAGTTCCACCTTCACAGAGAAGATTAGCATTATTTCTGCTATAAATAAATAGAGAAGAAAAGCAAGATTTAAACAGGAAGACACTCAACAGGGTAGACTGACACAGTGGTTACAACAATGTCCTCAAGCATAACGATGATTGTGGGCATAGCACAGGACTGCCAGCGTTTCCTTCTACTGTACATCGAGTATCTATAAATGGGAAATGACTTAATGGAACCTAAGAACCTAGCAACAGTAGAGCTTATTACCATATAAGGCAGTGAGATTTTGTGTTCTTTTCAAAATTTATTGAATGTAATGCTATGTAAAACCCAAAGGAGGAAAGTGGCTGAATTTAGGAAGGTTGTGTTTCCTTGACTATGTAAAGGCATTTAGCTGTGTGGAACCTAACAAATTACAGATAACACTGCAGAAAAAAGGAATGCCAGAACTCTTAACTTCTCATGAGGAATCCGTATAGGGATCCAGAGGCAGTCATGGAAACAAAACATGGGAACGTCGCATCATGGTTGCATTCTTTCACCATACCTTTTCAATCTATATGCCAAGCAAATAATCTGAGAAGTTGGATTATATAAAGAAGAACAAGGCATCAGGAGGAAGACTCATTAAGAATCTGCATTGTGCAGATGACAGAACTCTGCTTGCTGGAAGTGAAGAGGATTTGAATCACTTAGTGACAAAAATCAAAGACCACAGCCTTCAGTATGGATTGCACCTCAACATCAAGAAAACACAAATCCTCACTACCAGACCAGTAAGCAAAATCGTGATAAACGGTGAATAGATTGAGCTTGTCAAGAATGTCATTTTACGTGGTTTCACAGTCAATACCTATGAAAGTAGCAATCAAAAATTAAAAGCCACATTTTTATTGGGGAGATCTGCCCCAAAGGACCTCTTTAGAGTATTGAAAACTAAACGACGTGACCCTGAAGACTAAGGCGTATGCCATGGTATTTTCAGTTGAATCATACACACACAAAAACTGGACAAAGAACAAGGAACACAGAAGAAGAATTACTGCCTTTGAATTGTGGTGTTGGAGAAGAGTGTTGAATGTACCACGGACTTCCAAAAGAAGAAACAGATCTATCTCGGAAGAACTACAAGAGCACTCCCTGAAAGTGAAGATAACAAGACTTCATCTCACATACTTTGGACATGCTGCCAGGCATTCTCAATCTCTTGAGAAGGACATCACGCCTGGTAGAGTGGCAGGCCAGTGAAAAAGAGGAAGACCCTCAACAAGATGGATTGCCACAGTGGCTGCAACAATAGGCTTAAACGTAAAAACGATTGTGGGTGTGATGCAAGACTGGGCAGTGTTTCGTTCTGTCGTGCATATGGTCACTATTAATTGAAACTGATTCAACAGCATCTAATAACAACATTTCTTTCCAGATAGATGGCACTAGTTTCTTCTGCATAACTGTGTATTTGGATTAAACTTACGATTGAGTTCGCCTTAAATCTTTACCCTATCTGTTTTTGGGTGAGGTGTAAGTAGAGTAGATATCAACAAAAGAATCAAAAACCTAAGGGCATGAGTGAAGTGTGATACCGTTATTGTCCAAATAACTTCTCTAGGCCTCTTTGTTTAGAGTTGGATATTCAGAAAACCTTCTAACTTACTCAAAGACCACAAGAAGTAACTTCATATTAGAAGAAAAATTTTGGAGGTACATGAAATATTTCGGATAACTTTGCATTTACGTCTTATAAGAGACAAGTTGTGATCTGAACTGTGCCCCCAGTAAATGTGTGTCATTTGGCCAAACTGTAGTTCCCAATATCGTGTGGCTGTCTTCTGTTTTTTTCATCTTATCTCAAGATCTTATTATTGTAAGTCCTAATCTCTATGAGAAGAGAAAGGAATAAAGGCAGTTACATTAAAGAGGCAGGACTCATTTGTTATTACGGTGAAAGTACACGCAACAAAATACAAGGAGGTTCAACGATTAGATTGTATTGAATCCATCTCTTTTGACATATGAAAAAGAAAGGTGAGCAGAGAGGACAGGGTTCTCCTACCACCAGGAAAGCAGAGTTGGTTCCTTGTACCAAGAAGCTCCTAGACCAGGGGAAGACTGATGACCAGGACTTTCCCCAGAGCTAACAGAGAATAAAAGATCTCCCCTGGAGATGGTACCCTGAATTCATGCTACTAGCCTCCTACACTGTGAGAAAATATATTTTTCTTTCATGTCATCTGTTTGAGGTATTTCTGTTGCACCAGCACTAGATAACTAAGGCAGAATTTAGTACCGTGAATGCGATGTTGCTCTAACACATACCTAAAATGTGAAAGAAGCTTTGAAACTGTTAACGGGGAGAGGCTGGAGGATTTCAAGCTGGCTGGCAATAGTGTAAGCTTAGATTACCTTGAAGAGACTCTTGGTGGAATTATGGACATCTGCTGCAATTTTGTTGAAATCTCAGACCAAAGTGAGGCAATACATAACATCGAAGACAGTGCAAATGGTGAGAAGTGGCAGAGAAATGGCAGCAGCAGAGCCATAGACCAATGCAAGACACCATGGGAGCTGACTCATAGAGCTTGAGAGTTGATCCCTTTTGTCAGAAGCTTCTTGGTGGAGTAGTGGACCTCTGTGCACCTACTGACAGCACTAGGCTTGCCCATCTGTAAAGCCAGAGAGCTGAGCCTCTTCAAGCAGAGCAGAGGCTAGGGAAGTCCAGGAGGTCCAAGGGGTCAAGAGGCCAAGCAACCAGGAGAAGAAACTGAAGAGGCAAGGAGCACAGGAAGTAGAGCTGCCTCAGTCTCAAAGGGTGAGCCCACGATCTCTGAGGTCTCAGTGGGTAGGGACATAGCTCCTAGATTTCAGAGTCAAATCTTCATCAACTCATTTCCCAAGTATAAGGCTGCTATTCACAAGTATCAGAAGGCTGGGGCCAGATCACCACCTAAAGATGAGAGGGCAGGCCTGCCATACCCAAGGGGCTGAAGAACACGGCCTGCCATAGCCAAGGAGGTAGGATCGTCACGTAGACAAACTAGGAAAATAAGACCACCCCAGGGCAACAAAGCAGAATTGTTGTCCCAGTGGGTCTGCGAAGTGGAGCTGAAGCCCAGAATTGAGGGACTTCTACCCAGACAGTGTGGCCAACACCCAGAGTCTGGAGACAGGACCTCTACCTAAATGGTCTTGGAGAGCAGATTATTTTCAAACCTTCAGAGCACAGTTTTGGACTTGCTTGGTGGTTATCATCCCTTCTTTCTCTCTAATTTCTCCTATTTGTAATAGAAATGTCTACCTTGTGACTGTTCCACCACTGCACTTTGGAAGAAGATAACTTGTATTCTAGTTTTCACAGATGAAAACGAATTTTCACTTAGAATAGAGTTTGCAGTTGGAGTTGATTTAAGACTTTTGAGTGATAAGACGAAGCGGCTATGTTTACGTCTGGCAAGGACATAACATTTTTTAGCTATAGAGTAATACACTAAATAGAAATTTAGGTCTAAAGTCAGCACAATGTCAAAAAAACTTGAGTGAAAATTAAGCTTCCTTGTAGAAGCGCTGTGTTAGACAATGAATTGCCATCTCCTTAGCATACTCATCCAATACAGTCATTTACTTTTCTTCCAGATTTGGAGTAGAACGCTATTTCTTCTTTGAGGATTCTATTTAGTAGTTGACTCATGTTAGGAGCCAAGTTGAATGAAAACTATGTAGATGTCTTCAAGCACTAATGCACTCTTAGTACAGTGCTCTGAGTGGAACCAGAGAGCAAAGTCCAACCGGGAAAGAGCATCGATTTGTGTTCTATCATGCCCGTCCTCATGACAGAGTAAAAAGACAGGCTGAACCATCCATAAACAGCTCTTTCTGCTCTTCTGTCTCTGTGTTTCTCTCTCTCTCCCTCTCTACTCTCTCTGCCCAGATTACACAGCTGGATTCTCATAGGCGATATTCCTTACTTTGAAATTTGCGCACTGTTTTTCGTTCTCTACTTCGTTTAATTGTCCCAGAACAATATAATTTTGGAGACATTATTATAATTGTTCTAATTTTCTGAGATTTTCAAATATGTGCATTTCATTACCCTTTCTTGTTAATTGCACTCCAGTCAACACCAACTCAGGGCAGTTCCATGTGTTATAGAGTAAAACAGGTTCACAGAATTGGCTGTAGTCTCAGCTACATCACCAGGCCTTTTCTTCAGGTTGGCAGTCTAGCACAAACCATGAGCACTGCTTTATTGTTATTTACCATTAAGTTAATTCTGACTCACAGCGACCATATGTGACAGAACAGAACTTCCCCCGAGGGTTTTTAAGGTTGCAATTTCTAAGAGAGCTGATCTTCAAGTCTCTTCTCTCACAGTGCTGCTGGGGGTTTTGAACCACTAACTTTTCAATTGGCAGCCTAGAACTTAATCATTGTGCAATTCCCTCTTAATTTGCCTAACTTTTAAAAATGTATAATTTAAGAACATATTATATACAATACATAAGCTTTTTGGTTGTAAAACAACCATGCTCAGTTTACTGAGTATAAAGTGTGGTTCACTTGGGCAAATAATGCACACTAATTTAATTTACTCTTAAATCTGTTTATTTACAAATGAAACTGAAAACAGATTACCTTTAAAGAATTTGCATTCTATTTTTCTCTCACTTCATTAAAGGCCAAATTTTATACAAAAAAATTATTTTCAACATAAGAAAAAATTTTGGATTAAATGCCCACGTGGTGTCACAAATTTGTGAAGATTGTTCATTTTGCAAAGAAAATGTATAGCTCCAAGAAATATTTTTAAAAGAAACCATCTCCTTTAACTGCTGCTGGAATAAATTAATGCTACTAGTAGGTTCCCCTGCAGCAACAGTCTTTTGAGCTCTAGTTAGTAATGCAGAAACCCTTCACCAATCTGTAGAGTGCAAGTTAAAATACAGAAACCCACAAGCAAAGAAGCCACTTGACTCTTCATTTCCTTATGAAACTATCACTATCACAGCTACACCAAAGCAGAAAATCTCGAGCTTTTATTAAAGGCTACAGTGCATAGCTTGTCCTCACTGTGCATAAACTGGAACATCCTGATATAAATGTTGCATAAAAATACCATATTCTTTGATTTTATAAATAGTTCCTGTCTTAAATGGAAGCAGTGAAAGAATAGCATGTGTGAAAATGTTTGAACAACTTCAACAATGTAATCAGTGTCACTGCAGAGTATTTGGAGAAATTGTTAAATCTCCGTATGTTTTGTTGTGTGTACTTTCACCACGATAACAAAGAACACCTCGCTTAATTGTTGTTTTCTCATTTCTAAACACAAATTTAAATATAAACCCTGTGTATTTTCAATCAAAAAAGTGGAATTAGTATCATTAATTATTTATTTTAGTTTTAAGTGTGGCTTCAGATTGGGGTTCTGCTGCCACCATGCTCAAAATTTTACAGAAATAACTCCAAGATTATTTTATAATTTTTTTTCCTGTATGCCTTTCCTTCTTTCCCTGGCAAGGTGTATAAAAAAAGTTCATGGGAAAATGTGTGATTTTGCTACTCAGTTACATTGTCCACACTTCTCCTTGCAAATTAAGCCAGCAGAACTCAACTTTCCCACATTGTGAAATTTAATTTACCACTTTATTTATTTTGTCTAAAGACTTCTCTGATGCAGCTAATAATTAACAGATTAATATAAGATGTCTCCACTTTCCTAGTCTTTGAATTACACTTAATTTAATTGTTTAATAATCTGTTCACCCATGCATGGGAGTTAATATTAAACTGCATTAGGAATGTTTATATGTGTGCTTCATAGCACAACTTATTTACACAGCAAAGCGGTTCAGAATGTTTAAACATTTTAAATGCCTCTGTTTCACTAACTGACCATATTTTTTCACCATATATATATATGACCTGTATTTTACCATTTGACACCTAGAGACCTATATACAAAGGGACTTATAATGGACTGATTAAGTATAGTACATATGTAACTACTTCATCTCCTCAAGGTTTTATTAATTTCTACAGAAATTAAATTTTAATGGAATATTGGTGCTGGGTGAAGTATTTCTTTTCCTAGCACTCCTGGAGAACTATGAAAAAGACAACAGGCTCTCTTGCTGTAGGTTTCTACAAAGGGCTTTAATTAACAGAAAATATTCTGTAACATATATACCCACTACGTATCATCCAAGTATCTGTCGCCTCTTTTCGGGAAGACTCTAAAAACTTCCTAATGTTGCTTCCATCTCCAGAGACTCTTCTCTCTACACTCTGACTCAGCAATCACATTTATCTTTAAAGCACAATCTTTCAGTACCTCTCCATTGTTTAGGAGGTTAAATAAAGTTCTAATTGTTTAGATGCTGTGAAACCTTGTGAAAGTTTACTCCTCCTAACCCACTCTCATTACCACCTGGAGGTTTTTCTGCTGTGTTTCTTGACTTTGTATGTAGCCTGTTGCTATTGCTGTTATGTTTTTACACGCCTATTCATAGAGCCTCTATGTACAACACAATGCTGCCCAGTCCTGCACCGCTGTCAGTATAGTTGCTAGTTTTGAGCCCACTGTTGCAGTCACTGTGTCAGTCCGTCTTGTGGAAGAGCTTTCCCTTTTTTTCTGATCTGTTATTTTACCAAGCATGATGTCCTTCTCTCAAGACTGGTCACCTTCTAATAACAAGTCTGAAGTCCAGTGTCAGCAGTTAGAATCCACCAGGCAGTCCTTGGAAACTCTGTGTAGCTATTCCACTCTATCCTATAGGGTCGCTATGAGTCAGAATTGACACAATGGCTGTGTCTTTGGTTTTTCAAGCCTAAGTTAGAAAAATGTCCAGGGACCATAGTCTAGGGGATTCCTCTAATCTCTGTCAAACAAGTAAGTCTGGTCTTACGAATTTGTTCATTTGTTCTACATTTTTTCTCCCACTCTCCTCAGGACCCTCAGTTATAATCCCAGTCAGAGGAGTCAGTAGTCACAGTCAACATCCAGTTCTTCCAGCCTTAGAGTTGTGTAGGCTGTGGTTCGTGTGGTCCATTAGGCATCAGGACTAATTGCTGCCTTGAGTCTTGAGTCCTTTTCCCTCTCCTTTCATCTAGGCTAGATGCAACCCATTGGTGTATTTTAGGAGGCCACTTCCATCATTTAATTTCTTGACTGATGCTTCCATGGCCACTGACTATGATTCCAAGTAAAATGAAATCCTTCACAATTTTAGTCTTTTATCCGTTTATCCTGATGTTGCTTATTGGTACAGTTGTGAAGATTTTTGATTTGCTGGCTAAGATGCAATCCACACTGAATATTGCAATCTTTTGATCTTCATCAGTAAGTACCTCAGGTGTACAGATTGCTCAGATTACAGATGAAATACAGTGAAAAGACACAACCCATATGTATAATGTTCTGATTTTAAACCATATAGTGTTCCCCTGTTCAGCTGAAACAACTGCCTCTTAGTCTATGTATAGTTCCATAGGAGCACAATTAAGTGTGATGGAACTCCCAATGCTCACAATGTTATCTGTAGCTTTGTTACAATACAGTTAAATGCCTTTTCAAATTCAATAAAACACAGGTAAACATCCGTCTGGTATTCTCTGTTTTCAACTAAGATTCATCTGGTATCAGAAGTGATATCCCAAATTCCATGTTCTGGTCTGAACAATGCTTACGTTTCTGGTTGTTCTCTGTGGTTGGACTACCACAACTGTTTTTGTGTTACACTCACCAAAATTTTATTTACAAGCAATATTAATAATATTGTTTGATAATTTCCACATTATAGTGGATCACCTTTCCTCAGAATGGGTACAAGTATGATCTCTTATAGTTAGATGGCCAGGTAGCTGTTTTCTAAGTTTCTTGCCATAGATCAATGAACACTTCCAGCACTGCATCTGTTTGTTGAAGCATTTCATTTGGTATTTCTTAGAGCCTTACTTTTCACCAATTTCTTTAGAGCAGCTTGGACTTCTTCCTTCACTACCCTTGGTTCTTTATCACACGCAACCTCCTGAAATGGTTGAACATGGACCAATTCTTTTTGGTATAGTGATTGTGTATATTCCTTCTATCTTCTTTTGATACTTCCTGTGTCAGTCATTACTTTGTCCACAGGATCCTTCAGTATTATAACTTATACGCTTGAAATTTTTCTTTAGTTCTTTCAGTTTAAGAAATGCTGAGTATGTTCTTTCCTCTTGGTTTTCTAACTTTAGGTGTTATTAGAATACCTTCTTTCTTGAACTACCCTTTGAAATCACCCCTTCAGCTTTTCTACTTCGTTATTTGTCTTCTTCACTTTAGCTACTCTGTGTTCAAGAGCAACCTTCAGAGTCTCTTCCAACATCTATGTTGGTCTTATTTTTCTTTCCTGTCTCTTCAAAGACCTCTTGCATTCTTCATGTGTAATATCCTTGATTGTATCCCACAACTCAACTGGTCTTTATTCATTAGTATACAATAAATCAAATCTATTTTGAGAAAGTATCTAAAGTTAAGAGAGACATACTCAAGATTGTACTTTGACTTTCACGGACTTGTTCTGATTTTTTTCACCTTCAGCTTAAACTTGAATATGAGCAATTAGTAGTCTGTTCTGAAACAGACTTATTTTGAGAGATAATATTGAGCTTCTCCATTGTCTCTTTCCACAAATATGGTAAATTTAATCCCAGTGTGTTCTGTCTCATGAAATCCAGGTATTTTGTCACTATTTATTGTGTTGATAAAGGTATTTGAATAAGACAAGGATCTTGAAAAATTGTATCATGAGATCTCTGGCACCACTTCTGTTACCAACGCCATGTGTTTCATGCGACAGATCCTTCTCTTTTCAAAGTTTGCATTCAAATCACCAGCTATTATTATGCAAATTTATTTCATATTTGATCAGTTTCAGCCTGTGGACACTGGTAAAAATCTTCAGTAGCTTAATTTCTAACATTAATGGTTGATGTGTAAATCTGATAAATAGTAGCATTAACTGGTCTTCCTTGTAAGCATATGGATATTACCCTATCATTGACAGTGGTATATTTCAGGATGGATTTTGAAATATCCTTTCTGACAATCAATGTGATGCCTTTCTCCTTCAATTTGTCATTCCTGGAATAGTAGACCATGCGATTTTCTATTTCAAAATGACCAGTAACAGTCCATTTCAGATTATTAATGCCTGCAATATTAATCTTTAAGTGTTCCATTTTATTTATGACAACTTCTAATTTTCCTTGATTGTTATTTCATGCACTCCGTGTTCCAATTATTTATGGATGTTTACAGCTATTTCTTCTCATTTTGAGTCATATCATGTCATCAGATTAATGTCCCCAAACTGACTATCCACGCTATTAAGGTCAACTCTACTTTGAGAAGACAACTCTTCCCCAGTCATATTTTGAGAATTTTCCAATGTGAGGGGCTCACCTTTTGCCACTATATCAGAAAGTGTTTTGCTGCCATTCGTAAGTTCTTTACTGATCAATATCTTCAGAAATAGATCCCGGTGTTCTTCCTTTCACTGTCTTAGTCTGAAAGCTCCACTGAAATCTGTCTACCATGGCAGACTCTGCTGACACTGAAACATTGATTTCATAGCTTCCAGCATTGCTGTAACATGCAAGGCCTGACAGTATTACAGACAGACAGACAAGTGGTGAACATTTGATCTACTCTTGTAGAACTCTACTGGAGAACCCAACTTCATTTCTTTCTAAGGCTCAAAGGCCCATACCAGAAGCGTCTTCATCAAGAGAAGCTTTTTTCATCTTTAATTCACACATTAAAATTAAGAAGCCCTAAAAAACAGTTGTCATTGATTCAGTTCTACTCACGGTGACTCCACGAGGAGCAAACTGAAACTACGATCCACAGAGTTTTCATGACTGTGACCTTTCAGAAGTAAACCACCAATCTTTTTTTCCAAGGCACATTTGAATGAGTTCAAAGCACCATCCTTTTTACTTTCCCTTTTGACCATGCCTTGTACAAGTTGTTCTAGCTTCCCCAGTATTGTGTAGTATATTACCATTCACTGAAGCTGTCATCTATTGTCTATTTAGTGTTTTTCCATACCTACCCCTCGTCTCCCTTGTAACCATTGAAGACTGTTTCTTTATGTGCATAAACCTTTTCAGAAATGCTTATAGTAGTGTTCTCATGCAATGTTTGTTCTTTTGTGATTGACATATGTCTCTCTGAATGATGCTGTGCAGACTCATTCATGCTATGAGATGCCTCGCAGATTATTTTTCTTTACTATTGGGTAGTGGAAACCCTGGTGGCCTAGTGGGTTGAGTGCTATGTCTGCTAACAAAAAGATCAGCAGTTCAAATCAGCCATGTGCTCCTTGGAAACTTATGGGGCAATTCTACTCTGATTTATATGGTCACTATGAGTTGGACCCGACTTGACAGCAGTGGGTTTGTTGTGCGTGGACCACAGTTTGTTCATGCATTCATCTGTTGATAGACGTCTAGGTTGTTTCCATCTTTCTGCTATTGTGAATAACGCTGCAATGAACATAGATGTGAATATGCCTATTCAAATGATGACTTATTTCTCTAGTGTATATTCCTAGGAGTGGGTTTGCTAAATACTATGGCGCTTCTTTCTGGTTTTCTGAGGCTGTGTCATATAATTTTCCAACACATTTTTCATCATTTTGTATTCCCCTTGGTAGTGGGAGTTCCATTCTTCTTTCACCCTTCAGCCTCTTCATTATTTCTTATTTTCTGTTTTTTCTGACTTGTGCCACTAACACTGGGCCTGAGATGGAATTTCATCGTGATTTTGAGTCTGATCCAACTCGACGACACTTGGCTGCAGTGATCTCCACCACCTCCTCCTGTGTCTGCTATCTGTTCAAATGTTTGCTTCATTAAAGTATCTGTTCATGTCCTTCATCCATTTTGAATTGGATCATTTGTCTTTTTGTTGCAGAGGTATTAGATTTTCCTACAGGTTTTAGAGGTTACGTCTAGCTGCATTTTTTTTTTTTTTTTCCTAAAAATTTTCCCCTGGTGTGTAGATTCTCTGTTTAATCTTGTGGTGAAGTGTTTTGATGAGCATAAGTGTTCAACTTGTGGAAGATTCCAGTTACTGAGCTTATCTTCTGGAGTTTGTATGCTTATAATTAAAAACATCAACCTTTCTCTTTATGCCCCCAGGGACTTCTCAAAAACCTCAAAAACCCATTTCTTTTGTGTTGGTTCCAACTCACTCCATACATTACACAGCGGAACTGCTCTGTAATTGTTTCTTTTTCTGTTTTGATTGCGGTCTGACAGGGGAAGATCAGTAGGCCTGTCTTTAACAGCACCACTAAGTGGATTCAAACAAATAAGCTTTCAGTTAGTAGCTGAAAGAAAACCATTTTTATCACCCAGGAAGTAAGAAGAACATAAAACTCCTGTCTGCTTCTCCACCCTGTCTCTGGAATGTGTGTTGTAGTTGACTTCAAGTGTTGCTCTGTTCCAATCTTGTTGTGGCCACCATGGGAAGGCATTTTCAGTCATACGTTGTCTACTCTTCACCATAAAACCATGGACACATGTTGTGGTGGTCAGGATTTCTTGACCTTGGTCCACTGAGCACAGACTCTTCATTCAATGTTTCAGCTCGAGAAGTTAAGAAAGGACCTAATAGTTTGTTTGACTGGATTGCTGAAGCATGGCTGATGCGGTGACCTACATTAAATCAAGTTGAATTGCCAGACTTGTCTTGGGGTACTGTAGAACAGGGTATCCAAAGGTTTAGGGAAATTGGCATGCTAGAGTGGATTTATTCGGTTAGGCCTTCAAATCCACACATAGCATGTCCAGAGGACACAACTTTTACCACAACTGTGAGAAACAAATTTGTGAAGGGAGCTCCGGGATCCTTGAAGACTGCTGTGATTGCCATTTTATGTAAATCAGACACGACAGTGGGAGCTGCCCTAGCTGAATTAAGACACAATTACGCTGCCAGCTAGGTGGCACTACCTTGCAGGGTTGGGGAAGTGTTCTCCAGGAGGCTGTGTATGCTCTAAACCAGCGTCCAATATATGGTGCTGTTTCTCCTATCGCCAGGATTCATGGGTCCAGGAATCAAGGGGTGGAAATGGGAGTGGCACCACTCACTGTTAACCCCAGTGACCCACTTGCAAGATTTTTGCTTCCTGTCCCGATGACTTTATGTTCTGCAGGATTAAATGTCTTAGTTCCGAAGGGAGGAATACTGCCACCTGGAGACACATCAATGATTCCACTGAAATGGAAGCTAAAATTGCCACCAGGCCAGTTTGGGCTCCTTGTACTTCTGGATCAACAGACAAAGAAGGGAGTTACAATACTGCCTGGTGTGATTGATCCTGACTATGAAAGTAAAATTGGATTGACATTACATAATGGAAGTCAAGAAGACTATGTTTGGAATGCAGGAGATCCCTTAGGACACCTCCTAGTACTACCATGTCCTGTGGTTAAGGTCAATGGAAAACTACAGCAACCCAACTCCAAAATGAGTGATAATAGCCCAGACCCTTCAGGAATGAAGGTTTGGGTCACCTCACCAGGCAAGGAACCACAACTAGCTGAGGTGCTTACTGAGGGCAAAGGGAATACAGAATGGGTTGTAGAAGAAAGTAGTTCTAAATATCAGTTACGGCCACGCGACCAGTTGCAGAAACAAGGACTGTAATTGCTATGAGTATTTCTTCTTTGTATGTATGTATTGGATATTTTGTTTACTTATGAAACTTAAGATGTAAACGGGTTAATGCATTTTCAGTTGTACATGTGTTAGTTATATAATGTTGACATAAGTACGACTTTGTAACTGTATTCCTTCAGAGACTGTGCATGGTAAGGTGAGATGTGTACAGATACCAAGTTGACAAGGGGTGGACTGTGGTGGTCAGGGTTATGTCAACTTGGCTACTACATATTTGGCTGCTGTATTAAGTGTCAGGGTGGGGTTTGTGGTGGCTCCCTGCCCCTCGGCTCTCATCTTGCGACTTTTCACTACGGCGGCTGGTTGCTCATGTGGCCAGGAGCTCCTGCTCTCTGTTTCCAGCTTCTGGTTCTGGGACTTGACCTAGCAGCTGTTGGACTCATCAGTACTCACAGTCAGCACTTGAGAGTCCTGCTCCCTGACCTGCCGATCCTGGGTTCGCCAGCCTCTGCCCGCTCCTGCTCCCTGACCTGCAGATCCTGGTTTTGCCAGCCTCTGTCGCTTCATCTTGCCACCAGCTTGGGATCCACTGACCTACACAACCAGTGATCTAGAACTCTGGTCTCTGACTTGCTGACCTTGGGTTCCTCAGCTTCCATGGCCACGTGAGGCTTGTGCCAGAGCTTGGGACATTCAGCTTCTGTGATTATGTAAGCTGTTTCCTGTATTTGTATTTATCTATCTATATATATATATTATAAATCTTTCCTTGTACCTACACATGTTACTGGTTTTGCTTCCCTAGAAAACCCAGCCTAAGACACATGTCAATTCTCCAGCAATTTCAGCACAGAGATTTTCTTGTAGGTTATTCCATGTCTCTACTTTTTTTCAACTACGCTTTTAAGTTACTTAGGGAGGATTTCTATCCCCATTGGGTAATTTTTTACTCAGACTTGGCAAAAGTCCTCTTTCTGCCCATTTCTCCATCTTCCTTGCATATCCTTGTGTTTTTGTTTTCAGAGAGAGATACAAACAGATAAGTCATACAGAACAATACATACAAGTATACATCAGCAAGCAAGTCTTGTATCAACACCAGAATTTAATTCATTAGCAAAAACGTTGACACAAAAATGTAAAGTAAACAGATCATTTTCTTTGTATCTATGATCACATAGCTTTGCTGTATACTAGGGAATCCTTATTAGAATTTGGAGCTAGGGCCTCCTGCTCAGGATTACAATGAGGAACCTTAAATAAGAGTGTTTCTTAATAATATCTCAGGGTCATCCTTCACCTTCACTCAGCTGAGCAAGTGTTTAAAGATTCTGTCTCTAAAGAAAGATGAATGGGTCTTTGTCTTGGTTGTGTAGCACTATAATAACAAAAATACGACAAGTGGATGGTTTTAACAAAGAGAATTTTATTTTCTCATAGTTTAAGAGGCTGGATGTCTGAATTAGGACAATAGTCATAGGGGAACTCTATCTCTCTGTTGGCTCTGACAAAAGGTTGTTCTCACTTCTGAGCTTCTGCTTCCTGGGTCCTTGGAGCAGTGGCATCACTATAGGGTTGATGCCACTCAGAGTGGTAACTCACAGTGTCACCCATGTCCAGACAGACCTTCTGCCATATCAGATCATGCAAAATCTTTGATAATGTTTTTTGTACTAATGTTACTCATAAAATGTAACTACTTTATACCATTCCTTCATTTCCTTTACTTACTGCTTCTTTCTCAAAAGAGTTTTTGACATAGGTTCACTAATTACCACAATATTTTAGCTAAAACACCAGAAAATCTAACAAAATCAGCAACTACAAAACACTGGCAACAGCAGCAACAACAACAACAAATAATATGTGCTTGTATGAGCTGTAGTAGGGCAGTGGTTAAACATTTGGCTGCTAATCAAAAGATCAGCAGTCCAAACCTCCAGCCACTCCTTGGAAATCCTATAGAGCAGATTCACTCTATAGGGTCTCTATGAGTCAGAATCATTTGTTTGTTGGTAGAGCATGAAAATGAAGTCATGTGATTCAAAGTGTCACTGTAATTGGGTAATAACTACAGCTCATACTGGAGTTCATTAGAAGGTTCAAAAAGTAAATTAGCATAAAGCTTTAACCTTGTAGCTATATTGATGCATATAAGCTGGGCTCACAAAAAGAGTTTTTATTGATACAACTAACCACAGAAATATGTTTATAGTTATGTTAGGGTCACACCGTCCGACAGAGCCACCTGGTATATTTTGGCAATCTCCATGTGTCTTGGCATCTATCTTACCTCATTTCTCTTCCGCTTCCTTGTTTTCTTTCTTTTCTGTCTCAGAAGAGAATGACTCAAAGTATAAGACTGACTTGTATACTCTAGACTAATTCTACCTTGTTAACATAACAAAACAACCCATTTCCAAATGGGCTTTAACCACAGGAAAAAAGGTTGTGATTTACAACATATGTTTTGGGGGGACATAATGAAAGGAAATGAGAAAGCACAAGAGTCCTATGAGAGAGATCTTTCTATAGAAGAGAAATTTAAGAAATGGCTTGTTTGACAAAAAAAAATTTCATTTGCCTGGGCACAGCATATATAGATTACTTTACTGGGCACAGCTTGTATAGATGATTAGTTTGACTGGGCACAGCATATATGAATGATTAGTGAACAATACATAAAGTTTGTTCTATATATATATACACACTTGTATATATATATATGTGTGTGTGTATATGTATGAGGGAATAAATCTGTGCTTTGTGGCTGCCCAGAGCACTCAAATAATAGGTTAAATATATGGTAAGTAGGTACATACTGAAACAGTAGGCTAAAGTCAACTCTGTTGAAAAGGTTTGGTGTCATAAAACTTAGATTTCAGTTCCTACTGTACTACACTGAGGTTGTATGACTTGAAGCAATTTACCTACCTCTTTGAGATTCCATTTCTCTGCATATCATTTATAAAGTTTGCTTAGTCTGAATTAAAGAAAGAACTTATGCCATTGATTTTCAAATAGGTACAGAATGGATGCTTCTGGCATTCTACATTTGATTTTACAATATATTTCAAATTAGATTAGAGTTAATGTCAACTTGTGGTAACCCCATGTGTGTCAGAGTAGAACCTTGTTCCACAGGGTATTTAATGTCAGTTTTTCTCCCTTTTTGGATATAGGTTTTCAGTCCTTACTTTCAAGGCAGCTCTGGACAGACTCAATTTTCCAGCCCTTCTAGTAACAGCTGAAGGAGTTAACCATCTATACCACCCAGGGAATAAAAGTTTATAATGCTCCTTTGAAATTTTCTATGATATGTTTACCTTAAACAAAGAATATTCAGCAGAACTGAATGGGGATGTGATGAGAATCAATGCCTGAATCTTGTAGTATCACGAGGATAGCACTGATCTCTACATGTCTACCCAGGAATGTAATATTGATTCCAGTTTACAACCGTGATTAGCGCTGAGAAGCAGTTTAAGGACTTTTCATTTTACTCTCCCTAACATAATAGCTCTTACTCCACAAGTCAAGAAATCAATGTCAGTGTTTTGCCAGCTGCCAAATATGCCCATCTCAATAATACATTGGAAGTCCCGGGAAATAATGCATTGGAAGTCCAGTTGTCCCAAGCCCTATATATATTCTGGGTTTTAAGTCCTAGTGGCTGTGACTGAAACTCTAGTGGCATCATGGTTAAGTGCTACAATTTGTCTTAGGCTGGATTTTCTGGGGAAGCAAAACCAGTAACATATATATGTACAAGGAAAAATTTATGTACAAAGTACAAGGAAAGATTTATATACAAAATACAAGGAAAGATTTATCTACAGAGGAAGCAGCTCATGCAATTGCAGAAGCTGAACATCCCAAGTCCCCCACAAGCCTTGCTTGGCCATGGGAGCTGGCGAACTCAAGGCCAGCAGGCCAGAGACCAGAGTTCTAGATCACCAGTTGTTTAGGTCAGGGGAACCCAAGCTGGTGGCGAGACGGAGCTGCAGAGGCTGATGAACCCAGTATCTGTAGGTCAGGGAACAGGTCTCTCAAGCGCCAGCTGTAAGGGTTGATGAGTCCAACAGATGCTAGTTCAGGCCCAGAAAACAGAGGCCAGGAGAAAGCAGGCGCTGCTGGCTACCTGAGCAGACCCCAGCAGTAGGTGGTAGAAGATTGAGAGATGAGAGCTGAGGGACCAGAAGTCAACACAGGCCAGGCCCTGCCACTTGATACAGCAGCTGAACATGGAGAAGCCAAACTGACATAATCCTGGACACCACAGTTGCTAACAAAAAGGTTAGAGGTTCAAATCTACTTGGTGCTCCTTGGTAGGGAGAAGTACCCAATAGGGAACTTCTATTCTGTTCTATAGGGTAGCAATGAGTCAGAATTGACTCAACAGCAATGAGTTTTTTTTGTTGATGTTTTTCAGTGGTTATAATAGCATTTTAGATCTTCTGGTTTCTATGTCAGCTAATACCCCATATTCAGTATCCCTTGACATATTTGAATATTCCTCTTCAGAGCACACTTTCCTTGGTAAGTGATCATAGGTCTCTTTGCGACACATTTTGTATACAGGCCAAGCAGCAGCACCAGTTGGGTAGCTCCTCATGGGGACCTAGAGGCACCTTTTAATTGATGGGCACCAAGTCTGGTAATGAGCTCAAATCTGGAAATTAAGCAAAAGATTATGATTTTTCATTAGTAAGCTGAGATTAGCTTCCTACTCAATAGACTTACTGCCCTCCCCCCTGTCTTTCTATTTTCTTTTTATTTATGTCTGTCCTTTATTTCTACCCCTGGCATTGACTTAGCTCTCATCATCCTTGAATCTCTGTACAAAAGCCAGCAAAAGGCACTGCTCCAGTTGATTTTGACTCACAGCGACACCATAGGTCAGAACAGAACTGCCCCGTAATTTCCAAGGAGTGCCTAGTCGATTTGAACTGCCAACCTTTTGGTTAGCAGACATAGCACTTAACCACCATGCAACCTGAGTTTCTGAACGTCCTTATATTGGTCGATAATTTTGTCCAAGTTTACCATAAAACTTTCTTCTTCAGTTTTCATAAAACTGGGACTTCTAGATTCCCTCCCACTCTTTTTTCGAGTAACACCACTTTTCCCTCCAACTTGCTGGATGTATTTTTCATGTGTAACTTCCCTTAGCCTTGTTATTTTATGTCTATAACCTTTCTTCCTTGCTGTTCTCCAATTTCAGCTGCCGCCTATTAATCCATATTTCAATGTTCTAGCCTCTAGTCCTTCAGCTTTACCTCTTAGACATCACTAGTGAAAAGTGCCAGAAGCAATACAAGCTCAACATGCCTATAATATGTCCATCTCAGATCTGTATACTGTCCCAATTGTTATTTCTGTCTGAGGCATTATCCTTCAACTTTCAGACTGAACATCTGAGCATTGACATCTACTGCTCACCTACCTTTATGCCCATCCAAGAAGTTTTTAAACACCCTCTATCCTAACTTTTTTTTTTTTTTGTACTTCTTCCCTCAACTCTCATTTTCTTACTCTGTCTGTCTGGTTCATGCTCTCACTGTTTCCAATTAGGAGGACTGCAGAAACTTTCCAACTTGTCTCTTCCCAATTTATCTTACAGAGGGCTAGCACATTCTTTTCTTCTAAAGCATATCTGCGATACAGACACATCCTTCTAAAACAGCTTTGATGGCTCAACAAAAAGTAATAGCTAACATCTGTATAGTCCTTTGTGTATGCCAGATTATACAGTCTTTGTATTTATGTACTCATTAAATCCTCAAAAGAATTATTGTTACACGCAGTTTATAGTTGAGAAAAGTGGAGCACAGAAAGGGCAAATAAATGCCTAAAATCATTAACTTGAAAAGAAACAAATCAGAATTCAAAAAGATAACCCAGGTTCACAGCCTGCTGTTAACCCCTACACTAAAGTGACTCATGGAGGCAATACAGAACCAGTGACTGCAGAATTAAACCACAGACATTTAAGATCCTCTACAGCCTTGTCCTAAACTATTTTTCAGAACCAATGTCTATTTTTATTAACTTTTAGTACTGTGTTAAATTTGTAATACACAATCTTTTTTTTTTTCATGCTTTGTGAAGAGCCCGTAAGGTTGTTACTCTCAATGACCTCATTTTTGTAAGTTGGAGAAACTGATGCTTAAAGAGAAGTTAGTTGTATAATGTGTCTTGATCAGTTGATTGAAGAGGCAGAAACTGGAATCACGACCACCTTCTCCTGAGGAGACACTGTAGCTGTGCTGCAGTCATTTGCCCCTCATTTCTGAGAAATAGTGACTTACTGACACTTTGGGAATATCCCTCATACCCTGTTTTTGCCCTATGGCTTCCATGTCTTTTCTACACAGAGAATGTCTTTCCTCTTACACCCTTCTCTGGCCCCAGTCCTACTATGTTTCAAAGCTTATATTCGGCTTTCACTCCTTCATGAAGACTTCCTTCATTGTTATCTTTTTTGAAAATAATTTCTCCACCCTCTGAACTTCAAAACCCTGTACCTTTCTTATGCCAATATCCCTATTTAACAAGCATTTGTACTATGCTTTCACTTTCCTATTTACCTATGAGTTTTGAGAAACTGCCCTCAAAAAACTAAATTTCCTTTGTAAAATTTCTATAAAGTCATTAATTCTGATAGAAATTGCTTAAAGTTATTTCATTTATTTTTACAGGAATTGCTTATCAAGAAAATTATTCTAATCACTCTTGAAAAATGAACACGTGAGCAAGTGGAAGTAAATTACTAATGTGTAAAAAAGAATTAACACAATAAATTACAGGTCAGTTAATTTGTATCAGTGAAATTCTTGTTTGCATAAATGTGCTATCAAAATGCAGTAATCATGTAGGAAAGCCTGAAAAAGTGTTCAAGTACTTTATTTTAGACCTTATGAATATGTTGTAAGCACTCATTAAATATTTGTTGAATTCCTTCTATGTGCCAGGAAGCATATGGGATTTTGCAGGTTTAGCACTGTTGCTATTAGGTGCCGTCAAGTCTTTTCCAACTTGTGTTAACCATAGTGCAATGCAACAAAACAATGTTCAGTCCTGTGCCTTGCTGACCATCATTGTTATGCCTGAGACCATTGCTTCAACCTCTCAGGACAGATGTGTGGTGACAAGTATACAAAAGGTAAACAAAGTGTACTATTTCAGTCTGTCCCCTCAGACTTGTGAATGTTGCAATATTTAGGACTTCAGAATCATGACCAGGTACTTAGATATAGAAATATAAATGTGGTACAGTGAATAGAAATTGAGTTACAGAAAATTAACCTATGATGACTGATTAGATTTTATGACACTTTGTTTAGTGATAGCATTCATTGGAATGAAACAGTATTTCATTTTTACTGTTTTATCTTTTGAAAATACTCAGGTGCTATTCTAAGAGAATTAATTTAAATCTATTTATTGAACTCTCCAAAGAACTCTCTGTCAAAGAATCTTAAATGTTTTCAATATTCAGTCGTGTTTAATTAGAAGTACATAATTTTAAATTGCTTCCCTTAAAACAGACATCTGTCAAGACTCAACAACCCCAAATGACTGTCATTTCAAGATTGTTGTTGTCATTAGGTACCACTGACTCGGTTTTGACACATACGACCCTGTGTATAACAGAACACTGCCTGGTGCTCTGTGGTCCTTACCATCCTGTAATGCATAGGCCTATTGTTGCTGTCACGATGTCAATCCATCTCATGGAACATTTTTCCCTTTTTCGTTGACCCTGTACTTTACCAAGTATGATGTCCTTCTCAAGGGACTGATCCCTCCTGACATGTCCAAATTATGTAAGACGTTGTCATACCATGTTTTCTTCTAAGAAGCATTCCTGCCAAACTTTTTCCAAAACCTGTTGGTTTGTTGTCCTGTCAGTTTGTGGCATGTTCAATATTCTTCATTAATGCTGTAATCCAAAGGCCTCAATGCTTTGATCTTTCTTATTCGTTGTCCAGAATTCATTTGCACATGAGGTGACTGAAAACATTGTGGTTTGGGTGCACCTTATTCCTCAAAGTGATAATCTTTGCTCTCTTTTTTTGACATTTTTGCACCATGCATTTGTCAGTTTGTCACACTGTGGTGGCTTGTGCATTGCTGTAACGTGGGAAGCTATGCCATTGGTATTTCAAATGCCAGCATAGAGTCGCTCATAATGGACAAGTTTCAGTGCAATTTCCAGACTAAGACAGACTAGGAAGAAGAACCTGGTGATCTACGTTTGGAAAAAAAAAAAGAAATTAGAGTGAACATCTTGTGAATAGTAGCAGTGAAATATTTTAAAATTACTTTTTAAAGTTTTCCTCCATCAATGAAAATCTTTTCATAATTTTTATCATTGTATTTTAGTTTTATGACATAGTAGAAATTTTTTCCTAAAATAAAAAATAAATTATTAACACTAACAACTTGTTTTACTTTTACAAATGATAAATAAAAATCATTTTTGCAGAAAAAGGTATCAAGTAGAATTATCAATTAATCTAAAATCATTTTTCTAAATATGGTTCATATTCACACTGGCTTTTGATACCAGAAGAGAAGCTTCAAGCCACTTCTCTTACAAATCCTTTGCCACTGAGTTAATTCTAACTCAGCGACCCCATGGGACATAGTAGAACCGTCTTACTGGGTTTTTTCTCTCTCTCTTTCCCTCTTTCTTTCTTTCTTTCAGGAGTTTTATTCCTAAAATATCCAAAATCAGATCTATCTCCGTCATGTAAACTCTGACTCGTAGTGACAGTATAAGACAGAGTAGAACTGGCCCATAGGGTTTTCAAGGTTGTGAATCTTTATGGAAGCAGGCTGCCACATTTTCCCCCTATGTAGTGGCTGGTGGATTCTACCAAACTTTTGGTTAGGTAACCTATCATGCTATCAGTTTTCCTCTGTGTGTAAACCATACTCAAATTTGAAGACTTAATAGCATAATATACAATATCTAATTTATACTGCTTTATTTATGTTTTAAAATAAAAGATTTGGATATAGTTTATTAACTAGAACACTTTAAATTAATTTCACCTATTTCTTTTGATTTTTTTAAATTTTTTTGTTATGATTGAGTGAAAATGTGTATTCCTGTATAAATTTACATGCCCACCTATATGCAGCTTCCACTGCTCCCCCTGCCCCGTGACAGCATGCTATTTCTCTCTGCTCCATACATGTCTCTTCCTCTCAACAGTCTCCTTTGCCCTCCTCTCCACCCACTCCCCTTACTCTAGCAAGAGGTCAGCAGGATGATGTCCTATAGATGCATAAAACCATAAAGTGCATACAATATATGGTCACTCTGTGTCACCAAGTCCAATCCATTCGTGTCCAAAGAGTGGATCTTCGTTATGATTTATGGGCAAGGGCAGCATCAGGGCCAGGAGCCATGATTCGAGGGAACTCCGAAGCCGCTGGACCATCAGTTGTGGCCTTTTAGTGGAGATCTCAGGGTGCATCGCTTTTTATTCTTGTGTTGCTGGTGAGGCTCAACTTAGTGAGCTCCATCGTGGCTATCACTGGTGGTGGCCAGGCACTATGCAGTTCTTCCGGTCCCAAGTCTATGTAGGCACCCACTCAAGTGGATCTCTCTATCTTTCCAGTTGTCTTTACCGCATGTCATTTTGGTCCTCTGTGAGCATCTGTTCCTGCTGAGTTGGGACCATTTACTGTGCCCTCGGATGGCAGCTTGGAAGCTTATTAAGACCCCAGATGTGACTCACCAATGTGGGGTGCAGAGAGCCCTCTTAGCAAAACTCTAGTTGTGCCAATTGACCTCAATTTCACCTAAGAGCATGATACATTGCCCCCTGTCCCAGCTACTCTGTCCTTGCAATATTGAGTTAAAATAGGAGTATTCAATTATGTTGAAGTCTACTTAATATTGTTGTTTCTAATGAGTGCTATCACTGATTTCACCCAACGAAATTTCCACCAACTATGTAACCTAAATCCTCCGCCTGTTACTTTCCCTCCCTCCTCTCCCTTGCAGCCATCTAAGAGTCTTTTCTTTTATACATAAGCCTGTTTTTGAGATCTTATCATGGGGATCTCATACAATACTTGTCCTTTTGTCACTGACTATTTTCACTCAACATGATGTTTGTCTTAGGCTGGGTTTTCTAGGGAAGCAAAACCAGTAACACATTTAGGTACAAGGAAAGATTTATAATATATAGACAGATAGATAGATACAAATATAGGAAACAGCTCACATAATCACAAACGCTGAATGTTCCAAGCTCTGGCACAAGTCTCACGTGACCACGGAAGCTGAGGAACTCAAGGTCAGCAAGTCAGAGACCAGAGTTCTAGATCACTGGTTGTGTAGGTCAGTGGATCCCAAGCTGGTGGTGAGACGAAGCGACAGAGGCTGGCAAATCCAGGATCGGAAGGTCAGGAAGCAGGACTCTCAAGTGCTGACTTTAAGGACTGATGAATTCAACAGCTGCTAGCTCAAGTTCCAGAACCAGGCGCTGGAAGCAGAGAACAGGAGCTCCTGGCCATGTGAGCGACCAGCTGCCATAGTGAAAAGTCACCAGATGAGAGCCGAGGGGCAGGGAGCCACCACAAACCCCACCCTGCCACTTAATACAGCAGCCAAATATATAGTAGTCAAGTTGACATAATCCTGACCACCACAATGTTCTCCCAGTTGAAACCAGGTTATGAGATTTTTCCTGGAATCATCATTATTCTTTAACATTGCATAGTGCTCCATTGAGTATATATACCGTAGTTTACCTATCCATTCCTCTGTTTTGGGCATCTGGGTTGACTCCATATTTTTGCTATCATGGATTGTGCTGTGATAAATCCTCTCGTGCATGTGTCTGTTGGTGTGAATGGCTTCGAGTCTGTAGGATATATTCCAAGTAGTGGAATTACTGTGTCAAATGGTCTATCTAGATCCATTTTTTTTAAGGAAGCTCCAGATTGCTTTTCAAAGAGGCTGGACCATTTTGCAACCACATCAACACTGTAGGAGAGTTTCACTTTCTCCACAGCCTCTCCTGCATTTGTTGTTTTGTGTTTTTTTGGATCATGGCCAACCTTGTTGGGGTGAGATGGTATCTCATTGTTGTTTGGCTTTGAATTTCTTTAATAACTGAAGATTGTGAACATGTCCACATGTGTTTTTTGGCTGCCTGGATCTCCTCTTTAGAGAAATGTCTGTCCATCTCCTTTGCCCATCACTTAATTGGATGATTTATCTTCTTCTTATTGATATTTTGTAGTACCTTATAGATTACGGTGATCAGGCGTTGGTCTGACATATAGTTGCAAAATATTTTTTCTCATTCTGTAGGTGGCCTTTTAATTCTATTAAAGTCTTTGGATGAGCAAAAGTGTTTGATTCTTAATAGTTCCTATTGATCTGTTTTCTCTTCTGTTGATTGTGGCTTGATTGATAGATTTTGAAGTCTGGCTACGCTGTGTATTAAAACTTCCATTGTTGTTCCTACCTTTTCTTGGATGAACTTTATCGTTTTAGATTTGATATTTAGGTCTTTTATCCAGTTTGAGTTGATTTTTGTATATGGTGTAAGATACGGATCTTGTTTCAATTTATTGCAGATGGATATCTAATTTTGCCAGCACCATTTGTTGAAGAGATTGTTTTTACCCCAGTTTAATGTCTTAAGGCCTTTGTCAATATCCACTGTTCATAGGCAGATGGTGTTATTCCTGGGGTCTCAATTCTGTTCCACCAATCAATCTGTCTATTCTTGTACCAGTACCAGACCTCTGAGCACTGCTTTGGCTGTATCCCATAGATTCTGGTAGGAAGTGTTTTCGTTCTCATTGGAATCCATGAATTTCTTTAATTCGTCATTAATTTCCTCTATAACCCATGTTTTTCTGAGCAAGATGTTGTTCAGTTTCTAAGAGTTCCACTTTCTATCTATGTTTTTTTCTGCATTGATTTCAACTTTTATGGCTTTATGATCTGAGAAGATGCTTTGCAGTAATTGCCTTTAAGAGTTGCTGCTTATGTTTCATTTTGTTAAGCTTGATTATAATATGTCTTGGAGTCTTTCTTTTGAGATCTATATTGGGTGGCATACGATATGTATCTGAGATGTCTATATTCTCTTCCTTCATGATTTTTGGGAAGTTTTTGTCAGCAGCTCAGCAACGATACTCTCCGTGTTCTGAGATGTCTCATCCTGAGATAAGGGATCCAATTAATCAAAGGTTCTTCCACTTAATAGAGTCCCACATGCTTCTTAATGCTTCTTCATTTTTCTTGTTTCTGTTTTCTGATTTCTGCTTGTAGACGCTGGCATCAGTAGCTCTGTCTTCCAAGTCAGAAATTCCTTTTTCCTATTGTTGCATTCTGTTTTCTTGGCTTTGAATGGAAGTTTCTATGTCTTTGATTTGGTTCTTGGTCTGTTAGATTTCGGAGTACTGGTGTTCCATCAGATAGAACAGTTTGCTTAATTTTGCCTTTTGTTCTGCTGCATTTTGTATAAGGTCTAGAAGGATTCTGTATATAGTCACTTTGTATTCACCTTCTGATGATTTCAGAAAAGTTTCTTCATCTGGAAAACTTCTTGGTTGCTTCGTTTGTGAGCCTTCTGAAGCCATAGGTGATTTCTTGTATGCCACAAGCGTCTGTTGCTTTTTGGGTTTCATCTGACTAAGTAAAGGCTGGGAGAGATACTGTGAGGGTGGACTGCAGATGTTTCTCTAGGCTGTCTTATTGTTCCATGCATCTAAAGGATATCATCCTGCTGACCTCTGGCTGGAGGAAGGAGAGTGGGTGGAGAGAAGGGGAAAGGAGACTGTTGGGAGGATGAGACATATATGGAGCAGAGAGGAAAAGTGTGCTGTAACAGGGCAGGGAGAGGAGTGGAAGCTGCATATAGGTGGGCATGAAAATTTGTATGGGAATGTACATGTTCACTCAGTCATAATAAAAAAAGAATGTAAAACAAAGGTATCTGACCACTTTCCAAGTCAGTCAGGTTTTCAGGTGTAGAGGTCCCTCTTTCCAACTGGCAAAGTAAATACCTCTATATCTAACCCCAGACGATACAAACTAGTTCAAAATACAGCAATGCTACTGACTTGTTGGCCTCTGCTGACAGGGTCCAGCCTTAGGCGACACTGTGTAAACTGCTATTTTTCTAGTAGAAAAGAGCTCTCCTGTGGGCAGGCTCTGGCTCCCAAGCTAAGAATTAGGTCTAGCTGCCACCACCATATCTAAGATGGCACCCTCCACACAGTCAGTAGATAGAGGGGCTAATGGGGATGAGAGGTAGTGAGTCCGCCGCCTCTGTTGCCAGGCCCCCACCATAGGTGACACTGTGAAAACTACTGCTTTTTTGTAGGAGAAGCGCTGTCCTGTTTGCAGGCACTGGCTCCCAGGCTAAGAATTAGGTCCCGCTAAACTCTGCGTATCCAACATGATATCCCGCACACAGGCACTGTGGTTAAGTACAAATCACGCTGTGGCAGTGATAAAAAGATAGGCCCAAATGGCTAGATGAACAGAGTCCTAAGCCTGGCTCTCAAAATGTGCCAGTTTTGCCTGCCTATCCCACCAGCAGTACGTCTGAGTCTAACCACTAGGCAAAACCCAGTTCCACCTGCCAGCCAAGACAGAGAAAAAAAAGTCAAAATGGTGTGTTTACCTTCAGTCTGTGAGAGCCAGAGCCAGCCAGGAGCAGGAGTCAGCAAAAGAGAGAGGTTTCTCGTTCAGTGGTATGAAGTCCAAATTAAAAGCCCTGTGCCGTGTCCTTGGGGCTCACTATATGACCAGAAGGCTACATTTGATTATCAATTCAGGTCTTGATTTCCTGAGGGATATAAGGAGACGTGTGCTTAGTTCACTATCTTGACTCCCTTTTGATTTTTTTTTTAATGTAGCTATTAGAAAATTTTAAATTTCAAATGTAATTTGAAATTGTGGCTGACATTATATTTCTAGTAAACAGCACTGGTCTATAAGAAAAGTGGAAAGCCTCATGGTTAAGAGCTATGGCTGTTAACCAAAAAGCAGTTTGAAAGAGAGAGAGAGAGAAAGAGAGGGAGAGAGAAAGAGAGAGAGAGAAAAGGAAGAGAGAGAGAAGGAAGGACAGGAGGGAGGGAGGGAGAGAGAGAAAGAAAGAAAGAAACTGCTGTTGAGTTCCAACTTGGAACAATCCTGGCAGATTTGAACTGCCTGGAGGATTTGTTAGCAGCCATAGCAATTAATCACTACCCACCAGGATTTCCACCTAGAGTACATCTCAGTTCAGACTAGCCACATTTCATGTGCTCACTACTCACGTGAGGATAATGACTATTACAATGGACACCATCAGTTTAGACAAAAGTCATCCTTGGAATAATTTTCTATCATCTTCTACTAAGTAACAATGTGAATTGCTAGTCAGGGTGCCAATCCACTTCTGCCTATTTCAGTTATACTTCTATTATTCAGTCAACTCAAGAGATTTGTTCTCATCTTCACACTTCTAATCCTTCATTCCATGACTTTGAAAGCACATTCAATTCCCTTATTTTGTCTGTATTTTATGTGTAAGGACCCCTGGTAACACAGTGGTTAAGAGAAACAACTACTAGCCAAGAGGCTGGTAGTTCAAATACGTCAACTGCTCCTTGGAAACCCTATGGAACATTTTTATCCTGTCCTATGGGGTCACTGTGAGTTGGATTGACACAACAGCAAAAGGCTTTGGTAATAAGATATAGATAGATAGATAAATGTATCTATATAGATATATGGAGTGCCTGGGCAATATAATTGGTTAAGCACTTGATTATTAACAGAGAAGTTGGTTGTTCAAATCCACTCAGAAGTACCTTGGAAGGAAGGCCTGGCCATTTGCTCCCAAGAGACCATAGTCATGAAAACCTGATGGAGAACAGTTATGCTCTGCACACATAGGGTCACCATTAGTTGGAATCAAGCTGATGGCAACTAGCTAAGATGTATATGTAGGCTTTTCCTTAATTCACCAAATATTTATGAAAAACTCTATGTATTGCATCAGAGTAAACATAACAGTAGTTTAAACATGTGGTCCATGTGGCTGCTATTGTCCATAAGCTTACAGTCTTTGTAACTTTCTGAGCCTGTGCCCTGCCCTGTGAATATATCCATTTCATGTACTATGGAAACTGGGAGACTGGACACAAATCTTCACTGAATCCCTATTTTTGCTATTGGTAGTGTGTGCCTAATAACAGAGAGGCGACGGGTTTTACTAACTACCCAGGTTCAAATTCTTTAATTTATTTTTAATTCCTTCCTTATTTTCTCTCTACCTTCACAAATGTTTTACCTTTCATCATTTCAAATTCAAACATTCACTCAGCCTAATTACTTTTTTTTTGTTTGTTTTGGATGACTTAGTTTACTTGCTCTCATCTAAAGTCCAGCAGATATTTCAGTTTTCAATTTTCTCTCCAAAATAAAAATATATTTTCTTATGAGTGTGAAAATCATGTATACTGTAATAAAAGACAATTTAAGCCCAAGCGTACATATAACAGCAAAACTTCTCCATATTTCCTTGAAATTCAATTTACTAGGGAAAACCACCTAAAATTTAATACATGTTATTGATAATTTTCAGAAACCTTGGAGGCATAATGGTTAAATGCTATGTCTGATAAACAAAAGATAGACAAATCAAATCTACCAGGCACTCCTTGGAAACTCTATGAAGTAGTTCTACTCTGTCCTACAGGGTCGCTAGGAATCAGAATTGGCTTGATGGCAGTGAGTTTGGCTTTACTGATAATTTTCAGAGAGTACTTTCATTTAAAGGCTGTTAATAGTGGGTCATAACAGTAATTTCTAGCATAATCTCAAAAAGAGAACACTTTAGTTTAAATATTATTGATATTGCTAGAAACATGCTTTTTTAAAATGAATATATCATATTTGTTGAACGGCTTTATATATAAATTACCCATAATGAAGCACATTGATTCTTACAAGCTTCTCTTATAATGTATTATAAATGTAACTAGATCAAACACTAATATTTACATGTCTATATAAACTTATTAATTTCAATAATGAAGCAAAAAACTACTTAGTTTTAAGATTTTAGTTTAATATCATTAGTAATAAGTCATTAATAGAAAATCAGCTAATAGTTGGAAAATACAGCTACTAAGACAAATATTTGATAACTTAATATAAAAATTAACTTTCATTGTATTGGTCCACTTTTGATTTTATAAAATAGCACGGGAAGAATGAGAAGTTGCTAGAATTCAATCTCTGAAAAAATTACAAAATGGTGAAAAGCCATTCAATGAGCTGTTCCTTACAATAAGTATCATTAATCACCAAGTAATGTAACTACTTTTTTTGTGCCTAGCAAAGAAAAACAATAAAATCCACAAATCTATTTTTTTAACTAAAAGTAAGAGAATGTTTCCTTATTAAAAATGTGATTATCTATGCATGACATCAAAAATAGATTGAAGATAGAATAAAAAGAGTAATTGTCATTTGCTGATTGGTTATTTCTGGTCTGCCAGACTAGCTTCTCCATCATCAGACGAAATTAGTTTAGTCTGTCATGGATTATGCTTAATAGTAATCACTGACTTAAGTACACATAAATCATTCCTTAAATAACATTTGTTGTGATTTTTCCCAAAACAATTATTAAGAGTTGAAAATGTTTAAATATCAGAAAAGTGGTGAATCAAAATGGTGAAGGAATTTATCCCCTTCAAACATAACATCTGCAGCTAACCTCTGGCCAATTGTGGAAACAAAATCTGACTTTAAGTGCCAGCTACTAATTCTATAACTTCTGTGATTCGTTTCCTTGTCATGTTTTAAACACTGAGGACCAATTGCTTCTACCATCACTCATCTGTCAGTTTATCACACTGTGGTGCCTTGTGTGTTGTTGGGATTCTGGAAGTTACGCCACTAACATTTCAAATACCAGCAAGGTCACCTACGAGTCTAACAATTAAGTCCACAAACTTAATTGTTCTAAGTGCTGTATACCTCATTGCTGAGTGTCACTATGGTCACTTTTGAAATACTCCCCTGAGGAAGCCATGCACTGACACCAGCATCTAGTCCACCCTTCAAAGCAATTGTGGAATCTTTCTGGAATGGCCATTACACATGGTGGAAGGGTGGCAAGTTTATGAACTTCATTGTGTAGTTGTCTGTGAGGGAGTTTTTAGCCTGTAAATAACTAACTGTATTGGAATGCCCTCCCTACTCAACTGATCTGGCTCCTAGAGAATTTTTTCTTACCTGAAGGTAAAGGAAATGTTGAAAGGAAGACATTCTGATGATGTTCAGGACATCACGGGTAACAGGATGACAGGTCTGATGGCCATTCGGGAAAAAGAGTAGCTAACTTGCTTTGAAGGGTGGACGGGGTTCTGGCATCAGTGCATATGTTCCCCAAAGGAGTACTCCAAAAGTAACCATGGTGATATTCAGCAATGAGGTATGTCGCCCTTTTTCTGAGATGAGTTCTCTGGCTTAATTGGTAGCCCTCGTATGGAAGACTGTTTTCAGCACAGCTTCCAGATTTAAAAGGACTAGGAAGAAAGGCCCCACAATTTACTTACCAGAAAATTAGACAGTGAAAACCCTGTGGATCACAACAGAACACTGTCATTTACCAACAACCATGAAGATGTCTCAGGACCAGGCAGTGTTTTGTTTCGTTATAGGTAAGGCCACCATGTGTCAAAGCAGACTTGAAGGTATCTAACAACAACCACCGATTCTACAGGACAGATTACTTTGCTATGGTGCAATCTCTGAACATAGTTTAAACCAAGATTTCAAGGTCTCCTTTGTAAATTCAGACTTCTCTCTCAACCAACATTCACATGTACATTGCCCACAGGTATCAGTATAATGATATTCAGTGGAAATAACATGCAAATGCTGTCTGACATCGTAATCCACTGAGGCAATCTGCACTGGCAGTTCCCTTGGGAGATTTAAGCTCTGGAACGGTAATTGCTCATAATGGAAATGAACAACCACTTGTTTGAAAAAAGAGTCAGAAAAATAATTTTTAAACCTCCTTATATTTAGGCTATATTTTTGTAAGCTGAAAATAACCAGTCAATAGACTGATTCAAAGAATCCATTCGTCTTCAGCAAGCACACATTTATTCCATACCTACTTTATGTAGGTCATTATATTGTGTTTCTCAGTGGAAAAATTAATCAAGTAAGTTACGTGACTAAACTCCAGCCAGTTGATTCAATTGTCCAGTGGAAAAGCAACTCTAGTTTATTAAAGGAGCCCAATTTTGTACCACAAATGAGCAATCTGTGTTCATTTCATGCCATAAATATCGTTCTTCTGAGCAATTTTACAATTTTGCCAACTGTAATTATTTGGAAATCTTTTCATTCTTTCACACTGGGAGATTAAAAAAGAAAGAGATAGCTTATCCAGTCAGAAATGTTTGCACTTAACCTTATGACTTCTAGCTGTGAAACAGAAAGGCAGAACACAGTTTATGTAAGATAATTTCATTTGCCCGTAAGATATAAAATAAGTAAGATATTCAAGATGGAAATCACAAGATGTCTTTATCTTTTCATTCTATCTATGTGATCATCCTTAATTTCAGCGTATCACCAGTTGCCAGTTATCTTCCCTACACCCCCAAAACAAGGTCGGATACCCGAGTTTCATATTTGGTGACTATACGCTCTGACCAAAAATAAAACTATTCAGACTCTTCTAAAACAACCTCTCCCAGCTCCACTGTACACCTCCCCTTCCCAACCACCACCACCTACACTTACACTGGGAGAAAGTCTACCATAGCTCCTGTCTGGGCCACCAAATCATAGGCCCTGGAAGTAAAACATTCTCTGATACCAGAAGCTACAAACTGAATTTCTCTCTGTTTCGTAGTGTCTTTCCTTACCTGGGAGTCTTCCTGCTGGTTCTGGGCAGGCAGTAAGTTTGTCTATTCATGGATGGTTATCACAGGGTACCTGTTATTGTTGCTAGGTGCTGCAGAGTGGGTTCTGACTCAGAGTGACTCTGTAGAACAAGTTAGAACTGCCCCCGTAGAGTTTCCTAGGAGCTGCTGGTGGATTCAGACTGCCATGTTTGGCTAGCAGCTGAGCGCTTAACCACTGCACCACCAGGGCTCCCTATGGCACCTAGCCAACCCCACGTCTTCATCTGCAGCACAAGAGAGGTGTATGTATAACTTGGGATCATTCACAGGCCTTGGGAGGCCAGTGCCTCCTAGCGAAGCTGACCTAGTTTTGTCTCCTCTGTGTGAATAAAGCATAATTTCATCCACTGTCTGCGTGTGCTTTGTGTGTTTTATTGGAGGCCTTAAACCCTGGCTCTGCATATAATAGCGCAGATTTATTTTTTAAGTCTCACATATTTTATGCCTTAAATTCTTTTCCCAAGGCTACATTTCAAAATTTTCTACTCTGGCTACACTAGCTCCTTAATCTCCTCATTTTTCAATTTTTTTTAATTTATTTTCAATAACTGTGTATCCCATAATGCTCTTGGTTAAGAGACAAATGGCTACGTACCCTGACACAGTTTTCTGTAGAGATCATAGGCTTCTGCAGGGTTGTTCTTATTCTCTTTCTCTGATTTTTTTTCATGTAAAGCCTATGTTTGTAAAGGAGATTTTTGTCATCTTTGTTGTTGCAAGTGTTGTTAAGTTGGTTCCAACTCACAGCAACCCTATAAGACACACTAGAACTGCCTTATGTAGTTTCTGAGGAGAGACTGGTAAGTTCAAGCTACTGACCTTTTCATTAGCAACCTTGCTCTTACAGCCAGGCCACCAAAGCTCCGATTAAAGACATAGTATAACCAATATCAGCTGACTCACGAAGGCATTGGAGGAATAACCTTGGTATCGTAGTGCCAATCTTCTAAACAACTTACCTAAACAACCTCTCTGATAGCCAAAAACAACCTGTGGAAGAACAATCATCCAAGAGATTGTAGATTTTCTTGGAAAAGTGTTCCTTAAACGTTTTCTGAATAACTACTAATGTTTATTCATTTTCTGTCAGTGAATGTTTCTACCTGCACTAAATGGTAAGAAACGGAAATCAAATGTTTGCTTTCTTTTCTGCTTCATGATTTACTAAATACTGTGATTAAAGGGAACTAGAAAACTAGAGATTAGCATATTTAAGCATATAAATTTACAAATCTAGCTCTCTAGGTACTGTTCTTTCAGCTACGTATTTGTATTATGTAAAAATATGCGTTTTCTAGATCAACATGTATAACATAAAGAGTCCATGTAGGAAGATGTTATTTACAATAAGGTTGGAAAGATACAAAGTCATTTG
The DNA here is from genome assembly GCA_028571685.1 of Heterohyrax brucei. Taxonomy (NCBI): domain Eukaryota; kingdom Metazoa; phylum Chordata; class Mammalia; order Hyracoidea; family Procaviidae; genus Heterohyrax; species Heterohyrax brucei. The sequence continues at coordinate 39,074,153 of CM053146.1, read as the reverse complement.
GGTGAATACAAGGATGTTAATTTGGAGAATGCAAATATAACACACTGTCAGACCATTAAAATTAATGTTTGAGTGAAATATGAAATAAACTGAAGGCATGCAGCATCAGACCAAATGTGAGATTTTCCCTCTTTCTATTACTTAATTATCAAAATGTACATTGCATTTCATTACTGCAATATTTTCTTCTAATTTAATTACAACATTTGCCATGACCCCAAATTCTAACTGCCAACCTTTTGGTTAGCAGCCAAAGCACTTAACCACCATGCCACCAGGGTTTCTATTTGCCATGACAACAGAGAAATATCAATTCAACTCTGCAAATAAACAGTTTGAATATTTTAAGATTTTTTTTTTCTGGAAAAAAGATACAAAAAAAATTGATAGACCAGGCATTTAAAAAAAAAAAAAAATTACTAATCCTTCCACACGCCAGTTGGAAATCAAAAGATATTGCATTTCTGCCTTTGTAACTTGTAAAGTCAGCAGGTTAGCAGTTGGAGCATTAGAAACAGAGGCACAGATGTAAACTAGTATGTGAGCCTTTCTAAGTAAGAAATATTAATGTTGATATTTATCTTTTACGTGGCTTTACCCATTTTGTAGACTCTAATTATTTCATAAACACTATATTTTGATGTCAGTTTAGCATTGTAGTGTTAACTCCTGAAATTGTTCCATTTTTGTGCAAAATTGCTTACTTCTGAGCATGATACCCTCCACTAAACATTTATAGTCTCTCTGACAGCATAGGCTGTTTCACAAAATTAATTAGTATTTTTTGGCAGCACTTCACATGTCTCTGGTCAAGCAGTAGATGTTTAAACCATATTTACCTATCTTGTGCAAATATGTACTGCTTCAGCAATTACCGTATTTTTGCACAAGTGATGTGTGCCTTCTGCATTTGCTTGCTGCCTGTGTTCCTCCTTCTTGAGGTATTTAGAGGCACTGCTATGGCAGTTTTTGTTTTATGAGCTGCTGTGGGAAAAACTAACATGGTGCACTTTAGAAGACATCTGGGGGGGCGGAGCCAAGACGGTGGACTAAGCCCACGTCTCCTTATGTCCCTCTTGAAATCAAGACCTGAATTGACAATCAAACAGAGCCTTCTGGTCACCTAATCAGCCTCAGGACACGGCATCGAGCTGTTAATTGGGACTTCATACCACTCAGCGAAAAATCTCCTCTCTTTCGCTGACTCCCGCTCCTGGCTAGCCCCGGCTCTCACGGACGGAAGGTAAACGCACCATTTTGACTTTCTTTTCCTCGGTCTCGGCTGGCGGGCGGAGCTGGGCCTTACCTGGCGGCTGGACTCAGAAATGCTGCTGAGGGGATAGGCAGGCGAAATTCCCATATTCTGAGAGCCAGGCTCGGGACTCTGTTAATCTAGTCATGTTGAGCCTTTCGTTTTGTAGCTGCCTCAGCGGGTTTTGTGCGGAGCTCCGCGGTCAGGGTGCGGGACGCCATGTTGGTACCGAGATTTTAGCGGGACCTCGTTCTTAGCCTGGCAGCCAGTGCCTGCAAACGGGACAGCGCTTCTCCGACAGAAAAGTAGTGATTTTGCACAGTGCTGCCTACATTGGGGGCCCTGCAACAGAAGCAGAGGAATCACTACCTCTGGGCACCTTTAGCCCCTCTGTCTGCTGCCTGTGTGGAGGACGCCATCTTGGGTACGGTGGCCGCAGCTGGCCCTAATTCTTAGCTTAGGAGCCAGAGCCTGCCCACAAGAGAGCGCTTTTCTATCACAAAACCAGTACTCGAGGCACTGTTGGCTAAGGCTAGGCCCTGTCAGCAGAGGCCAACAGGGCAGTAGCATTGCTGTGTTCTGAACTAGGTTGTTATCATCTGGGGTTGGATATAGTGGCGCTTACTTTGTCAGATGAGAAGAGGGACCTCTACACCTGAAAACCTAACTGACTTGTGAACTGGTCAGATACTTTTTGCTTTACATTTGAAGACAGCCTAGAGAAATATTTGCAATCCATCCTCACAGTACCTCTTCCAGCCTCTATATACTCACATGGGACCCAAAAAGCAACAGACAATTGTGGCATACAAGCAATCACTCATGGCTTCAGAAGGCTCCCAAACAAAGCAACCAAGGAGTTTTCCAGATGAAGAAACTTTTATGAAAGCATCAGGAAGTGAATACAAATTGATTATATACAGAGCCCTGCTAGACCTTATACAAAATGCAGGAGAACAAAATGAAAAATTAAGCAAGTTGTTCGATCTGATGGAACACCAGTACTCTGAAATCCAACAGATCAAGAAGAAAATCAAAGTCATAGAAACTTCCATGCAAAGCCAAGAAATAGAATGAAACAAATGGAAAAAAGAATTTCTGACTTGGAAGACAGAGCTACTGATGCCAGTTTCTATGAGCAGAAATAAGAAAAAAAGAAACAAGAAAAATGAAGAAACATTAAGAACCATGTGGGACTCTATTAAGAGGAACAACCTTCAATTAATTGGAGTCCCTGAACAGGGTGAGACATCTAAGAACACAGAGAGTATTGTTGCTGAGCTGCTGAAAGAAAACTTCCCAGAAAGAATGACAGAAGAGAGTATAGACATCTCAGATGCATATCGTACGTCACCCAATATAGATCTCAAAAGAAAGACTCCAAGACATATTATAATCAAGCTTAACAAAATGAAACACAAGCAGCAACTCTTAAAGGCAGCAAGACTCAATGCAAAGCTAACATTCAGAGGGAAACCCTGTAGGCTCTCGTCAGATTTCTCAGCAGAAACCATGCTGGCATGGAGACAGTGGCACGACACATTCAAAGTCTTGAAGGAGAAGAACTTCCAACCAAGAATTATATATCCTGCAAAACTATCTATCAAATACGAAAATGAAATTAAGACATTCCCAGATAAACAGAAACTCAGAGACTTTGTAAAAACCAAACCCAAACTACAAGAAATACTGAAGAAATACTCGGCTTTGGCTTAGAAGAACAAAACCACTAACTTTATATTTTAGAACGACACACTACTCAATACTCTACTCATTTAGGGAAGGCTCCAAAGTAAATCACAGCTTTGATTTGGAAAGAAGCAATCCAGTGATCATCATGAAAACTATGGTGTCATCATAATAAAAAGAGGGATGTACTACAGTCGTTATAGTCCTTTCAGATGGAGAGGAAGATGACAAGACTGGTAGTAATTAAAATTGGGTTTATAAATAGTTTTTAAGGGGGTTCATAGGGGCAGCTGTAAAGCACAACACAGATGTATCATACCATTTCAAGAAATCTAACACACTAGTCTCAACAACTATAAAACCAGCTCTGAAAAAGGTGAAAAATCAACTCACGAAAAAGAGTGTCCCAGAACACACTAATAAGAACAACAGAGAAAACATCAACATAAAAATAAACATATCACAATGGCAGCAGTGAACACATACCTATCAATAATTACATTGAATGTGAATGGACTCAATGCTCCAGTAAAGAGACACCGAGTGTCATCTTGGATCAAAAGACACGACCCATCCATATGTTGTCTACAAGAAACTCACTTGAGACCTAAAGACAGGAACAAACTGAAAATTAAAGGATGGAAGAATATATATCAAGCTAACAATGAACAAAGAAGAGCAGGGATGGCAATTCTAATCTCAGACAAAATCAATTTTAATGTCAAATCCACCATCGTGGACAAAGATGGACATTATTGCTGAAAGGTTCAGTACACAAGAAGACTTAACTATATTAAATATTCATGCACCTAATGTCAGAGCACCTAAATATGTCAAAGAAACACTGACTATGCTCAAAAGAGAGTTAGATGACTCCAAAATAACAGTGGGAGACTTTAACACTCCACTCTCATTACTAGACAGATAATCTAGAAAAAAGCTCAGTAAAGATACAGAAGACCTCATTGACACAACTAACCAACTAAACCTCATTGATGTATACAGAACTTTCCACCCATCAGCAGATAACTACACCTTCTTCTCCAGTGCACATGGAACATTCTCCAGAATTGACCACATGATAGGCCATAATGCAATGCTCAGCGACATCCATACCATTGAATTACTGCAAAGCATCTTCTCAGATCATAAAGCCATCAAAGTTGAAATCAATAGCAGAAAAAACACAGATAGAAAGTGGAACTGTTGGAAACTGAACAACATCTTGCTCAAAAAAACATGGGTTATAGAGGAAATCAAGGACGAATTAAAGAAATTCATGGATTCCAATGAAAACGAAAACACTTCCTACCAGAACCTATGGGATACAGCCAAAGCAGTGCTCAGAGGTCTGTTTATCTCCATAAATGCACGCATCTGGAAGGAAGAAAGAAACCAAATCAGGGAACTAACCCTATGGCTTGAACAAGTAGAGAGAGAACAACAGAAGAACCCCTCAGATACCAGAAGAAAACAGATCATAAAGATTAGAACAGAGCTAAATGAATGAGAGAATAGAAAAACAATTGAAAAGACCAAAAGCTGGTTTTTTGAAAAGATCAACAAAATTGATAAACCACTGGCTAAACTTACTAAAGAAAAGCAGGAAAGGAAACAAATAACCCAAATTAGAAATGAGAGGGGAGTTGTCACCACAGATGCAACAGAAATCAAAAATGTCATAACAGAATACTATGAAAGACTGTACTCTAACAAATTGGAAAACCTAGGGGGAATGGACCAATTCCTTGACTCATACCACCTACCCAAATTATCACAACGTGAAGCAGAACAACTTAATAAACCCATCACAAAGGAAGAGATTGAAAAGATCATCAAAACACTGCCAACCAAAAAACAGTCCGGGCCCAGATGACTTCACGGCAGAATTCTACCAAGCATTTAGAGAAGAATTAACTCAATACTACTGAGACTATTTCACAGTATAGAAAGAGATGGAGTACTCTCAAACTCATTCTATGAAGCCAGCATAACCCTGATACCTAAGCCAGGGAAAGATCCAACAAAGACAGAGAACTACAAACCGATATCACTCATGAACCTAGATGCAAAAATCTTCCACAAAATTCTTGTCAACAGAATACAACAACATATCAAGAAAATAATCCATCATGACCAAGTGGGATTCATACCAGGGATGCAAGGCTGGTTCAACATCAGGAAAACAATTAATGTGATTAACCACATAAATAAACAAAAGACAAAGATAACCTGATTTTGTCCATTGATGCCGAAAAGGCATTTGATAAAGTCCAACACCCATTCATGCTAAAAACTCTTAGCAAAATGGGCATAAATGGCAAATTCCTCAACACAATAAGGGCCATTTATACAAAACCAATTGCCCACATCATCCTGAATGGAGAAAGACTGAAAGACTTTCCCTTGAGATCAGGAACTAGACAAAGATGCCCACTGTCACCTCTCCTATTCAACATTGTGCTAGAAGTTCTAGACAGAATAATTAGACAAGACAAAGAAATAAAGGGGATCTGCATCGGCAAAGAGGAAGTTAAAATCTCCTTATTCGCAGATGATATGATTGTATATGCAGAGAACCCCAAGGAATCTATAAGTAAGCTACTCAAACTGATAGAAGAGTTCAGCAAAGTCTCAGGATACAAGATAAACATAAGTAAATCAGTAGGTTTCCTTTATACCATCAACGAGACTGTTAAGGAGGAAATTGTTAAATCAATACCATTTACTATAGCCCCTAAGAAGATAAAGTACCTAGGAATTAATCTAACCAGAGAAACAACAGACCTTTACAAAGAGAACTACAAGCCCTTATTACAAGAAACTAAGAGAGACTTAGATAAATGGAAAAACCTACCCTGCTCATGGATAGGAAGATTTAACATTGTGAAAATATCTATTTTACCCAAAAGCCAGCCAAAGCATTTTACCCAAAGCAATTTATTTATATAATGCAATCCCAATACAAGTTCCAGCATCATTTTTTAATGAGATGGAGAAAGAAATCACCAATTTTGTTTGGACAGGGAAGAAGCCCCGGATAAGTATGATACTACTAAAGAAGAAGAACACACTGGGAGGCCTCTCATTACCCTACCTTAGAACATACTACACTGCCACAGTAGTCAAAACAGCCTGGTACTGGTACAGGAACAGAAAGATGGATCAATGGAACAGAATTCAGACCCAAGAGATGACACCATCTGCCTATGAACAGTTGATATTCGACAAAGGCCCTAAGACATTAAACTGGGATAAAAACAGTCTCTTCAACAAATTGTGCTGGCAAAATTGGTTATCCATCTGCAATAAACTGAATCAAGATCCTTATCTTACACTTTATACAAAAACCAACTCCAACTGGATAAAAGACCTAAATATCAAACCTAAAACGATAAAGCTCATCCAAGAAAAGGTAGGAACAACAATGGAAGTTTTAATACACAATGAGGACAGACTCCAAAATCTGTCAAAGAAACCTCAATCAACAGAAGAGAAAATAGATAAATGGGAACTATTAAGAATCAAACACTTTTGCTCATCCAAAGACTTTATTAATAGAATTAAAAGACCACCCACAGAACGGGAAAAAATATTTGGCAACTCTATGTCAGACTGACACCTGATCTCCATACTCTTTAAGATACTACAAAATATGAATAAGAAGAAGATAAACCATCCAATTAAGCGATGGGCAAAGGAGATGGACAGACACTTCACTAAAGAGGAGATCAGGCAGCCAAAAAACACATGTGGATATGTTCAAGATCTTTAGTTACTAAAGAAATTCAAATCAAGACAACAATGAGATACCGTCTCACCCCAACAAGATTGGCCATGATCCAGAAAACACAAGACAACAAATGCTGGAGAGGCTGTGGAGAAAGTGGAACCCTCCTACACTGTTGGTGGGGTTGCAAAATGGTCCAGCCTCTTTGGAAGGCAATCTGGCGCTTCCTTAAAAAATGGATATCGATATACCGTTTGACCCAGTAATTCCACTACTTGGAATATATCCTACAGAATCAAGGCGTTTCACACCAATGGACACATGCACGAGAATGTTTATCGCAGCACAGTCCACGATAGTAAAAGATGGAATCAATCCAGATGCCCAACAGTAGAAGAATGGATTGGTAAACTATGGTACATATACTCAATGGAGCACTACGCAATGATAAAGAATAACGATGATTCCAGGAAACATCTCCTAACCTGGTTTCAACTGGAAGAGATTATGTTGAGTGAGAGTAGTCAGCGACAAAAGGACAAATACTGTATGAGACCTCTACGATAAGATCTCAAAAACAGACTTGTGTATAGAAGAAAAGACTCTTCGACAGCTGCAAGGGAGGGGAGGGAGGGAGGGTGAGAGGTGAGGATTTAGTTTACATAGTTACTAGAAATCTAGTTGGGAGAAAGCGGTTGATAGCACACATTAGGAACAAGAACAACTTTAAGTGGACTTCAGAATAACTTGAGTACTCCTTCCATCTTAACTCAATACTGCAAGGATAGAGTAGCTGGGGCGGGGGGCAGGGGACCATGCTCTTAGGCGAATTCCAGGCCAATTGGCACAACTAGCATTTTGCTAAGAGAGCTCTCTGCACCCCACATTGGTGAGTGGCGTCTGGGATCTTAAAAGGTTCCAAGCTGCCATCCAAGGACACAGCAAAATGGTCCCAACTCAGCAGGAATGGATGCTCACCGAGGACCAAAATGACATGCGGTAAAGACAACCGAGAAGACAGAGAGACCCACAAGAGTGGGTGTCTACATCGACTTGGGACCTGAAGAACCGGATGGTGCCTGGCCACCACCAGCGATAGCCACGATGGAGCACACAGATAGGAGTCTCACTGGCAACACAAGAATAAAAAGATGTCCATCATGAGATCTCCACTAAAAGACCTCAGTTGATGGTCCAGCGGTTTGGGGACTCCTCTGAGAGCATGGCCCCCGGCCCTGATTCTGCCCTTTCCCATAAATTATAACAAAGGTCCACTCTTTGGACAGGAATGGATTGGACTTGGCAAGGCAGAGTGACCATATATATTGGAAGCACTTTGTGGTTCTATACATCTGTAGGATATCATCTTGCTGACCTCTGGCTGGAGGAAGGGGAGTGGATGGAGAGGAGGGGAAAGGAGGCTGTTAGGAGGATGAGACATGTATGGAGCAGAGAGGAATAGTGTGCTGTCACTGGATAGGGAGAGCAGTGGAAACTGCATATAGGTGGGCATGTAAATTTACATGTGAATGTACATTTTCACTCAGTTATGTTAAATAAAAATAGCCAGCCTAGTGCAAAATTGAAAAAAAAAGAAGACATCTGGGGACAGAAGGTGAGGCTGGCAAACAAACACAGAATACACGTATTATTTGCATAAAATATGGTAATTGTTGAAAAAATAAATACTTTATCCATTCTTTTATTAAATAAATAGTGCAATTTCTATGCATAGGACACTATGATAAAAGGTTTATATTTCTTCCCTAAGAATATTAAATACATTTTTGCAATAACCTCGTAATATCCCTTTGACATAGACAGATACTTTTAGATGAAGATTTTAAACTGATGATCATTCTTAAAGTAAATTCTTTTGAGCAATTATTTCTCATAAATATATTTCATAGGCATAATATTTCTTAAGATATACAGAATTTTATTTTCAATTTTCTGCTTTGCTATTCCTGAGAGTTTTACTACTTACCAGAGATTTACTTTAAGCAATGATAAATGTTCAACTTTAAGGATAAAAACACACTTGCTGAAATATGTTCACAAAAGTTCAAATCTAGTTGACAACCAGTTTTCACAATGATGCTCTGCTTTTGCATCCAAGAATCTGGAAGTCTAATTAAATTTGAGTATCTATATTTTCTAAATAAATTAGTCCATTTTCGCAGCCTCTAGTGTATGCGAGCCACATGTAATCTACTATTTTTGTTTGTTTGTTTGTTTGTTTTGGTTTGGTTGCTGCTTTAGCCTCACTGCTGTCAAGCCAATTTTGACTCATGGTAACCAGGAGCAGCCTTGTGCTCCAAGGGGTTTTCAGTGGCTGACTTTTCAGAGGTAGATAATCAGGCTCACCTCCAAGTGAACTCACCCTTTCACCCTTTGGTTAGTGGAGGAATATGTTAACCATTTACACCACCAGGGGACTCCATGACTCATTTAAATCTTTGTGTACATTTATTATACTGTAAATGAGGTATTAATATATACAAGTCATTTCTTCCTAGCTCTAGATTTCTTCAGGAAAGACAGCCCCACTGTCATAGAGTGGACTCCAACACACAGTAACTCAGTAGGACAGAGTTGAACAGCCCCGCAGGGTTTCCACAGCTGTCATCTTTGTGGATGCTCAAATGCCACAGCTTTCTCCTTTGGAGGCACTTTGGAAGAAAGGCCTCGCGGCCTTCATACTTGTGATCTCCTCGCCTGCTACACTCAGAACACCATTTGTTCATTTATTAAATATTTGTTAATTGTCTAGTAAGTACGTGAGTTTCCAGCTGGCCTAGGATGACTCGTCTGTAGTCGGACCTGGTATGGTCTAGGAACTGCAAATCTCTCAACAGGTCCCATAGATCACATGGGAAAAATATGGTGAAAAGGCAGTGGGCAGAAAGAATTCTGACTTGAGAGTTTCTTCTATGTTACTCTCGGCCACAAGCAGTCATGGATGATGACATTGTGACACCGATTGTCACAGTACAAATTAATGGATTTAATCTCCTTAGCGTTTTTAAGATTTACAGTACAGATTTAAGAAATTTACTATTCTGTTAAATTTAGAGTTTCTTTTTTTAAAACTCAATAAACATTTTTGAAAATCATTTGGAATTTTTAATAGCTAGATGTCCAGTGACTTAAAGTCAGGACTTCATGACACAGATTACTTTTAAACTTCCCTAGCTCTAAAAATTCTTGCATTGAGACTTGAAATTCCTACCTATAACTTTACTGGCTGGCTTGTTATAGGATATCTTCTGCAAGCATAATACCTTTAATTTTTTTAAATGTTACACCTATGAGTAATCTTTTTCAAAGCATCTTAAGAAACAACTAGAAGTCAAAATATAATTTAAAATATGGATAGTGTGCTTCTGCCAAAGAAAATGCACACATTCCTCACTTACTGACATTGATCAGGTCGTTACAGGAAAATCAGTTTTATGAGGAAAGGAAAGAGGAGACCACATCAGATCACAAAATATTATGTTCAATACAAGTCCCTCTGAGTCAAGTAGGGGAAAATGTAGGGTAGCTTCCCATGACCTGTTGTCATATTACCCTTGATGTCCTGAATGTCATCAAAATGTCTTACTTTCAATATTTCTTCTATCTTTGGGTAAAAAAATAAAATAAAAAAATAAAAAGTCTAGTTATTGGGGTCCAGATCAGACACGTAGGGTGGGTGCCCCAACATAGTTATTTGTTTACTGGCTAAAAACTTCCACACAGACAACTACACAGTTAAGTTTGTGCAATTGCCACCATGCCACTGTGTACAATGGCCATTCCAGAAAGACTTCCTAAATCACTTTGGAAGGTGGACTAGGTGGTGGCATCAGTGCTAGCTTACCACGGGGAGTACTTTGAAGGAGTCTGTGGTGATGTGCAGCAGTGAGGCAGGCACGAAGCACTTAGCACAATTGAGTTCATGGACTTAATTGTCAGATCTTGTATCTTATTTCAATGTCAAATGCTTGTCTTATTTTGGTGTCAAATGCTTTTCGTAGCACATACTGTACCTTTCTCCACATAAAAAATGCTAAAGAAACCCTTCCAGATACAATAAAACATTAACATAATAGTACAGTACTAACCATAGTAATGCTTCCATGCACATCTTAAAGTAACCCCCATCTGTTACTATGAACCACTCTATATGCCTTGAATTTTTAGTTTAATAAGCTTTATAGGGGTTGAGACCATGGATGCATATGCCTTTAGATATTGCCCAAGTAGATGATATTTTGTATCACTCATTTTATTTCAATTCAAATAGATATATATTCATTACTTCTCACTTTTTTTTTTTTCAGATAGGACTATGTTTTTTTTCTTGTGATCTTGTTGATCTACACTAATTTCCATATTATCTGTGATATTCAGTTTGGGTTCCTTTAAACCGTAACAAGAAATTAAAGATATCTTTATAAAGACTTAACTGAAAAATATTTTTAAAATGTATCCTCAAACTGAAGAATTCTTGCTGCTAAGATCACCAGTACAAACACAGGTGACAATTTCTTTCTGATCTCTAGGTAACTAATGGATGAAATTAATAGTTTTTTTATTTTCATAAGATTTGAATTCCATCAGAACACTGTAATACCTCATACTCCACGATTATCTCTCACCTTACTTAGTTTGGAAAGCCTGGTGGTGCAGTGGTCAAGAGGTACGGCTGCTAACCGAAAGTTCAGCACTTCCAAATCCACCCGGTGCTCCTTGGACACCTTCTAGTGTAGTTCTCCTCTATCTTTTAGGGTTTCTGTAAGTCTGAAAGAACTTGACAGCAAGAGGCTTGATATTTATCTGGGGATGGGGATGTCAATTACTCAACCTGAGTACTTCTGGTATCCAAATTGCTTAACAGGATTTCAAAATAAAATGGAGTCTTACATAGAATTTCTAAGACTGTATTAGAAAACAGGATCACAAAATTATAAAAAATGATGTAGTCCTGTGCTCCAAACATGGTAGCTATTAGCCATGTGTGAATATTTATATTTGAATTTAATTGAAGTTAAATAAAGTCTTAAAATTATTATTCTCAATCTCGTTAATGACACTTCAAGTGCTCAATAATAATTACATGGTTAGCTGTTACCACTTGGCTACCAGAAGATAAGTGTTCCCTTCATCCCCAAAATTTCTCTTGCTCAGTGTTGATCTAGAAAAGTCCACCGTTTTTATGATTAGGGAAGCAAAGTCTTGGAAAGCTTATATGATTTGCCCATTATACTATCTTGACAGAGAGCCAGGCATAAATTCCCAATTTCTGAAGCCTGAATCAATGTTATTTCTAGTGTAAACTGGTCCAAGTCACTCTTGAAAGCAATTCACACGAACATACAGTCACACTGAAGCATGTTCACACACATGCACACAGCTGAAAACATTCACATTTATCAGGTCCTCCTTCGGTCTGCATCCAGCATGAAGTTCATGTCCAACACGCAAGCCACAGATGGCAGAACAAAGAGGAGCTGGCAGTTTGTGTTCATGACAGTGAACCGGGAAAATCAAGAGAGCCAGTAAAAGCGTAAATTTCCTTCTAGAACATCCAAATGGAGATTAGCCACAGTTGATTAGCATTAGCCACACAAAACAAAGGAAAATAAAGACTGTGCATAACTGATACTGTTAAAATGCATCAGCTTTCGCTACTGTTTTCTGAGAAAATATTTTTTCTTATAAACTCACAAAAAGCAGAACCTGTATAACTGACACATTCTTTTTAACTTTTGGAATAATTTCAAAAGCTGCAAGAATTGTGTGAAGAACTCTTGCATACCTTTGACTTGTTTGTGCATCATTAATATATCATTTCCTCCTTCTCCTTCTTCTTCTCTCCTCATTCGGTATGTATATATATTTTATGTGAAAAAAGTTCACAAATTATGCCTTTTCACCCTTAAATACTTTGGTGAATGATATTTTATTATGTAATCACAGAACAGCTACCAAAATCAGCAAAATTATCATTGGTACTAATATTTTTTTACCATATTCTAGTAATTATTTTCACATAGTAGGCTTCACAAACTTCCTATACGAGCAAAAGGCATCCTTCTAAAATCCTGCCTTAATGCTATTTTTCCCATGTAGGTTTGATTGGTATAAAGCATTTGTTTATGTTTTCCAGAAAGAACTTGTCATCATGTTTGTCTTATTTCAGGAGTAAATCTCGGGCTCATCAAACTTTTAGCCATGTTAGCCATTAGTGTAACAACTAAAATACTGAAGCTGTCAAGGATTTCAGTTTATTTGTATCCACAACCAACATCCATGGAAGAAGCAGTCCAGAAATCAAACAAGGCACTGCTCTGTGCAAATCTGCTACAAAGGATCTCTTTAAAGTATCAAAAAGCAAGGATGTCACTTTGAGGATTAAGGTATACTGGACCCAAGTCGTGGTATTTTCAGTCACCTCGTATGCATGTGAAAGCTGGACAATAAATAGGCTAAAGAAAAAGTAATGATTTTGAATTACAGTTTTGACAAAGTATAGCAAATATATCACAGACTGTCAGAAGAAAATAGAAACCCTGTGGCAGAGTGGTTAAGAGCCACGGTTGCTAACCAAAAGATCAGCAGTTCGAATCCACCAGGAGCCCTTAGAAAGTCTATAGGGCAATTCTAACTCTGTCCCACGGGATCGCTGTAATTCAGAATCAACTCGACGGTAATGGGTTTGGTTTTTTGTTTGTTTCTGTTTTTTGATGAGAAGAAAGAATAAATGCATTGTGGAAGAAGCCAGAATACTCCCTAGACTTCTTCTGCATAATTTACACGTGTTATTAGGAGGGACCAGCCTCTGGGGAAGGGTATCGCGCTAGGTAAATTAGAAGCTTCCCGAAGTGGAGCAAGCCTCTCAGCAAGACGGATTGACACAGCGGCTGCGAACAACCGGCTCAAGCAGAGCAGTGATCGCGAGGTCGGTGTAGGACGGACGATGTTCTGTTCCATTTTTCACAGGATAGGTAGGAGTAACAAATCGCTCTACAGCAGTCAACAACAACAACCACTAGCGTATTTTATAATCTTCAGGAAGGTGCACACCATTTATTCCTCTAATTCAGTCAAAACACCATTACGGACGTTTAGAAATAGAACGAACTGAGGGATTCCTCAACCTAAAAGAGTGGTAACTTTCCAAATCTTTTTTTATTATGATTATTTCTTGCTCTGCGTGTGGTTTATAATCTTATTAGGCTGCTGTCAAGAAAGTAAAAAAAATGATGAGTAAAAACATATATATAAAACAAAGCCATATATATATATATATATATATATATAAAGAGAAATTATCCTGTCTCTTGGGGGTTATTAGACATTGTATCTCCATTTCTTCACTTTTATTTATTTATTTATTTAACCAGACATTAGTAATATTTCTCTCTTTTATATTTTAAGTGGATCATTTCATTTCAGTTTTGAGACTCTGGTTTTATACTGCAGGAAGGCTTGGTACCACAGTGGTTAACAGTGCGGCTGCTAAGGAAAAGGTCAGCAGTTGGAATCTGCCAGCCACTAGTTGGAAACCCCAGGGGCATTTCCACTCTGTCCTATAGGGTCATTATGAATCAGACTCAGCTGGATGGCAATAGGTTTAGTGTTTGCTTGTTTATATTGCAGTGTGCCAGTCAAACACGTCTACAAAAAAGACAGAGGGCCTCCCATTTCTGAAGCTGTGCATACAGGTTCTATCAATAAATTAGCAGAAATATTATTTTGCCAAGTCAATGTTCAGGTCAAAAGACAAGTTCACTTAGGCAGAAGCTGTATGTTTAACTATAGTTAAATTGAATGGTGAATGGTGTGCCTGTCATTGATAAATTACTGTGAATTATTTTCCTACTGATTTATCATAGGAAAAATAAAATTCGCTGTGTGTCCTAGATTCAAAACTTTGAATTGTTAATTATGTCAGCATTGTTTTTCCTATGCCCTGTGTTCAAAATCAGTGGGCTCATTTGCATATGGAAGTTTTTTGAACTTGGCATTACCAAAAGCCTAAACAGGCATTTCAGTATTAGATGTTCTATGATCTATGAAATCCACTTTGTATCCGAAGGAGAAATAGTTAGCTAAAATCTGGCAAAGAAGGCTAGTCTTGGCAGAGAACGGATGTATATTTATATGTTTTACTTCTGAATGAAAACACTTTTTAATGGCAGCAACATAAAAATGCGATAGGTAGGTAGGTAGATAGGTATACAGTTAGGTAGGGAGGTATATGATTGATTGACGATAGATAGATAGACAGACAGACAGATACATACTGTTTTCTTCTTAGCTTAATAAAGGAAAGCCTCCTCAGACACCCCTGCAGTGGGTGTATTGTATTCTGTGCAATCCCATGGGAACACTAGAAATCCTTTCTGGAGACAGTTAGCTGTAAGGAAAAAAAAGCAAACAAAATCTGGGTGTTCAGTGTTATGGCTTAAGATTGTTGGGAAATTCTGGTTTCTAACTCCAAATACCGCAACAGCAGAAGCGAAAAATAGTGGCAGAGCAAATCACAACGACAATCTTAAAGGGATACTGGTCTGAGTCATCTCATTACCTCCGCCAAAGGGAAGGCTTTCTTTCCATTTATTTCCAATCTGTTGCACAGCTCGTCTCCGATTCTTCCAGAGACTCTTCTTTGTATCAACAGTTTAGGTAAAGCAGCTATCATTTGCCCAGTAAAAATGATTTTGATGCCAGGTGTCTGTTTAGGTGTATGAATTCTGACAATTAAGTTTGAGAACTCACCCTAGAAAAAAACGCTACATACCTTGTTGCCGAATATCACTATGGTCACCTTTGAAGTACTCTGCTTGGGAAGCTATGCATCGATGCCAGAACCTAGTCCACCCTTGTCATCAAAATGTCTTCCTTGCAGTATTTCCTTATCTTTGAGTAATGACAAAAGTCATTAGGGACCAGACCAAGTGAATAGGGAGGGTGTTCCAGTACAGTTATCTGTTTACTGCTAAAAACTCCCTCACAGACAACTACACAATTAACTTTGTGAACTTACCACCATGCCACAGTGTATAATGGCCATTCCAGAAAGAGTTCCAAAATTGCTTTGAAGGGTAGGCTAGGCCCTGGCATCAGTGCATAACTTCCCAAGGGGAGTACTTCAAGGTAACCATAGTGGTACTCAGCATTGAAGTATGTAGCACACAAAATAATTAAGTTTGCAAACTTGATTGTCAGACATCATATGAGGTGGAAGCAAGCTGCCACATCTTTTCCACAGAGAGCAGCTGGCGGATTTAAACTGTTAAACTTTTGGTTAGAAGCCAACCTGTTAGCGACTGTGTCACCAAGGCTCCTACAAAATCAGAATGTAGGAATTTATAGTTTGAAGAGACTCCAAAATTCATCTAATCTTATTGAAATCAATAAGATACTGTAAGCACTTTCAAGGGTTTTGTAACCAATAATATTTGCAATCACTTTAAAAGGTATAGTGCTTTATTTCTTTTCTAAATCTTAGCCCCTAGTTCAGTGCCCATCACAGCAAATACTCAGAGCACATCAGTGTTTGATGATATACAACAGCAGCTTTTTAATTTTTTTTTTTTTTAAACAGCATAGAGCTGGAAATGGACAGGTCAACATTAAACCCACTGCACATCAATCTCACCGCATATCACTGCCTTAAACCCAGTTGATGCCAAATAACTACTATAATCACCTTCCTGCAACTCAGCAAATGATTGCTGGGGACCAGTTTTCAGAGTAGATAGGTTTTTTGTTTGTTTGTTTGTTTTCTTACTGTGAAACTGTAGTTATGTTACAGCAGAAATAGCTTTGGGCTTAGGGTCAAAATGAAAGCTTGTGGATCTACTCCTTAATAGCTGTGCGACCATAAGCAAGAAAAAGATTCTTTCAGCTTTTGGTTTTTTCATTTAGAAAATGAAGGTTATAATTCTGGGTATAATTAGGAAGAGTCTGAAAACTTTTTGGTACATGTGGTCATACATGGTACAATGTGAAAACTGTTGTTAGTTTCTGTCAAGTCCATTTTGACTCATGGCCGTCAGCATTCAAAAACTTTCAACTAATAAGGGAACTACTATTTTAATTACATAGGTGAATGCACTACTAATAAAGGTAATGTTATTTTAATTATAAGTACTTTCCTGTATCAGGTTTATAGTATATGCTGCCCAACAGGTTCCAACACATAGTGACCTTACAGGACAGAGTGGAAACCCTGGTGGCTTAGGAGGGAAACACTACAGCTGTTAACCAAGAGATCAGCAGTTCAAGTCCACCAGGCACTCCTTAGAAACTCTATGGGGCAGTTCTACTCTGACCTATAGGATTGCTGTTAGTTGGGACCAACTTGATGGCACCTCACAACAACATAAGACAGAGCAGAACTGCCCCATAGGGTTGTCAAGGAGCAGCTGGTAGATTCCAAGCGCCTACCTTTTGGTTAGCTGCAGTGCTCTTAACCACTGCACCAGTGAGGCTCCTATGTTACATTTATGTACAATATAGATTTCTAATTAATTAATTTTGCACAGTGTGACAAAAGGCTCATTAGGCCTATAAGCACAAGGAAATTCTTGCTAAAAGTTTAAAATATAGGTGGACATATGTATACCAGAAACCCAGGTAGCATAGTGGTTAAGTGCTACTGCAGATAACCAAAAGGTCAGCAGTTTGAATCTGCCCGGCGCTCCTTGGAAACTCTATGAGGCAGTTCTGGTCCCACCTATAGGTCACTATGAGTCAGAATCAGCTCAATGGCTGTGGGTTTGGTTTGGTTTTTTTTAATGAGCACACATTGACCCACAGGCAATGTCATACAAGAATAATTAACAAACAGGAACCTCCCTAAGATTTCATTTTTTGCTCCTTCTCTTGCATATTATGCAGTGAGAGGCCAAATTCACTATGTATCATTATACCCCCGGGCGTAGCCTGCACGAGCCAGGGGAATATTATATGCTACACTCTGAGAGGTAAAACTCCTGGTGTGAAACAAATTAACACAGCCCTGGGAGTCATTTTACAAATTACCTCTTCCAGTGCTCATACTGGCAGTACGGTACCCCCTAAAGCTCAATGTTCACATCAATTAGATGAGGAGCCCAGTCCCAGAAGTCATTTTCTTCATGCCGACTCAGGCTGAAAACTTCCCTTTAGACCCAGAAAATAAGCAGACCCAAGATGGGCTAACTAATTTTTGAGATTTCTTCCTAGGAGAAAAATCGTATGCCTCAGAATCAGTATCTAGATGTTTCAATTTGGCCATTTCCGACTGTATGTACAGTTTCTTGCTTTCTAAGATTTTCTAAGCCTTATCTTCTAAGTCTTACTTTCTAAGACTACGGGGTCACTATGTGTCAGAATCAACTTGATGGCAACACGTTTGTTTAAGTGTATGTACAAGGAGCCTTGGTAGCAAAACAGTACCGTACTTACTAACCAAAGATTGGTGGTTCAAACCCACCAGCTGTTCTGTAAGAAGAAGACCTGGCTATCTGTTTCTGTAAAGACTATGGTTTATATAACCCAGTAGCACAGTTCCACTCTGTCACATTGGGTTGTCATGGTTCAGAATCAGCTGGATGGCACCTAGCAAAAATTATTCCATCTATAGATATACTTCTATTTGCTTCTATTCTTTTTAAATATTTTTCCCAGTATAAGTAACACAATCACAAAATAAAATTTATATTTCCCAAAGGCTCATCTCTTGGCTGTCCTTTTTTATCTATTTTAGTTGACCTCTGAGCTCTTTTCCAGCCCTAAAAGTCCCTTACTGACCTCATTATTAAGCTGCAAACTGAGAAGAAATTTCTTATAACAAGAATTTTAAAGGAGAGAAATAAAATAGGCAAACTCGGAAAAAATAGGAGAGAAAATAAAGAAAAAAAGGAAAGGAGAAGAACCTAAAAATATTCTCAGGAAGGTGTTCAGAAATAAGAAACACTTTTATTAATGTCTTGGGGTGTTTTATGGCACCAAGGCGTATTTCATAGAAAAAAGAAAATTATGACATAGTACTTTCTATAAAAATAGCACTTTTCTTCACAAAGAGGCTTCTTTTTTTTTCCTTCCATTTATTATTCAGTATGTCCTTTCAGATGGAAGCATAAAATATTCCTCTAATTTTCTCCTGATTTTTTTGTGAGATGGTGGAGGGGGTAATGTGGATGAGAGATGAGGAAGGCAGTTGATCAATATACCTGCTCCCAGTGACTTCCTTCATTGACAGCAGAGCACCTTGTGATGGCAGCCATCTTCAATAATTCAAAACCAAAAGGAGCTGATTGAAAAAAGAGTGCCTCAATAAAAGTCCCAGCAAACTTCTTGTCTCCCAAATTGCATGAGAGAAATCTTCTATTTATACATACATTAAGTGTTCAGAGTCCTTATGATGTTGCTTCCTCTGGTTTTCATCTTTTCCTCTTTCCTTCCAAGCAATTCCCATTCCTGGTAGAAAAGACAAGAGCTTAGATTTAAAGGTCATAAGTAAATTAAACACACAGAAGGTAATGAAAGCCTTATCAAGCCCCCAGAGCAATGGAGAAGAATTTTCAAAGCAAGTGTTAGCTTCCAAAAGAGTAACTGCTCATTGGACTAAAGACTGAAGGGCAAATGCTTAATTTCTATAATTGTACAGTGTTTGTGTGGAAGAGATGAGAGAGAATGCATAAGAGCTACAGGAAAAAGAAGGTAAGAACTTGCAAAGCACTGGTTCTCTTTAAGAATATTTGCGTATGCTCTGATCTTTTATACACATCATCACAGTCAACATTTGGAAACTTGGTGGCATCCCTGTAAATGTCTTTCCCCTCTGTAAAAGTTTCCTAGGTCCACCATTACAAAGTACCACCAACTGGGTTGCTTGAAACAATATAAGTTCATTCTCTCCCAGTTCTGGGGGCTGGAAGCCCCAAATCAAGGTCCTAGAAGGGACAGGTGTCTTCATAAATCCCAGGTGCAGATTCTTTCCTTGTCTCTTCCAACTTCTGATAGTCCCAGGTTTGTGTCCTTGGTTTGTGACAGTCAAATTCCTTTCTCTGACTGTATCATCACCTTCCCTCTGTGTGACATATACCGCTCGGTATCTGTTTCTTCTCCTTTTCCTCTAAGAACATAGGTCATATTGAATTAAAAAAAAACAATGTCACTGAGTCAATTCCAATTTAAAAAGATACTACAGGACAGCATAGAACTTCCCTATAGGGTTTCCAAGAAGCAGCAGGTGGACTTGAGCTGACAACTTTTGATTAGCAGTCAATGTCTTCACTGTGCCAGCAGGACTCAAGAGCTCCCATGTCCCTTACAAAAACACCAGATTTCTTGGTGTCCACTGTACCTTTCACTTCAGGTTGAGATTTCTGTGGATGAAATGGTCTTTCTTCTTCCATTTTTTATATTAGGGTCCAATGTAACCCAGTATGACCTAACCTTAATTAAATCTGCAAAGATCCTATTTTCAAATAAGGTTACATCTACAGGTACTCAGGCTAGTACTTCAACATATGTTGTGGGGGAAACAAGTCAATCTGCAACACATTTAAAAACCTTATTTTCAACCAATGTGATATTAGGCTTAATCAAAAGTCTAATATTAAGATCAGGTTTTATATTTTAGCCTTATGCCTTAAAGGGGTACTTTTTTTTGTTTTTTTGTTTGTTTGTTTGTTTTATAATTCTATGTTAAACATTTGGATCAAGGTCATATTGTTGAAAATAAGAGCAAACAAAGAAACAAACAAGAATATCCAAACCCACTGCCATCAAATCAGTTCCAACCCACAGCGAGTCTATAGGACAGAATAGAACTGCGCCACAGTTTCCAAGGAGTGCCTGGTGGATTTGAATTGCTGACCTTCTGGTTAGCAGACATTGCACTTAACCACTATATCACTAGGGTTTGAACAAAAAGAAAAAAGCAGAGAAAAAAAAAATAACGTTATATAAGTGATTCAGCATTACTTTCTGATTTTGAATTTCAGTCAGTTAAGTTCTCCAAGACAATCGGATGTTGTATTGAATAGAAGAAGTCTACTGTACTCCAAGGAGCATTTTAATTTTGTGATTTATTACTTACTGGGATAATTCCTGAGACTCAGCAGAGTTGCTTACCAGAGCTGTGAGAAACTGCTGGTTGTGAATTACAGGTGAGCTGCATTAATCATTTCTGGAGTTTTGTCAAGTGTGTGTTTTTACCTCATCATGCTTCTACCCCAAACTATAAACAATAATATGTTAACCCTACATCGCTATGTTTTTGGATCAAACATCAAGGTATCTGTCCTAACAGCATTCTGAACACATTTTGAAAAGAAAAAAACTAGTCTAATTTGTCTCAAATGTGGCTGTCTGTATGCCTGTCTATCTATCATCTATCCTTCTATCCATCCATCCATCTATCTATCTGTCTGTTAGTAAACATTGTATCAGACCTTGCTGTAGGTACTGAAGCCACGCAGGAAATAAAATCCAATTCTTCACTCTTGTGAAACTTGAATTCTAGAGGTAGGGGACAGAAATAAAATATAAAATCCACTGGTAGCAAAAATTGGATAGGAAGTAAGATTGAGAGATTCTACTTTATAAAGGGTAGTTGAGGACTTTTTTTTCTTAGGATTATATGAGTGCAGAAATGTAAAGAGATGGAGAAAGATACAATGACTACAGCTGGTGGAAGAGCTTGTTAATCAGAGCATGGAGCACTCAAGGGGCCTGAGGTGAGTTTAAGGACAATCAGGGAGGGAGATGTTTCCGGATTAGAGTGAGCAAGGTAGACAGTGGCAAGAAGGGCTCAGAAAGTTGTCTGGATGCTGAGACAGCCAGGATTTACGCCACAATGAGGACTTCCATTTTACTGAGTTTAAAATTTGGGAAGGAAGTGGTGAGACGTCATATGTATTATATTAGCATCATTTTGACTGAAAGGGGTGGAAGACATAATAAAGAGGAAAGATAGATTTAGGCAGTCTTCTTGAAGGGCTTTTGCTGTTAATCAGATAAGAGATGAAGATGATTGAAAACAGTAAGAAATTGTGTATAATTCAGAAACATGCAAAGGCATATTTGATGGCAGATAAATTGTAGATGAGACTGAGAGTGGCTGTGTGGGATTCTAAGGCTTTTAGCTTCATCAGGTGGTGGCAGGGAGGGTTACCTACTGAAACTGGCAACCACGCAAATGGTAGATTAGGTACGTATTCAATTAAAAGTTTGTTGTTGAATGGGTTAAATTTATGATTTCTGTTAAACATCTGTTAAGTGCTACATCTGCTAACCAGAAGGTTGGCAGTTCAAATCCACCAGGCACTCCTTGAAAACTCTATGGGGTAGTTCTACTCTGTCTATCAGAACATTATGAGTTGGATTCAACTCGACGGCAGTGGGTTTTTGGTTTTTTACTAGACATCTGAGTGGAGATATCAAATTAATGGCTGGGTATTAGGGGCAAAAAAAAACCCTGTTGCTCTCAAGTTGATTTCTACTCATGGTAGCACCATATGTTACAGAGTATAACTGAGTTTATATAATTTTACTGGGCTTCAGACTTTAGGGAACCAGATCAAGGGATTTGTATTCTGTGGCCCCTCTGGAGGGGATTGAACTATTAATCTTTTGGTTAGTAGTCAAGAACAGACTGTTTGTGCCATCCAGGGACCTTTCAGTGGCTAAAAATAGAAATAAGGATTTTGTTTTAGAAGAGTCCAGATTGGGAGGGGAAAAAATGGAAATTATCAGATGCGGATGATATGTAAAGAGATGGCTAAAACTAAATCGTTTAGGAGTGAGTATAGGCAACCCTGGTGGAATAGTTGTTAAGTGCTGTATCTTCCAACCAGAAACTCAGCAGTTCAAGTCTGCCACGTGCTCCTTGGAAACTCTGTGGAGCAGTTTTACTCTGTCTATTGGGTCAGTATGAGTCAGAATCAACTTGACAGCAGTGGGTAGCCGTGGGTATAGAGACAGAAGACCAAGGATTCTAAACAAAAAGACCTGCAGTACTTCTTCAGATAGAGGTCAAGCTAAAGAGAAAGATAACAAGCAAAGTGAGGGCACGAGGAAAAGTGAAAACAGAGAAGGAAGCTGGTAGATGGAAGAAGGAGTAAACCACGAGATTGTTTGGGGAATAAATCTCTGAAGAAGGAGAAAGTGATCACAATGTCAAACTTACTGTCAGCTGGAAAGCAACAAGGGCTGAGAACTTTCCTTCAGCTGTAGTAACATGGATGTTATCAGTGATGCTGGCAAAAACACAAAGCATCCTCTCCACCATTTATCTCAAGGAGTGATCAGCCACATACCCTCCTTTCCAGCCAAGGGGTCAAAGCCTTTTTTAGATAAATCCATATCAGAAATAACCCATGCCAATGCAAAAAATTTGCACACTGAAATGAAAAAGAAAAATAGGAGAAAAAATATTAAACCAACATCTTTTTCTATTTTCAACAGGACTGAGATGTATCTGACTCAAACCATGGTGCTTTCAGACTCCTCTATGCGTGCCAAAGCTGGATAAGAAATAAGGAAGATCAAAGAAGAATTGATGCCTTTGAGTTATAGTTTTGGTGGAGAATACTGAATATACTATGGACTGCCAGAAGAACAAATCTGACTTGGAACAAGTGCAGCTAGAATGCTACTTAGAAGCAAAAAGATGGCAAGATTTCTTCTTACCAATTGTGCACGTATTAGCAGGAGGGACCAGTCTTTGGAGAAGAATTATCATGCTTGGTGAAGTAGAAGGTCAGAGAAAAGAGGAAGACCCTCAACAAGATGGACTGACATAGTGGCTACAGCAATGGGGTCACACATGACGGCGATTATGAGGATGGCTCGGGACAGGGCACTATTTCGTTCCACTGTCTCCTGCTGTGTTCTCTTGTACTCTGCTATGAGTCAGAATTGACTTGATGGAGCTTAACAATATGAAAATAACACATCAGGTCATGGTAAAGTTACATTCACTAAAAAGGGAAAATGTCCATTATTAAGTAAAATCATTTTTTGACTTAGTTGAATTTGTGCCACATCTAAGCAAGTTGAGTAACACATTCAAAAACTTGATTTGAATTTGAATGAATAGCAATTAAAGGGAATTATTTTTGGCTAGATGACTTTAGTGTTAAAAAGTAAACAAGCACAATTTTCTTTCTTATAAGGATATTGACTGGTTTGTTCTGAATATGTCCTATGCTTTTTATTATCCTTTTACTGTGTGGCAATTTAGTGATTTAGATCAATTGCTGATTGCAATCTAAACTAACTGATTGTATAATTAACTGATGATCAGAATAAAGAATCAAAGCGATTTGTGGACCAGCCAACAGAGAAGAAATGAAAGTTAGTCATCAGTTTCATTCAGCAATTTGAAGGATTGCTAAGAAAACCTGTGGTCTACCTTAAGAAGTAGTTTAATTTCTTTATGAATAGTTGTAGATGCATACATATATACACATAGGCACACATACATAAAATGAGAAAATTTGAGCAAGACAGACAGTTAATATGCTACATGGCTGGAATAAAGATAATATTCCCTACATACTGCACTTCAGTAAATTGAGCATGTTTACTGCGTGAACTTTCTTAAGGTTTTGACTGTTACCCATCTGAGATAGCACAGGATGCTTGTCCTGAATTCTAGAAGCAAACTGACAATGTGAATGCGATCATGTGCATTTATTTCTAAGGAGGCTGAGTAATACGGTGAGAGTCATTTTCGTCACAGCGCTTGCCTCTCTGAGACTATGATTAGACGATTGGTTTTGGTGGTTTTCTCTTTTGTGTATTGGCTTCCATGGTCATAGCCTCCAGGTGCATGAACAATAACAACAAAAATGCAGCAAATATCAACATTATAAAGGAAAGCAACTCACTGCATTGCAAGAGTAAACACAATGGGCAAACAGTGGCTTGCTACCTTCACAATAGGGACCCTTTGAGAGAGGTCAGATTAAGAGCTCGCTCTCAACTCCATATTGGAAAGTTCCATTGAGAAAAATTGTGCTGCTTTGAAAACTGAGTTCTGAGTTTCAAAAATAAAAATAAAAAGTTCTTTCCTTCCTTCCACAATGGGTAAATCTGGGAGCCATTATTAGTATTTATGGCAGGAAGGTTTCCACAGACCAACAGCATTACAAAGCTGGCTAACTGGTAAACTTTGAAGAATTTGTGCAAAGAAATTTAACCCTAGATCTTGGAATCAGACAGAATGCATTTGATACTGAACTACATTTAGTAGTGGCTTTGAAAATTTGGGTTTATGCAGTCAAGCTGGATGTTTTTCAGCAGTAGTGACTGAGAACCCACTGTGTTATATGTTCAATGTTATGAAGCATATAACAGAAAGAAATACGTGCTTTTGTGATGTCCATAAATGAGATGTAAAACATTGACATGCAAAAATAGATATGATTATCCAACACCTGAAATTCCAGTGGCAAGCAAGTGAAGATCACCTTAGATCTATCACAAAGATGTTATCTAGAGTCAAAGAGAACAGTCCAGATAAGGTCTATATAAAAAAAGAAAGAGAGAGAGTAAAACCTTGTAAATTCAACATACAGTGAATGACCTAAAGGTACTGGTGATTCTATATCTGGTTTAGCTGAGTAAACAACAATATTCACAGTGCTAAGTATATACAGATCTTATGGGATACTTTTCTTTGTGCTTGATTTTGGTGTCCTTTTTTTTCCTTTTAATAAAACTTTCAGAGTTGAGTGCTGACTTACAGTGATGAAAAATCTCATTGATTCGGGTATGAATTGTATGGTCAGTTAATTTAATAGTTGCCAATAAGTTGGATATCTGTAAAAGGCTGAATTGATAAAATTTGTGTGATATATTTGCAACAACCACAAAAAAAAAAAAAAAAAAGACAGAGAGAAGCTACTGAGTATGTTTATGTATAACCAAATGCTTCATGACATTAGGTTTCTTTGTTTTGAGGTCTAGGGTCATGTTTTCATGGGACATCACAGTTGATTGGCCTAAAAACATGTTTAGTGTTTCTCTTCTATTTCCTAACCCACTGAATAGTGCCTGAAGTCTTAAATGCATGCAAGTAGTCATCCAAGTTACAACAATTGGCTTCTATTCCATGTAAAACACAAAGGAAGAAGGAAAGAGTGTCCTGTATACAAGAAACAATAAAAAAGTTTAACTGCTTGCTTCCATGAACTATTGCCTCCTTGCCATAGGACTGGAAGAACTAGATGATACCCAGATACAATTACTGAATTTTTTTATTAAGGACTCTGCAGAAGAGTCATGATTTGAAGTGAGACAATAGAAAAAAGATTTTCAAATTCTTACAGAATTGAGATTTCTGCGTCCATTGGGACTGGAGGAACCTGTGAAATTTTTGCTCTGAGATAATCTTGAAACCTTAAAACCAAAAGTATAGCCTCAGGTCTTCTTAAAACAAACAGCAGTTGAGCTTAACTACCAAAGAATGTCTGCCTTGAGCACTGTGCTCTTTTAAGAACTGTCAACTTGAGATCCAGCTGACAACAACAACTGGAAAGATTAGATAAGAAACAAGGAGCAGGGAGTTTATGTTAATAGAGGGGAATAATTCAGAAAAGACTGCTGAGAATGGTTGCTCAACTTGAGTAACGTAATCAATGTCACCAAATTGTACATGAAGAAATTGTTAAACTGGTGTGTGCACTGCTGTGTATATTTTAAACAAAAACAATCAAAAATAAATTATTTTAAAAACAAAAAAATAGATGATATTTAGATATTCATTTAATATTTAAAAAAAAAAAAACTTTCACAGCCTCCCAAAGATGTGGTATTAAACAGATAATTTCATAAATAAGAATCAGCATACAGCTGGTTCTGTAAGGCAACCTCTTCTCTACTAACTGGAGGAGCTCACAGCCAATGTAGCAGCTTAGTAAGCTCTCTTTGCTGTTTTCCTAGCCATTCTCATCACTGTCAACTGGACTTCAGATCTTCTGGATGTGTCACTGCAAGTTCTGCTGCAGAGCCCCCTCCTGGGCCTCTTGCCAAAGTCGGCCACCAGTCCCCTTCCAAATTCCTTAACATGTTTGGTGTTATACCTCCTGACCTGTATTATCGTGCTTTTTATGAGTTTCCCCTCTCACCAAACCATGGGTCCAGGTAGCTTTGTTCCATGTCCCTCTTGGTCTGCCAAGCCAAGTGCCGTCAAGCTGGAACCAACTCATGGTGACCTCTTGGTCTAGAAGTTCTTTATCTCTTCTCTAAAAGGCTCTCTGATGTTGGCTGCTGTTATAAGCAAACTCCTTGTCAATTTCATGGCATGGCTCTTGTTGCAGAACCACGAACTGAACAATCCCTGCAGTGAAACACAAATCACTCAGTCATACTGTGTGGATTGTCAAATCACTGTCTGAAGAGTAAATTGACAAGTTGTTTGCATAATTGTGACTCAGTTGATCATTCCAAGAGAGTCACAATCGAAGTAGCCTCTCCAAGAAACTAGAGCAAAAGTAAAAATTCCTCTGGGCTCAGGAGGGAGAACAATTCTCAACTGGTTTTCCAAAACACCAGGGAATGAGGCCATGTAAAGAAACTCATTTCACCACAGTTACCCTAAGATGTTCTTATTTCTTATGCTAATTAAGATGCATTTGCTTATCTAAGGACTTAAAGTTCTGGAAAAGTCCCTGGGTTTGGAATTGTTTGTAAACACAACATCCAGTCAAATAAGATAGTCTTCCTTTATAGTCCCATCATACATGTTCCCTCAGTCTTTACAATTTAATTGTGCAAATAAAAGAAGAAAAAAAAAACTGCATCTCTCTCAATATAGCCAAGGGCATTTTTAAAATACTAAGACAGAAATAAAGGAGACAATTAAAATAAACCTGCTTCTCTGCCTTTAACTCAAGTTTACTTTCTGTTCATGTGGGAAATTATCCATACAAACTATAAAATAAATTCTGCTAGATCTGAAAAGACAAACACCAAAATAAGTAAATACTCCAAGGACGCACACAAGATTGCCTCAGTTAATTAGCAGACATGTAAATGTACCACAAAGGTCTCTGGGTGGTTCGAATGGTTTGAGCTTAACCACTAACTTAAAGCTTGGTAGTTCTAATCTACCTTCATGTGTTGTGGAAAATAGTTGTAGCAATCTACTTCTGTCAAGATTGTTGTTGCTGTTGTTGTTAGCTGCCATCATGTCAATTCAGACTCAGGCAAACTCCATGTGTACAGAGTAGAACAACTCCAGGGTTCTCAAGGTTGTGACCTTTCAGAAATAGGTCACCAGACCTGTCTTCCAAGGCACATCTTGGTGGATTCAAACCAACAAGATTTTCAGCTAGGAGTTGAGCACTTTTCCAGTTGTGCTACCCAGGGTCAATGTGTAAAAACTACAGCCAAGACCACCCTCTGCAGCTCTTCTACTCTGTAACACATAGGGTTGCTATGAGTTGGAATTAACTCCACAGCAACAAGCTTGATGTACCATAACCAAAACCAATTTGGTATCTCAGAATATCTGCAAGATTATTTTTAATTACTTGCCTTTACTCTCCATTATAACTAAAATCTATCTCATAATTTATATATCATAGTGAGTGGAGGAGGGGAGCACTGCAAAAGATATATGTATTCAAAATCCCTAAATAGTCTGCCTGTGATTATCTCACTTTCACAGATAAGGGAGAGTGAGCACCAGTGTGCTTCTAGAATTGCAAGTTCATGATAAGAAAGCAGCTGTAACAACTGCATAATCATTATTGTCTACCAGAAAATGTGTTAGCTGCTCTAGCTGTTAAATTTCACTATAGAAAAATCAGATCAGTGTGAAATAAACAGCTTTAAGTGTAGCTGTTTTAAGGGAGATAAAGTAACAAGAAGACCATGTCTCTGGTGAATGGATCTGAAGGGAAGTGTTGTGACAGCACTGAAAACTGTTCACAGAATGAAAATGATGCTGTGTACATTTTTGTTGCTTCAAAGATGCCTTCAGACCCAGTTTGCTTTCTCAATGTTACCTCAAACAGGCATATGAAATTGAGAGATCTTAGCATCAGTCAGCCCAAGATCCAAAAACAATCTTTACCAGCCCATCATCTGCCAGCTAAGTTCACAACTGTGAGAGTCACAGCCACCCAACCATCACAAAAATGGGATCGTTGTCAATGGTGCCAGAAATAGACATCTGTTGTGTGTTTCTTTCTACCCAGGTCTTTTTTTATCCACTGAGGGAACATCAGTTCTTCTTCCTATTAGTTCTTGCAAAACTGAAAGTTAGTGGACTATATAAATTGCTGGGCAGGAAGATAGGCATGACCTTATAACTAGCCACAAAGGTCTCTCCCTTTTGCAAAGCAAGTGGTGCAAGAGGTAGTCCTGTGTAATCTGGAAGAGGGACCATATTTGTCTCTTTTGGGGTTACCTGTTGTAAGGCCATAGGTGTAGAGATATTGACAGTCATCATATATGTTATATAGCCCAAGACTCTCTGTAGCAAGGGAGAATAACTTCAACACAGAGAAACAGAGATAAGTAAAGCTAAAAGTAAGAAAAAAAAACTGGAGAAAGATGAGAGAATGAGAATTCCAACATTATTGTTTGAGCCCTTCAATCAAACTGAGAATAAACATGATCATAATCAGTCCTTAGATATTCATGATATGCTAGCAAATAACCATAGCTTCACATTTGTAATCTGAGACCAGTTCATGTCAGGATTACAGCTTTACAACCAAAAGAATCCTCATTTTTATAGTGTCACTACTTTCCACTTATTTTTTATTATTTTCACTGCAGGTAGGCTATTTCTGCTCAAGCCAACTGCTGGAAAAGTTTAATCTCATCAGCACAAGTGGGTAGCTGGGTTAGAACTATGTTCAATGTGACACTCTGTCAGTTCTCTAAGTCACTTACATCCAAAACAACTTTTCTACCTCCTATTTTTCTCTACATTTAATGCAATTTCACTTCAATGTTTTGTTCTCACTTTCTTTTGAAAGGTCAGGAGGTTAACCCTCTCAGGCATCTACCTCTGTGAGAAAACTTATCTTTCTCACCCAGACCCTGTAACACATTAGAATGACTGGAGCAACAGAAGTTTTTTCTTTTCTTCTTAAGTCCTATTTAAAAATGATATAGTAGCATTTTATTGTAGTTAGTGAAAATTTACAAAATAAGTCACTTTGCCATATGAAACCCCATACAGAGACTTACATGTGACCCCGTCTGCTATCCCAGCCCTGTGACAGCACATGTGTCCCTTCCACTCTATACTTCCCATATCCATTCAACCTAGTTCCATTCCCACCTCTCCAACCTCCACCCTGCCACATCATACAGGGAGCTGCTCCAACAGCCTCACGTCTTACAGTTCAGTCCAATTTTTTGCCTAAAGAATTGTCTCTGGGGCTAGTTTCAACTCTGGCCAAGAAGTAAGACTGGAGCTATGCTTTGGGCAACTATCACAGGGGTCAGACTGCCGAGTCTGATCTTTTTAACAGAATTCCAGATCTGCACCCCTGCTTGTTGGGAGCAACAGAATTGTTATGATAGCTTTAGACTGACCTTTGTAAATCCTTTTCACCAAGTCCTCGATTTTTTATGATGTGATAACCTGTTATCATCATGTAGTAGAAAAATTTGGTTCAGCAACAGGAAAAGATTAAAATTGTGCTGGTTCTACTCAAAATTCATTTACTCTAATAAGGAAAAAAAATGTAGATGTGGTGATATAGTGATGAAGTGCTGCATTTGCTGACCAAAAGGTCAGCAGTTCAAATCTACCAGGTGTTCATTGGAAACTATATGAATCTTCTATTATGAGTCAGTTCTACTCTGACCTATAGGGTCACTATGAGTTGGGATCGAGTTGATGGCAGAGGCTTTGGTGTTTTAATAAGGAAAAATGATCAGTATTGATCATTAAAAGATCAGACTTGATGGTCTGACACCCAGGAGGGTCAAGTATTGCCTCCTGTTTAAGCTCCAAAGACTGATAGCGACTTAATGAGCCTAAGCTCCAGGAACAACAGGTTAGTCATTACCTGATCAGATGGTATGTGCTGAACTGAAATGTCATGTCCCACAATGCGCAGTTCAGAAGTTAACAAAATGTATGCCTTACATTGGCCTCTGAGCATTCCCTTGGGTGAGAGCTACAAGCTCAGCACGTACTCTTCAGCAGATAGAAATCCAGTTGTAAATACATATTTTTGGGGCAGGAGATCTGCTTTCAGAACATAATAAGAACCTCATTACCGGTAGTCCCTGATCTATCACAGGGCTCCATTCTGAAGACTTCATTGTAAGTTAGTTCTGACATAACATGAATCTCTCCCTCTTTTTGTTTTTGTTTTCATTGTTATTGCCTTTTGTCGTTAGTATCTTTATAAATCCTATCTTTGTTTGTCTTTAGGGGTTACAAAACATTTCATATAAATTTACAAATCTATTTCAATACGTGCATAAAAATTTAGTCCAACAATGAAGAAGAGTTAGGTGACATTGACATTTTATCTGTTGTGGTAATAATTCCACTTACGAAGGTTCTAGATCATCTAGATTATCCCAGGAATAGAGATGACTTTTTCAGTCAGAAAATCAGTGGGAATTGTCTGTGTGGCCCTTTCCATTTTGTCTTCATATGTTTTGTAATAACATCTCCATGCTCCCCAAATCTGCCTATTGACTTCAGCAAGTGGTGTTTGGTCCATGTTTTCCAGAAACTGAAGCCCCTGATTTTGTTTAAGAACTAAATACACACAGCAGTGTTCTGAACAACGAATCGTAAATTTTAATATCTAGAAGTAAATGTCTGAGAATGACAACATCAGCAAATTGCATACTGCAACACTGTACGTAATGCCTATTACTAAAACAAAAAAGAAAAGAAAAAAGAAAGAAAGGTCCTATGTAACTCAAGGGAGTCATCAGTGAGGGTCTACATGCATAACATACTGTTGCTGACGTGAGTTCATCTGTGTGTGCTGAATCTACTACAGTACTCTGGCCCCTTACCCTATTCAATATTGCCAATTGCTTTCAGATTTTGTAAAACATAGTCCTCAAAATGTGAACATTTACAGTTGGATGAAGAATCCTGTTCTGTTACCCACCATCTAGTTCTCCCACCTCCTCTAGTTCCTAAGTTTTATTTCTGGAGTTACATTTTCCACGACATCTGACTGAATTCACATGTGCAGATTTTTGTTTTTCAGTGTTCTATATACCAATTATTTGATTTTAATCACAAATTTTTGAGAGAGATATCTATTTGAAACATATTTTTATTTTGAATCCAAACAAAAAAACAAACCCACTGCCATCAAGCTAATTCTGACTTATATCAACCCTATAGGATACAGTGGAACTGCTCTATAGAATTTCCAAGGTGCACCTGGCAGATTCGAACTGCCAGCCTTTTGGTTCACAAACATATCACAACTACTATGCCACTAGGGTTTCCTTACTTTTAATAAGAGGGTACAATTTCTAGCATAGCCATGTAATCATCATGTCAGTGCAACACAAGCATGTACCACATATCCTCAAGTGTTCCTTTATGTCAACACACACATAGAGACACACATACACACACAACATGCTTTCAAATAGAATAAAAAGATTTCCTGGAAACGACGGAATAAAAATTGCTCTTAATTGTTATCCACATAAGGTGATTAACATCTGATCTGGGTATGAGCTTCTTTATTAAACTTTTAAGAAAATAATTAGAATATTCAAAACATCTTATGACTAGATCCAACACATTAATGACAGTGATCATCTTCCAAACATTGAGCTCTGATTGGGTACCATATAATCATCATGCTCCATTGCTGGTCATAAACCATTTGATGAAACAAAAAAAAAATCTTTTTGTTAGAAGATACCTTAGTCATTGCCAGTTAAAATATGCGTATACCTTGATATTCTCTTTGATGACCCACTATCAACATTTGATAAAGGCTCCCACGAATCACTGAGTTGTCCCTTTCTCACTTTTCCCATGGCTATTACCCTCTCACTACAAAATTACAACAATCATTGTAGGTTTTAGTAAACTTAGGTTCTGAACTGTTAATGCCACACTTAGTTTTACATTCTTTAAGGGCAGATACTATGTTTGTGACCAAAGTCTAGCTCGGTATCTTACATTTTTGTAGAATCTTTGAATCATTCACCAACAGCATAGCAGAATACATGTATTGCAAGTGGTGTTGTAATGAAAAGTAGGTTGTGTCATAAATTATTACTGGGGAAATTTGGCCTTTTTTATAATTTCAAAATTCTTAGTACTTTTAGTAGGTAAATGTGCCATGTGAATAACTGAGGAGTGGGGACCAGAGGTTACAATTTATAATCTTACTCTATTTCATTATGATTATTTCTTCAGATTGCTTCTTGGGATTGAATTTTGAAGACCTCACTTTGAGAAATAAGAGAGAAGTGGTCAGGACTATGATGATGTTCAGAGTTCCTCTCAGCCGTTTACTACTTATGGAATGTTACACAGGTTTCTGAACTAATATGAGCCTTAATATCGCCTTAATCAGATTCTTAGACTGTAAGATGGGAAGGATAATTGCTACGCATGATAACGTTATAAGTGCCAAACATAAGACATGTATAATAAATAAATGTAGAGTGTTCAGTAGCAGAATTCTCAGCTTTCATGCTGAAGACCTAGGTTCAGTTTCATACCAGTATAACTCACGAGTAACACCGTTCATCAGTGCAAACTTGCTTGTCGCTATGAGGCTAAAGAGGTTTCACTGGCACTTCTGGACTATGACAGACTAAGGGCAACACCATGGCAATCTACTTCTGAAAAATCAGCCAACGATCTAATCAATCCACAATTGATCTTGAGGATCCAGCTGTGTTGGTTCCTTTGTGCTTAGGGTCGCCATGAGTCACCAGCAACTTGGTGGCAACTAGCAGCAACATCAACAATCATAATGCCAAATATTTACAGCCCTGCTGTATGTATGTTTTAGTTTTAAATTAATTACATTGCATTAGTGAAATAGCTGGTATTAATTTATTCTGGCTCTTAACTTTCCTTGCTATTCCATCATTCTGTAATTTATCTTCCTCTGGCAATCCCTTTTGTTTCCCACAACCTAGACCTATTTTAAAGACCTTTAAAACTAATATTTAAGCTTCAGGAGCATATATGGAGCCAGATCAAGCAAAAAAAAACTTTACCACGAGGAATTTGAAAATACCCTTTGGGTATCTTTGGTTGTGCAGAGTTTCCCACAAAATTTCAATGACCAAATATTCTTCAGATTTTTAAGTAAACCAATCTCCTTTTCTCTGGAGAATAGTATTTCATTTTCATTGTGAAGCATCACTTCCATTTGGGGACCAAAATTCATTAATGGATTCTTTCTCAAAGGACAAATCTATTGTGTAATGTATAGTCAAAGAGTCTGCAGTCTATTTTGAGAGTTGCTCTTCCTCTTGCAGAAGATTTTGGAGAAAATGTGATAGTCCTCTAGCTTTTTTTTCAGTAACTCTTTGTTTCAGAGACAGTTCTATTTAATTTTGGCCTTTTGTTCATGTGCAACGGAAGGTTAAATCCAATCAAGGGACAGTATTCCTACTCTCAGTTATCGACTACAGCCAGAGGGAAGGGCTATTGTCTGGCCGTGGACCTGACTTACGCAGTTTGCAAGCTGCCTGTTTTCAATTCTGTTCTATTGTACTGTGGCAGTTTACCTTCTCAGCCAGAAAAAAAGTCAACCAAATGCAGCAGTGTCTCAACCAATGCAGAACAACAAAAACATGCCTAACAAAAGTAACAAAAGGTCCTAATGTGAGCTCAGAGGCTTTGAAAGTAATCAGCAGGAAAAAAAAAGAAACCACGTGCAGGAAGCATTGTCCTCTCTTGTCACAGTATTCTCCTTCTCACACAGTAACTCTATTCATGAACAAAGCAATACCTACCCATCAGAATGATGACTTTCCATTTGCAGCAAGTCAAAAACAAACAACTACAATAAAGAGAATAGTCACAGAAGAATATGATTCAGCAGGAGAATAAAAGTGTTTCTCAAAACAAATAAGAGATTCCGGAGAAGGGGGATATGTGCTCTACAAAGAAAATAAATATGCCATTGAGTCTGATTGTTATTCCCAGTATTATTTGACCCTGAGCTTTTTCTATTATAGTCAACATGTGAAGTATGCAAAATAAATAAACAGTGATGTCCCAGGAAAGCAGCATTTGTTTGCACAGGACTAGACCTTAACCCTAGACTCAGTAACTGAGGGATCATTTAATAGGGAAAATGGAGACATTGCCCAGTCAATATTCAACCTGGGAAATACTTAACAACCAGTTTTTCCTACTGCAACTGCATCAATCATTTAAAAGTGTTCATAGACAGAGTGTCTTTTGTACATCGCTATCACATTCAAGAAAAGTCAAACAACCGACATTTTCTGTGTTGCCTAGAATCTGATACAGTAAATGGGAGTGAAAATAGTCAGCCGGAGCATTAGAAACAGTTCACAAATATACTATTTGCTAATAAAATAGTGCTTTCATGTCTGGTATTATTTCTGTACTTCATGGCTTAATCTTGAACAACTACAGGAAGTGGTGGGAAAAAATGATTTTTGATAGTTATATCCAGACTAATGAAAAGAAATTAAACAAGTAAAATAATACACAGAGATGTAAACTAATATAAGATATTAACTGATTAGTCAAAAATATATATATTAAGTGCCTACTGCCATACTATGTGCTGAAAAGTCAGTGCATGGTCAGCAGGGTTCAAATCATCATTTCAAGAGTTCAGTGGATTACTTTACCCATTCCGCTTGGCTATAGGTTTTCATTAATATTAGTGAAAGACTTGTTTTAAAGAGTACACAGTGTGAATCTGAATTATAACAATGATAAAGAACAGAGTTAAGGATTGTCCTTATATCCTGGTGTGACAGGCTTTTTCCTCAGTGCCAGCTGTAATACAGTTAAATCCACATTTTACAGAGAGAAAAACAGATAGAGATGCTTGAATTAATTGTCTTACTCTGCTCTACAAAACAGACATGACTTTGTATACAAGTTAACCATTTATGATCATTATAATATAAAAGCCACAGCCAAGTGCCGTCGAGTTGGATCCGACTCATGGCGACCCTAGCGCCATAATATAAAAACCCAAACCAAAGCCTCTGTTATCAAGCAGATTCTGACTTATGGGAATCCATAGGATTTTAAGCCTGTAAATCTGTATGAAAGCAGATTACTACATTTTTCTTCTAATTAATAATTGATTGCTTCACCCACTGAGCCACTGGAACTCCTACATTAAAACATAGCAAGCTAAAAATAAGTCTCCCAAATTATCAATACACCTTGTGATATCCTGTTTCTAGTATAAACATTATCAGTTCCTTCTATACTTGCACAAGCATCACAATTCATCATTAAGAGGTTGGACATTTCCCTCCCTTACTCTTGCTTGACCAAAAGAATGTTCATCCGTGTGATAGAAATATCAACTTTGGTCTTTTGAGGTTCAATAAGAAGCCTTTCAAGGAGAGGTAAACAGTAATGAGATCAAACAAAATAGTATAAGCTTTAGAAAGGAGATGACACTTTTTTTCAAGGAAAATATTGGATGAATGGATTTAAGGATTTAAATCATTGGAAGAAGTTAAAAATTATGATGATGGTATATGATTTTTGTTACAAAGTGTGTAATTATGGAAGAAGTTAAAAATTATGATGATGGTATATGATTTTTGTTACAAAGTGTGTAATTATGGCTTGCATTAAAGAATGTTTGGAGAAGGAAAAGAATGAAACTAAGGAGTCCAGTTAGAAAAAGTTAATGTTTGATGATAATATTTAAGCTGCAACTAGTTAACAGATGTAGAAATTCTCACAACAGCTTAGATTAAATGCCACTATTATTCGATATGATTCTTCTCCTAGAGTTTCACAGGATTAAAAAATGTTAATAAGGAAAAATGTAATCAAGTCCACAAACTTTATTGTTCCAAATGGTACATACCTCACTACTGAATATCACTATGGTCACCTTTGAAGTACTCCTCTTGGGACCCAGTTATGCATAAACACCAGTGCCTCGTCCACCCTTCAGAGCAATTTTGGAATGGCCATTGCACACGGCGGCATGATGACTAGTTCGCAAACTTTATTCTATAGTTGTCTGCAAGGGGGTGTTTAGCCAGGAAACAAATAACTGTATTGGAACACCCTCCCTCCTCACCTGACCTGGCCCCAAATGACTTTGTCTTTATCCAAAGGTAAAGGAAATATTGAAACAAAGATATTTTGAGGACATTGAGGACATCAAAGATAATACAACAAAAACTCTAATGGTTATTCCAGAAAGACAGTACCAAAATTGTTTTGGAGGGTGCACTAGGCCCTGGCATCAGGGCCTAGCTTCCCAAGGAAAGTACTTCAAAGGTGAACACAGTGATATTCAGCAGTGAGATACGTAGCACTTTTTCTGCAATGAGTTCATGAACTTGATTGGTGGTACTTGTATGATCTTCTTTTATCTGTTGTTTGAAAAACTGTTAAACAAGGCGATTGGCACAGATCAAGGGAATGCCATTTATCTAAATGCCATGTATCAAAAAAAAAAAAAAATGCAAGAGCTTTAATTCCACACCATTCAGTAGTACACAACACAGGCTCAGAATTACTCAGAGAGATTCTCCTACTTTACCAACTAGATTCTGCAACCAAATTCTGAAATTTTCTTCCTGTGGTTAGTGGTCCTGGTGGTACAGTGGTTTAGCAATTAGCTTCTGCCCCAAAGATGGCAGTTCAAATCTGCCAGGTGCTCCTTGGAAACTCTATAGGAAGGTTCTACTTTGTCTACAGGGTTGGCGTAAGTCACAAGCAACTCGACTTCAGTGGGTTTGGTTTGGTTTGTTTTTTGGTATAATCAAAGGAATTGGTTCCATTTGAGGCACTGGATGTTTCTGATATACTCTCTATATAACTAAAAATCTTTTTTGTCCTCAATTTTGTATAAATGCTTAAATTGTGTTTAACTCCTGCCTCCTTTTTTCCTCGGTATCTCAAAGTATCATCTTAAATGAAGCTATGTTATCACCACTGGTACATGAAACCTGAAGGATCAGAGTGTCACTGTCACATGCACATTCCACTGATGCGTGTGTCTGCAGTGACGTGCACAGATTTGTTTGTTGGCTTGTTCATCTCAAGGTGAACATCACTTGGACATAAACTGTTTTGTTTTGCTGTTTTGTTTTGTTTTCAGTAAATCAAGCTTTTAGTCATTTGATTTTATTTACTTAAGAATGCATGCACAAGAAAAATGTTCTTTCTTTCATCCTATATCCCTCCACAGATTTCTGATTTACTAGCCCTCTTACTTTCAGTCAGTTCAATTGACCCATTCCAGTAATTTCTGATTAATGGTTTTATTGTATCTCAAATCCGCAATACACATTCATGCAACTCTTTAAGAAACCAATATGAATTCTGATCAAGCTGCAGATACATGTCAAATGTTAATTGCCTCAATAATTTATAGACATTAATAAACTTGGCCCAGAAGTTCGTTCTATATTGACAGCATAATCTATCTTCCATCCTTCTCAAAGTGTGCTTATCTGGAGAACACGCTGTCTCACAGTTTCCCTCATCAATGTTTAGAGAATGAATGTGTAACTGGGTCATTTACCTCCAGAAATCCCTTCAACAGCACTCCAGCAGTTACACAAAAGTCCAGATTTTCATTGCCTAGTGTTTTACTAATCTACGCATGCACTGCAATACATACAGTGTCAGTGCACTGAAAAATAAAATTCCATCCAATTTAGGCAAACTTCCAAATACAAAAGCAGGCAGATACATAATAGGATGGCAAGTACGGTAATATGCTCTGCTCTTCTTTATCTTCATTGTCTTACTCTTCCTAAAGATCCAGGTTCAAAGGTATCCTCTATAGCTCTCGTTTTCCTGTACCTTATTGAAAATCCCTTTTACAAAGGATTTATTATTAAAGTCCCCAAACATAGATGTTTCTCTTCTTCTGTCTGGAGTAGCTGATGTTTTATTCAGAGATGGAATCCTGGAGTAATCCTGAAGAAAAACCTGAGTTATAGGCAACTAATGGAAGAATTTGAAGTCCCTGGAGAGCCAAAAATCTATTAGGGAACAAACAAATAAATGAAGAAATAAGTGAATGAACTGGCGTGTGTTTTTATTCTTTTGTATGAAATCAGTTACTGCACAACTGCTTAT
The DNA here is from genome assembly GCA_028571685.1 of Heterohyrax brucei. Lineage (NCBI taxonomy): Eukaryota > Metazoa > Chordata > Mammalia > Hyracoidea > Procaviidae > Heterohyrax > Heterohyrax brucei. Next base: position 39,035,216 of record CM053146.1, on the reverse strand, counting down.
AAGAACAATTCACCTTCAAAAGAAAACGTTTTTAATTAAAGGCAAACTTGTATCCAAAAGACAAAACCCAGACCTAAGCGAGCAGAAGCAGCTATGCTGCATGCTATCTATCATCCTGGCTCTGTTCTGCCATGAATCAATTATTGCAGGTCATACCAGGCACAGCACATCCCTTGGCCCATCAGGTCGATTCCCACTCACAGCATGTCAGAGATTTAAAAATGACTTCCTCACATATACCATCTAATTTGTACCCAAGAGCCACCCTCAGGGCGGGAAGGCCAAGGATTGTACTTCATGTTTTAAGTGAGAGACAGATAGAAGTGTTTGTCATTGTATTAGTGTGTTTATTTTCTGAATTCACCCTATTAAGACAGAAAGCATATACTAAAAGTAACTCTTCTGATTCTTAAGTCAGTGGCCTTCACTTATATCATTTTCAGAAAGCTGAAGGGCAAGTTCAGTGGGACTTGGGCAACCCTGAATACCTGAAGGTCATGCTTTGGTTGCTTTAATGTTATGTTTAATAAACAAATGTACCCAAGACCAAAAATTGGAATAAGACTGATCCCTGGAAATGGCCAAATGTGTCTCTTCAGGTGTGAGATAGAACACTCTAGGGAATTATTCATCTTTCCTATGAGACAATCAGACTAGAGACAGAGAAAAAAAAAAATGGAATAGCACAAGTATCCCAAAGAGGGAAGAAACGCTGACCATTACAACACTAAGGCAGATGATTTGCATAAATTAATAAATCAAACTGATTCAACTGAGGCAATCTAGACTTAAAAAAAAAAAAAATGTGCATCTAAAAACAGGATTGTCTCTGAGTTCTGGTCTTGACAATACAGCCAAGCTCATCTGACACTTTCCTTTGACCCTGGAACATAGGTGCCATCGCTTGAGGCCCCTTAATTGTTTTATCTATGGGGAACTATGTCAGTGAACATGTCTTCCCACACAGGGTAGTCAGGATGAGCAAGCCCAGGGCATGTTCCCAATTTTTATCTCCCAGTCTGCACAGCCCTGCTGGCTGTGTTGGTCCCTTGTCTTCAGCCAATCCTGGAAGCATGGTGACAGGTAATTATAGGAGCCATATAGGCTTGGTATTGTCATTTTTAGAAACTGCTTGCAAAGCACACAAACTCCACTTGCTACACTCCCCCACGTCAACATCCAAGACAAATTAAAAGGAATTTTTATTTAGAATTTCACATTCCACAATCATTTTGTGATTATTTTTTCTCTGTAGAGAACTTTCATTTGCTCTGCATAATAGTTTCTTTCTTTCTTTCTTTTTTACTTCCTTTTTAAGCAAAGCAATTTACAGTGGCTGACCAACAGTCCAGATTCTTATGGCCAATTAATAATAAAAGATAGAGGTACTTCAACCATAGCGATGTAAGACATAACAGCAAGTTTCCATTTATCCTATTTCTGAAGTTTTCCCATGCAGGAACTCATTTGTTAGGCCGCCACACTAAATTTGAACAGCTTTTCCATTTGCTGAGGTCTGCTCATTTAGATAGCATTTCAACTCAGGTTTCTGTACTCTAGTATTAGGGTGTGGGAAATGTTATTATTATGGACTGTTTGGGAATACATAACCCAACCTAAAAGAGCAGAAATACCCTGTTTTGACTTGAGGACATTTATTTTTCTCTAGCAAAAATAGGCTGATGACTTAACACTTTGGTCCTTTTGGGATTCCTCTTCAGCATTTACTGCCTTTTAAAATCATAACTTGAATTCTCATGGGGAAAAAAAAAACCTATTTGCCTATGCCATCCTAATCTCAATCAACTTTTGAAATGTGCCTATCTCACAATGCTCAGTAAACACAGAATCTTGATTATTTGTTCTCAGAGAGAATAAAGACCATGCCTATTTAAAACCTTCGCTTTTGTTCCATATCAACTGCATTAACCTCCTTGATAATTTTATCATATAACACAGTACCCCAAAGCGGTACATGCAAATAAAGCAATGAAGCCATTGTCAATTCCAATGTGGAAAGGGCTGCTGATAAGAAATCCTGAGGGTGTCTGCATAGCACTTAAACTTGTAATTGAGTGATGAATGCAGTTTTTCAGTTTCTCTGGTAATCTAAGCCGGAGGCTTCCAGTTACAATGACATCTACTGGTTCTAGGTGAAAAGATTTCGAAATTGGACTTGGCATCCAGAGGTCACTTCAATAGTAGAGCCAGGGGAATAAGGTGATCATCAAATTCAAACACAAGCCTGAGAGAATTCTGGTAATTCTGTCTGCTCCCTGAGCATCTGGTCATTTATTTAGCATCCTTGAGAGATTTTTTTTTAACTTTTCTTTCTTTTTTTTTTTTTTTTTTTTTTTTTTTGCTATTTTGCAGTTGGAAGTTTTCCATAGAGCTTGATGAGGGGACAAGCCAGAGCCAGACTAGTTAATACCGACAAAGGTGAAGCATCTCTCCTTGAAATAAATTGTATTTAAAACAGAAAAAGGAAGAAGAGAAAAAATCAGGGATGCTGAGTAGGAAAATGGAGTGATAATGCTGCATGGGTTTCCCACCACAAACATCATACATAGCAAGTAAAACAAACAAAAACTCACTGCTGTTGACTAGAATGGTCCCATGGAGTTTCTACGAGTGCCTGGCAGATGCCATCCGCTGACCTGCTGACCTTCTGGTAGCACTTAACCATTGCAACACTAGGGTTTCTATAGCAAGTAAGGTTGAGTGAAATAATTAATATAGCTGAGTTTCAGGGACTAACAAACGCCAATTGCTAAATCTTCAGGAATTCAAATCGAACTAAAGAGCTATTCCCCAGTAAACTAAAATAACAATTTATTAATGCTATACTCAGATGATATTAATGGAGTCAACAGACTCCATTGTGTTGAAAACACAAGTTGCTCTGGGGAAACAGGAGACCAGAGTTCAGAAGGATGGCTACTCGAGGCTGTGGGGTGCTGGGTATGTGTACTCAACACTAAAATGTTTCTTGTTTTTTGTTTTTGTTTTTTTAAATCTCCAAATCAATGTTACTAGACCATTCTTTTCTGCCAAATGGTAGAGAGCTTTTCAGGAAGGGTTAAACCAAAGATATTCCAGATGATGTGAGTGGAATTCAGGTTAGTTCCTTTCTTGTGTGGGTGGAACTGTTTCCACTATGAATAGAAATAAACAAACCAAACAAGCTGCTGTGAAGTCAGTTCCAACTCATGGAGACCCCATGTGAGTCAGGGTAGGACTGTGCTTTATGAAGTTTTCAATGGCTGAAAATCAAAATTAAGTGGAGCAAAGTCAGTAAGCCAAGCCAGCCAAATGCCGTCGAGTCGGATCTGACTCATGGCGACCCTAGGGGCCAGGGTAGAACTGACCCCCAGAGTATTCAGTAAAGAATTTATATATTTAGTCACGTCTGTTTTCTTAAAGATCTCTGAGTTGTGCAAGAGTTTGAGGCACCTGTCTTCTAACTGAAAGGTTGGAGGTTCAAATCTACCTAGAAGCACCTTGGAAGAAAGGTCTGGAATTCTACTTCCAAACAATCAGCCCACTAAAAACCCTGTGAGTGGGCATGAGTGGATCTCTACTTGATGACAACCAACACTGACAACAAACTGATGGCTTACCTTTCATCACTTTCCCACAGTTTCAAATATTCATTCCCACTGCCTCCTGGCCGCCTTCCTGATAGCCAGCAAGAACATCCAATAAAGGTACCTGAAATCGAAGGCATCACACGCCCTGCAATTTTTTTTTCCTCCTTTGACTCACAGAATTGTATTACTAGCATTGTTACGGTTCCACTAACTCCGCAAAACTCCTATCTTCTTTTGACCTGTCTTTCCTTTCTGTAGCTCACATCCAGTAAGTCCTCCATGTCTATAGTTCTAAGGAGTGTTGGTGGCACAGTGGTTAAGTGAGCAGCTGCTGACTGAAAGCTCAACAGTTCAAATCCACCAGGCACTCCTTGGAAATTTCACGGGGCAGTTCTACTCTGTCTTATAGGTTTTAAGTTGGAATTGACTCAACAGTAACAGTGGGTTTTTCGTTTGTTTGTTTGTTTGTTTTGGGTTATAAATGGTACTGAACTCTCTGACAAATCCTTCCAGTCACATCTCTCAAGACAGCATACATCCTGCCCTCCTTGAACTTCAAAACTTAGCAACACTGCATATTTTTCAGTGCAAATCATTCTAAACTTTCTGCTCAGTATGATTTACATAGTTTAGGTGTATCATTCCTTTCTCTGTCCTTATAGTTGCTATTATCATGAATACTTAGCTCAAATGCTGCTGTTGTTCTATAAGATGTCCCAGAGTCCTGAACTTGAACAACCTCCTTCCTGTGGTCACTAAGAGTACTTTAGTTACATCTTCAATAAAATAACTACCACAGTATGAGTTATATGTTACTCATGTATACCCTTAGAAATACCTTCTGTGGCACACTTCTAGTCCTTGTCTACCACATTTTTGTAGTCACCATTGCATCTTGAAGCGTGCTCTGTCCACAGAGGATAAGCACTGTAAATTCCCTTAGAGAAAGGCATGGTGACTTTATCATAAGTTTCCAGCACCAGCACAATTTCTGTACTAAAATAGTGTCTAGTAACTATTCATGGAATGAGTGGATGCTCAAATGAATCAAATTAGAAGAAAGTTTAGATATCATGCCATTAAAGTTCCTCATATTACAATCAATACAATTGAAGCATAGAAAAGATAGTATCTAACTTTAAGACTCCTAATTAAATAGTAGCCTAGCTAGGGCTATAGGCTGAATACCCACAATCCATATTCAGCTCTTTTAATAATACATAGCACACTCCTAAAATAATTTGACCCTGTCAAAATGACAAAGTATTCTCAAGGTAGGGAAATGTGTAATTAATACGATATGTGCCATCACATCTTCTGTTTATTGCATTAGCAATTTATTACAGTGCAAAGCCTTGTGAAAATGGACCCCAAATAATCAAATGCTTGCTGTTTGCCACTGAGTTGGTTCAGAACCATAGCAACTCTATGTACTACAGAAAGAAAACACTGCCTGGACCTGCACCCTCCCCACAATCTTTGTTAAGCTTGAGTCATTGTTGCAGTCTCTCCGTCACTACTCACTAGATGCCAGCTGTACCACCCACCCAGTTGTGACAGTATCCCCAGGCATTATCAAATGTTCCATGTGGGGTAAAATCATTTCTGGGTGAGAGCCACCATGAAGAACGGAGAAGTCTTGTTTGGGATTCTATATTTAAGCAGACTAACTGCTGTTGGGGAGCCTTGGTTGTACAATGGTTAAGGGCTCAGATGATAAGTGAAAGACTGGCAGTTACAATCTACCAGATGCTCCTCAGAAACCTAGGATGTAGCTCTAATCTATGCTATAGGGTTGTTATAAGTTATGTGAGTTTCAATTGACTCAACAACAGAGGGTGTGTTTGTTTTGCTTGTTTTTGTTTTTTAATGCTGTTTGGAAAAAAGAAGTATGTAATTCAACTGTCAGAACATAGTACTACGGATTAGCTCTTGCTCAAAGTAGGCTAGCAAAAATCCAGATTGTGATACTGGGAGAGGTTGAGTTTATTCCATGCAGTGACCCAAGCTGTTGACAGTTCTGCCACCTTAAACATGTGGCTTGCAAGATTTCCCTGGAAGTTGCCACATAGCAAGCAAGGAAAAAGGTTTGAGGATCACCGATAGCATGTTTCCACCAATCTGGCCTGGAATTGGAGCGTAAAACACTCACTTCCATTAGTTGAAATTCAGCTGCTCCTCATATCACCAAAAAGAAATTTGAGAAATGGAATCTAGCTGTGTCAGGAAAAAAAGGAAATGATTTTGTGATTTCTCTACATCTAATAATGTTTTTTAAAAATTCTTGACTGTATTTCTAATGAATATATCACAAACAAGGGTGCTGTTGGCTCATGTTGAGTCTCAAAAGCAGTTTATCAGAAGTAAAAAATTTCCCTTAGGGGGCCTCAGAGTCGGTTTCCTCACTCCCTAAACCAGAATAACCTGAGACAGAAAAATATTATCTTTAATTGTTTTTCAATCCACTGACATTGCTGGACAAAAGTGACTTAATGCATACTTAACTAAGTGTATGTTTAGTGGGAGTTTCTGTTAGGCCCCTCTGTGATAATATTTTTTTAGTCATTTTCCCATCATCTGAAAGATTCAAAGTTAAAAATAATAATGGACAACCCTTCTTACATGCAATAAATGTTATGTTCTAAAGAGGGCAGAAGATTCAATCTCTCTCTTTTTCATTATTGGAAAATCTAATTTACACTCTTCTACTCAGAACTCCTCCATGAAAGGGTTGCCTGGAGTAGTCAAGAGTCCTGTTTGTAGTCATGGTACAGAGCAAAGCCAACAGATCACAGAAGGACAAAATCTAGGACTCTAGACTTAGGAGGTCTACATGTTTACACATTGACAGAACAAATTTGTCTTAGATGAAATAGCTTCTTTCCACTTTATTTTTGGATCTATTCTATCCTTGAGAGCTTTCTATTCCACCCCAGAGCTTGATTAAAACTCTTTCCTATCTGGAAAGTGAAGAAGTCCCAGATAAGTAAAGCACTGCTAAAGAAGAAGAACACACTGGTAGGCCTCTCATTACCCGACTTTAGAACCTATTACACCGCCACAGTAGTCAAAACAGGTTGGTGCTGGGACAAAAAGAAACAGATAGATCAAAGGAACAGAATCGAGACCCCAGAGATGACACCATCTGCGAACGAACAGTTGATATTTGACAAAGACTCTAAGACATTAAACTGGGGTAAAAACAATACCTTCAACAAATGATGCTGGTAAAATTGGATATCCATCTGCAAAAAAACTGAAAGAAGATCCTATCTTACACCTTATACAAAAATCAACTCAGACTGGATAAAAGATCTAAATATCAAGTCTAAAACAATAAAGCTCATCCTAAGAAAAGTAGGAACAACTATGGAGGTTTTAATATGTAATGTAGATAGATTACAAAATCTGTCAAACAAACCACAAACAACAGAAGAGAAAATAGGTAAAAGGGAAATATTAAGAATCAAATATTTTTGCTCATCCAAAGACTTTATTAATAGAACTAGAAGGCAACCTACAGAATGGGAAAAAATATTTGCCAACTATATGTCAGACCAATGCCTGATCTCCGTAATCTATAAGGCATTACAAAATATCAATAAGAAAAAGATAAATCATCCAATTAAGTGATGAACAAAGGAGATGGACAGACACTTCTCTAAAGAGGACATCCTGGCAGCCAAAAAACACATGCAGACATGCTCACAGTCATTAGGAATTAAAGAAATTCAAATCAGAACTACAGTGAGATACCATCTCACCCCAACAAGGTTGGCCATGATCCAAAAAACACAAAACAACAAATGCTGGAGAGCCTATGGAGAAATTGGAATGCTCCTACACCATTGGTAGGATTGCAAAACAGTGCAACCTCTTTGGAAAGCAATCTGGCACTCCCTTAAAAAAACTGGATATAGATATCCCATTTGACCCAGTCATTCCACTGCTCAGAATACATCCTACAGAATCAAGGCCATTCGCATCAACTGATACATGTACAAATGTTCATCACAGCATAATCCACAATAGCAAAAAGATGGAATCGACCCAGATGCCCAACAACAGAGGAATGGATAAGTAAACTATAGTATATATACTTCATAGAACACTATGATAAAGAACAACAGTGATTTCAGGAAACATAACCTGGTTTCAACTGAAGGACATTATGGTGAGCCAAAGGAGTCAGTGACAAAAGGACAAATATTGTATGAGGCCCCAACAATAAGAACTTAAAATCAGACTGATGCATAACAGAAAAGACTCTTTGACAGCTGCAAGGGTGGGGAGGGTGGGAGAGTGAGCGTTTAGATTACATAGTTGTTAGAAATTTGGTTGAGTGAAATTGGTGACAGCACACATTAGTAAGAAGATCAATATTAAGTGGACTTCAACACAACTTGAGTACTCCTCCCATCCTAACTCGATATTGCAACGAAGAGTAGCTGGGGCAGGGGGCCAGGAACCATGCTTTCAGGCAAAATCGAGGCCAAGTGGCACAACTATCATTTCACTAATGAGGACTCTCTGCACCCCACGTTGGTGAGTGGCATCTGCGGTCTTAAAAGCTGCCAACCTGCCATCTGAGGATACAGCAAATGGTCCCAACTCAGCAGGAATGGATAATCACCGAGGTTCATAATGACATGGGGGAAAGAGAACCCAGAAGACAGAGAGACCCATGTGAGTGGCTGTCTACATTGCCTGGTGACCAGAAGAACCGGATAGTGCCTGGCCACCACCAGTGATAGCCGTGATGGAGCTCACAGAGTTTAGTCTCACTAGTGACACAGGAACAAAAAGGAGTGCACCCTGAGATCTCCACTAAAAGACTGCTACTGATGGTCCAGGTGCTTCTGGGTTCCTCTGGGAGCAGGGCCCCTGGCCTTGATACTGCCCCTGTCCATAAATCATAATGAAGTTCAACTCTTCAGACAGCAATGGATTGGATGTAGCAGCGCAGAGGAACCACATTTTCTGAGCACTTTATGGTTCTATGCATCTATAGGACATCATCCTGCTGACCTCTTCCTGAAGGTATAGGAGTGGGTGACAAGGAGGGGAGAAGAGACATTTGGGAGGATAGGACATGTATGGAACAGAGAGGAGGAGTGTGCTGTCACTTGCCAGAGAGCAGTGGGAGTTGCACATAGGTGAGCATGCTAATTTATATGCGAATGTACATTTTCATTCAACCATAGTAAAAAAATAAAAAACTCATTCCTCTCAATCCAAAGTAAATAATCAAGAAAAATCTAGTCAAAAGTGAATACCCATGTTGCGGGATAATACAAGGATACCAATTCTGCTCCCCAGAAGAGAAAGTCATGCTGACTGCTCACCGCATTCAGCTTGACAGTACAGCCTAAATCCTCAACAGCTTCCACGTACTGTAGAGTGCAGGTGATGGAATAATTAAGGTTAATTGGAGCCTATTAGCAAATGACTCACAGGGAAAAGTTTGAGCAGGACCCTGGAGTACACACGACTTTTAATAGGCTAAAGATTGGAAAAAGTTCATTGCAGGCTAAAAGAATAGCTTAGTCAAAGGTGCAGAAGGATTTTAGTGTATCTGGTAGGTTCATGGAATGTTGAGCAGTGAGGATTAGAATAATTTGGACACAGCATGACCAAAGGTCATGAGCTAAATTAGGTCATATAGTATACTTCACCTGTACAACTTTAAACATGCTCTGAATGTACTGGGTTTACTCTCATTGCCATAACGGTCCTCATGCAGTTTCACATCAATGATACCTTCTAAATCTATGTTAGCCAAAGTTAGTTGCTCCTTCTCCTTCAAGTTCTTCCTCTTCATATTAACTAACAGTTAGCCTGTATCCCAGACTCGTACACATTGACATCTTTGCTTCTAGAACAATTATTAAGACTTAGAGGCAAATAAAATCATGCTACAGATACTCACATTTCTGCAGGTATGACGGATTCCACTATTTCATTGAACTGAAAGATCAGTGTGGGCAACAATCATGATTTACTGCAGCATCCTCCACACTCAGGAAGTTAATTGCCTTCAAATGTGTTTGCAAAACAACAAACTCTCAGTTAAATAGTTTAGAATCTTGAATTGATAATAGGGTTAGATTCAGGAATTACTTGCTACTTTAAATTGGGTGGTAAAACAAGAATAGGTATATGGCAGTTAAAAAAAATCCTCTGATTAATGTCAACTCCATGTTTTACAGAGTACAAATGCTCCATTGTGTTTTCTCGGCTGTAATCTTTATGGAAACAGATAGCCAGGCCTTTCTGGAGCTACTGGATGGGTTCAAACAGCCAACTTTTAAGTCAGCAGTTGAGTGCAAAATAATTGTACTACCCGTGGACTAGTATTTTGCAATTGCTGTTATGTGTCATGGAGTTGGTTTTGATCATAGGGACCCTACGCACAACAAAACAAAGCATTGCCTGGTCCTGTGCCATCACATACATAGGTCCACTGTACCAACCCAGCTCATTGAAGATCTTCCTCTTTTTTCTGACCCTCCACTTCAGCAAGCATCATGTCCTTCTCCAGGGACAATCCATCCTAACAACGTGACCAAAATGTGCAAGACATAGTCTCACCATCCGTGCTTCTAAGAAGCACTCTGTACTTCTTTCAAGTGCAATTAGTGTGATTTAAATGCATCATGAAATGTCTCTCCGTCTATTGTATATCTTTTGTAACCAAGCAGAAGGGTTTGTATTTTAAATTCGTTGTCTTGTTTGAGCAGCTACAATGCCCCGAGGATGATATGCTGAGAAGGAGTTTTCTGTGTCGTATCACAACAAGAAGGGCACACTATCATTTTAGTCCAGGGAACACATGCAAAAGCTCTGAATCCCCAGTAAATAAAGAAGATTAGAAAAAAAAATAGAACCAGGGCTGAAAAGATAATTTAAAAGACAAAAATGCAATGTTGCTAGTTTTATTTATACAATAAATAAGTTTCATTTATACAATAGAATTTATTTATACAATAAATAAAAAGCTAGGACAAGAGGTGAAAACCATGGTGGCATAATGGATAAGTGCTATATCTGCTAACCAAAAGATCAGCAGTTCAAATCTGCCAGATGTTCCTTGGAAACTCTATGAGCCAGTTCTACTCTGATGTACAGAATCTCTGTGAGTCAGAATTGACTTACAGCAGTGGTTTAAGACAAGATACATAGACAACAATTTAAATAATGATTAAATATACAGACTTGGAAGCCCAGAAGAATCTGAATCTTGACTTTATCAGTACCAATTTACCCAAAGCTACTATGCCTCGGTGTTCTTTACCTGCAAAATGATTTAAATTATACAGTAGGGACATACGCAAAATCTCTACTTCATGCAGTTGAGTACTGAATTAGTATATATAAAATGTGTAAATCAATGGTTCTATGCATCCATAGGATGTCATCCTGCTGACCTCTTGCTGGAGGCAGGGGAATGGGTGGAGAGCAGGGGATAGAAGACTCTTGGAAGGATAGTACATGTATGGAACAGAGAGGAGGGGTGTGCTGTCACCGGGCAGGGTGAGCAGTGGGAGCTACATATAGGTGAGCCTGCAAATTTATATGAGAATGTACATTTTCATTTAATTATAATAATAAAATAAAATAAAAATGTGTAAATCAGTGTATGGTAGAGAAAAAACCCTTGTTATCATTAAAGAAGTCCATAAAGCTATAGGACTCCTTCAGGGGGCATTTTCACAATTGTAAAGCTTAGAATCTGCCCACGTCTTTTCTCTGTCTGACTCTTCCAAGGGAGTTTTCTGTTAATAGTAGATACATCACACTGATGTGAAAAAAAGAAGGGTCTGTGGGAATAAATCATTGAAGCTATTTGACTTTTAAGACAAAGAATTTTAGGCAGAGATCATGAAATTTCACAATTTTGGAATTATGGGATCTCTCTAAGAACAAAAATAAATTCTGGATGTATTATACAAAGACAGGCAGAAGATGAGTTTGGTATGTTTTGTGTCACACTTCAATATTTTTCAAAAACACAAACTATAGATTTCACCATGTTGGGCATATTAAATAGTCAAAATAAAATAACTGTCGTAATATTTTCTGACCAACATCCCCTCTCAGGTAGTTCTTTGTCTAACAGCCACATGTACAGAGATGAGTTTCCAGTTGTACGATAAAGTGTTAACAAGAATTTGGCTATTAGTGGTTATAAATGGGGTTGATCCACTCAGAAAGGGCCTTGAAGATTTCTTGTTTACATATGTGAGAGTAACTAATATCTCCATGAATTCTCTAGTGAGAAAAGTTTTACTGAAAGGCCCTAGAAAAGTGTCTGAATGACTAAGCCCAGAATTCTCAAAGGATTTATTAAAAAAAAAAAATCAAACCAAATCTAGTGCCATTGAGTCAATTTCAAGAGACCCCATAAGACAGAGTAGAACTACTCCACAGAGTTTCTAAGGAAAGGCTGCTGTATTCGAACTGCTGGCCTTTTGGTTAGCAAACACAGCACTTAACCACCACACTACCAGAGGATTTATAGACATCATAATAATGAAGACATTTAGGAATGATAGGGCCAACCTTCTTTTCTTCTCATTATAATACAGTAAAATAACACACAAAAATTAACTTCTTGCACTTACAACAAATGTTTCATTCTTAACTAGCAGAAGGAAAAGTAACTCCAATTTAAAACTCTCGGAACACAAAAATTGCTTGGGTTTGATGACTTTTTCTGCAGACATGACATGAGTGTCCACAGCATATGATGACAGTGACAGTTCTTAGACCGGTGGCTTTCTTACCACAGCAAAGGAAAAGATTGTAATTCATGAATACACTTAGGAGAACTGAAAGGTGAGCTCAGGATTTGCCGTTAACTTTCCAAAACACTGCCATTTTTGTAAAATCAGAAAACAGTGACACAAATGTACTTTACTGCCTCTACAACTTCAGGGTAAAAAAAAAAAAAAAAAAAAAGAGAGTAGATTTGATGTGGAAAAAAAAAATCCAAAACATATCATGGGCATTTTATCTTTTACCAAAAATCTCTGTGCTTTTCTATCTTCAGCAGCTGCTTTCCTGTTGTGTATATTTTATGGAAATTCATTTTAAGACATCAAACTTGAAGCATTGATTTTAAGTTTTTAATAGTCACACAAATTTTGTTATATTTTACACAGAAACATAATATATTTAAAAATACAGACTTATTTAAGAGCTGCACTGAAGCCTTCCAAGTAGATATGCTTTCAAGGTCATCAGAAGCATCTCTATGCATAATTTGGAGATGAATGTGTTCTCTGACTGCATTCCAACTATACTGGGGCAGTAGTTTACATAAAAATACAATTTTTAGAAAAAAAAATCATCATCTTATCTGAAAATGTTTCTGGAGATATCTAGTTGCCCAGCGATCTATTTCCACAGATGATGGCAGATAAACTGAATATATTTAAAGGTGAGGAATGATACCCTCTGCTACAAGGTGAATTAATTTATCAGGTTTTCACCTTAGGTGGTCCGCTGGTGACAGGGGCTTGGAAGTTGGATATGTTCATTGCAGTTATGCTCCTGGAGAGCAATTTTCATCATTTCTCTGCTGCTGCCTCCAAATCACATAGATCTCCTTGCTGGAATAAACTGTAATATATGACTATGGCCCTAAGCATGTGTATAAGGCCTTACTTAGTGTCATAAAATGAAAATTCTGTGCAAGTAATCTTTATTTAAACTGGAGTGAGAAAAAAGCCACATACTACATCTACATTTTTAGCCCCTTTTTCTTACAGATACACAAATGTGACTGAGAGCTTGTATATCTCTACATAGGGGATGGAGTTCCTTGCGGCTCAAACGGTTAAGTATTGGGCTGCTAACTGAAAGGTATGTGACTCCCATCACTCAGATGTGACTTGGAAGAAAAACCTGGCAATCTGCTCCCAAAAGATCAGAGCCATGAAAACCCCATTGAGCACAGTTCTATGATACACAGAGCATTACAAGTCAAAATCGACTCAACAGTAACTGGATACAGGGTGACGGCACCAGGTGTCTTAGGCATCTACCCCACACCAAATCCACTGCCATCAAGCTGACTCCAACTCAGAGTGCACCTACAGGACAGAGTATAGCCACTCCATAGAGTTTCTGAGGAGTGCCCGGCAGGTTTGAAGGGCTGACGTTTTGGTTAACAGATGTTATCACTGAACCGCTATGCCAGCAGAGTTTCCATCTTGTGCTTCTATAACAGAGATATCACAGGTAGATGCCTTTAAGAAACAGAAATTTTGTTCTGTCACAGTCCAGTTCAAATTCAGCTTTAGGGTAAGGCTTTCTCTGTAGGCTCTGGATGAAGGTCCTCATTGTCCATCTCACCCCGGACTACGAACTTTTTAAAGGACATATTCTGCTCCCAGCACTGCTTCTTTCTTGATGATATAAGGTCACCAACTCTCTTCTTGTTGCCCTTTCCTTTATATCTCAAAAGATTGTCTCAAGGCACCATGAAATCTTACACACTGAGCTCTACCCCAACCAGCCCAACTCCAGCCCATCCACCCTCATTAACATCATAGAGGACAGGATTTACAGCACACAGGGACATCACACAACACTGAGAATCACGGCTTACCTAAAAGGCCACTCACATTTTTGAGAGGACACAGTTCAGTTCGTGATACCAGATATGGACTGGTGTTTACTCACCAATGGGAAAATATCATACTGGATATAAAAGGGTGTACTTTGAACTTATTGTACTAGACAAACTAGCTTACAATATAATAAATGCATTGTCTCATATAACAAGAGGTCCCTCAAAAAAGGTGTGCTCCAGGGTTGGTTGATTCAGTGACCCAATGGTTTCATCAAAGACTCCGTTTCTTTTTGGCTCTCCATTCTTCCCGTTATTCTTGGAATTTGCTGTCATCCTCAAACTAGTTTTACCTATCTGTTCAACACATCTGCCAGTAGAAACAGGGATAAGAATCTTCCCTGTTTATAATCGCAAGGGAAGAGAACTTCTCCCACAATCCAAGCTTTGAATATTAATCTTTTTCTTTAATCTGCTTTAAAAAAATTACAATAAAAATAAAAATAAAGTTCTGTTTTGCAGATTCATACTCATAGTGGCCCTATATGACAGAGTAGGACTGCCCCATAGATTTCCTAGGTGAAGTTCCCTGGTGAATCCAAACTGCTGACTTAGAAGCCGTAGCACGTAACCACTCTGACAGGCCACCAGAGATTTCTAAATCTGCTTAAGCCTATCTTATACCAGTGCTCATCCCCTCTATCAACACTAGTACCCAAAGGGCTGTTTTACCCTGAATGCTGTTAAGTTCCCAGACTCTGTCTCTGGAATGTTATCAGTTGGGGAAGAATAAATACCCAGATAACATCAAGATAAAGATTAAAGGAAGACTTTCAGTAGCTTAAATGCTTAATGCCCTCAGTTGCTAATCAAAAAGTTGCTGATTCTAGTTCATCCTGAGACACTTCGGAAGAAAGGCCTGGTGATTTACTTCAAAAGTATGCCATCAAAAACACAGTTCTACTTTGACTTGACAGCCACCTGGTACTGGTTTTAATCTATTAATAAGAAAGAAGGAAAAAATTATTGATTTTGCACGCAGTTTATAGGAAATAACACCAAGATAGACCTAAATGTACAACCCAAACTACTTTTAACTTAATGACATAAGACAAATTACCCAAAGCTTGGTGTCCACTTACCTCATCTTTAAAATGGGGATTGCAACACCTTATTCCAACGTGGTTGTAATGATTGGAAACATTACGTGGTGTCATTGAGCTAGAGCCTGACACCTGTAAAAGTAAAAACATTCTGGCTCAAAAAAGTAGTGACAAGGAGAAGAAAGAGGAATCACTGTTATTGTTTGTTAGTTGTTATTGTTTTATTAGTGTCATGGACTGCAATATGGAGGACACGATTACAGGCATGCG
This sequence comes from Heterohyrax brucei, assembly GCA_028571685.1. Taxonomy (NCBI): domain Eukaryota; kingdom Metazoa; phylum Chordata; class Mammalia; order Hyracoidea; family Procaviidae; genus Heterohyrax; species Heterohyrax brucei. Next base: position 39,019,677 of record CM053146.1, on the reverse strand, counting down.
CCTAGGGAAGAGTGCTTATTTCAAGGAAAACAGATTGTCACTCTTCAGTGCATGCTTAATGATCTTGTAAAGATATTCATCAGAATCTACTGAAACTCAACCATTTAGAAAATAACTCTGTAGGTTCAGCGACAGCAGATATCACTGCAGAAATAAGTTACGAACTTGCGGGCTTCTGCAGCCGCTGCGTCAGGCATCACTCGGGATCTCCACCACTGCCGACTGCTGGGGTTCAGAAAGGAAGAGACCAGGAGGTCTAACATCTGCTGCGGGTTCTGAAGCTGAGTAAGACCCTCTGCCACTGACGGAAGGAATTCTGAGCTAACAGAAGATACATATTCTAATTGATCAATTCAGCTTTCCTTCCATTTTAGGGCAAAGAGATTCTTAACTGTCTCAACTGATATATTAACTAATCTTTAATGTAGTTTTAAGCCTGCAAAATACATTCTAATGGTATCCATCTCTCATTCTTTCCTTCTGCAAAGTCCTTCCTATCTCCCTATATGGGATAGAGTTCTTTTCCAAATGACTTCCTGTTCTGATTGCTATAAGATGCATTGTATAACTGATTCACATGCCAATAAGTTACAAACTGGTACTTCAAAATAAATTATTTCCCAGACAATGACTCATTCATGGTTTAATTCCATAGATCTAAAATATGTTTAAAGCCTGTCTGGCTAGCTTCCTACAAAATGTTGTAATCTTCCTCCTAATCCCTTCTTCCTTCCTTTTCCTGTTTTTATCTCTTTATTCACATTTCAGCAGGATTTGTATCTCTTTCTCATTCTACATGTGACATGTGAAATACACATTAAAAGGTAGCAATCAGCTGCAGGTGCAGTGATTCAGTTAGGCCCACGTGAAGAAGAGATGAATGATTTTTACATTTATTTTACATTAATTTAAGTTCCTTTATGGTGGGCATCTACTATTTTCATAAGAAGTTTATTTTTGTTTTACTGCTTAAAGCACAAGTTACAATTAAAAAGTTAAATATTTGGTAGAAAATCAAATAATGTATACTTGTTTCTTGAAAAATAGAATTTTAATAAATATTTGGTTTATAGAATAGAACATGTTTGTCCTCACAGGATTTTTTTTTTTTAATCACCATTTACTGATGACAGACTCTCAGTTTTGCCTTCATTCCTTGGGAAGAAAGAGTTCCATTTCAAACAATGCGTCACTGCAGTGCATAGTTTACAGAGCCAAAATGCTTTTTATGTAGACCATAAGCATCACCTTACCACATACATCTCTGTGTACTATCAATCACATATCAAAAGTAGCACAAATTTATATACAATCATAGGTCATTCTTTTCAGTCCCACATGAAGTGGTAATTAACAGTATAAAGTGCTCAATAAAAATCAATCCAAAGCTATGTAAACACTACCTGGAGAGAGGCGAAGTCAAGAAGGTGGACTAAGCACATGTGTCCTTATATCTCTCTGGAAACCAAGACCTGAACTGATAATCAAACGGAGCCTCCTGGTCACCTAGTGAGCCCCCACTAACAGAAAATTCATAGGTAAAAATTCAAACTTGTGGAAACTAGACAACACTTTACTCATAAAGCCTTGGGTTATAAAAGAAATTAAAGACACATTAAAGAAATTTATGGATTCAAATGAGAATGAAAACATATCCTACCAGAATTTATGGGATACAGCAAAAACAGTGATCAGAGGTCAGGCTATCTCTATAAATGCACACTTCCAGAAAGAAGAAAGAGCACAAATTAAAGAATTAACCCCACAGCTTGAACAAGTAGAAAGAGAGCAACAAAGAAACCCCTCAGGCACCAGAAGCAAACAGATTATAAAGATTAGAGAAGAACTAAATGAATTAGAGAACAGAAAAACAATTGAAAAAATTAACAAAACCAAGAGCTGGTTCTTCGAAAAGATCAGCAAAGTTGATAAACCATTGGCTAAACTTACAAAAGAAAAACAACAGAAGATACAAATAACCCAATTAAGAAATGAGTTGGGAGATGTTACAACAAACCCAACTGAAATAAAATATATCATAACAGAATGCTATTAAAAGCTATACTCTCACAGGTTTGAAAACCTGGGGGAAATGGACAAATTTCTAGAATCATATGACTCACCAACACTATCACAAGGAGAAATAGATCAACTTAATAAATCTATCACAAAGGAAGAGATTGAGGAAGTCATCAAAAATCTACCAACCAAAAAATGTCCTGGCCCAGATAGCTTCACTGGAGAATTCTACCAAACCTTTAGAGAAGAATTAACTCCAATACTAATGAGGCTATTTCACACCATAGAAAGAGATGAAATACTTCCAAATTCATTCTGTGAAGTCAGCATAACCCGGATACCCAAACCAGGGAAAGATCCCACAAGAAAAAGAAAATTACAGACCAATATCACTCATGAATCTAGATGCAAAAATCTTCAACAAGATTCTAGCCAATAGAATTCCACAGCATATTAAAAAAAATACTTCATCATGATCAAGTTGGTTTCATTCAGAGATGCAAGTCTGGTTCAACACCAGAAAAACAATTAATGTAATCAACCATATTAATAACACAAAAGATAAAAATCACCCGATTTTGTCAATTGATGCAGAAAAGGCATTTGACAAAGTTCAACATCCATTCATGCCTAAAACTCTCAGAAAAATAGGAATAAAAGGTAAATTCCTCAATATAATCAGTAGCATCTATGCAAAGCCAACTGCTTTCATCAACCTGAACGGTGAAAGACTGAAAAAATTCCCTTTGAGAACAGGAACTAGACAAGGATGCTCCTTCTCACCACTTCTATTCAACATTGTGCTAGAAATTCTAGCCAGAGCAGTTATACAAGACAAAGAAATAAAAGGTATCCATACTGGCAGTGAAGAAGTAAAGATTTCCCTCTTTGCAGATGATGTGATTGTTTATACAGAGAATCCAAAGAAAGCCATAAGTAAACCATTAGAGCTAACAGAAGAATTTGGCAAAGTATCAGGATACAAGATAAACATAACTAAATCAGTAGGATTCCTTTATACCAACAGTGAAATTATTAAAGAAGAAATTACCAAGTCAATTCCATTTACTATAGCCCCCAAGGAGATAAAATACCTAGAAATAAATCTAACTAGAGAAATAAGATATCTTTACAGAGAAAACTACAAGACCTGCTGCAAGAAACTAGGAGGTACTTACATAAGTGGAGTAATCTGCTTTGCTCATCGATAGGAAGACTCAATATCTTGAAAATGTTTACTTTGCCCAAAGCACTCTACTTATATAATGCAATCCCAATACTTATTCCAGTGACATTTTTTAATGAGTTGGAGAAACAGATTATCAGCTTTATTTGGAAAGGGAAGAAACCCCGAATAAGTAAAGCACTACTGAAAAAGAAGAACATACTAGGAAGCCTCTCACTACCTGACTTTAAAACCTAATACACTGCCACAGTAGTCAAAACAGCCTGATATTGGTACACCAGGAGACATATAGACCAGTCGAACAAAGTAGAGACCTCAGAGATGCCACCATCCTCCTATGAACAGCTGATATTTGATAAAGGTCCTAAGATTTTGAACTGGAGTAAGAACAGTCTCTTTAACAAATGGTGCTGGCATAATTGGACATCCATCTGCAAAAAATTAAAACAAGACCCATATCTCACACCTTATTCAAAAATCAACTCAAATTGGATAAAAGACCTGAATATAAAAGCTAAAACAATAAAGCTCATCCAATATAAAATAGGGTCAACAATGGACATTTTAATATGCAATATGGACAGACTTCAAAATCTGACAAACAAAACACATTCATCAGAAGAGGAAATAGATAAATGGGAATTACTAAGAATCAAACACTTCCGTTCGTCCAAAGACTTCATCAAAAGAATTAAAAGACCACCTACAGAATGGGAAAAAATATTTGGCAACTCTATGTCAGACCGATGCCTGATCTCCATAATCTATAAGGTTCTACAAAATATCAATAAGAAAAAGACAAATCATCCAATTAAGTGGTGGGCAAAGGACGTGGACAGATACTTCTCTAAAGAGGAGATCCAGGCAGCCAAAAAACATATGTGAACATGCTCATGATCATTAATTATTAAAGAAATTCAAATCAAAATGACAATGAGATACATCTCCCTCCAGCAAGATAGGCCATGATCCAAAAAAGCAAAGCAATAAATGTTGGAGAGGCTGTGAAGAGATTGGAACTCTTCTTCACTGTTGGTGGGATTGCAGAATGGTGCAACCTCTTTGGAAAGCAATTTGGCGTTACCTTAAAATAATGGATATAGATATACCATTTGACCCAGTAATTCCCCTGCTTGGAATATATCCTACAAAATCAAGGCCATTCACACCAACTGATACATGGACAGAAATGTTCATTGCAGCACAGTCCACGATAGCAAAAAGTTGGAATCAACCCAGATGCCCAACAACAGAAGAATGGATGGGTAAACTTTGGTGTATATACTCAATGGAGTACTATACAGTGATAAAGAACAACGTTGATAGCAGGATACATCTCTAAATTTTGTCTCAACTGGAGGACATTACGTTGAGTGAAACTAGTCAGCGACAGAAGGATAGTTATTATATGAGACTCCTACGATAAAAACTTAAAGCATACTCATACATAATAAAAAAGGCTCTTTGACTGCTACAAGGGTGGGGAGGGTGCAAGGGCTGGAGGACGAGGGGCAAGGGTTTAGATTAGATAGTTGTTAGAAGTTTGGTTGTGTGAAACTGGTGACAATACACATTAGTAAAAAGATCAATATTAATGGGACTTCAACATAACTTGTGTACTCCTCTCTCAACCCAATATTGTAAACACAGAGTATGTACAATTGCATTTTTTATTTAATAAAAAAATAAATTTTTAAAAAGAAAAAATAGATATAGATATATTATTTTACCTAGTAATTCCACTACTTGGAATATATCCGACAGAATCAAGACCTGTCACACCAATGGACACATGCACAAGAATGTTTATAATAGCACAGACCACAATAGCAAAAAGATGGAATCAACCCAGATGCCCAACAACAGAGGAATGGATAGGTAAACTATGGTATATATACTCAGTGGAATACTATGCAATGATAAAGAATAATGATGATTCCAGGAAACATCTCATAACCTGGTTTCAACTGGAAGACATTATGTTGAGTGAAAGTAGTCAGCAACAAAAGGACAAATACTGTTTGAGACCCCTATGATAAGATTTCCAAAACAGACGTATGTGTAGAAGAAAAGACTCTTTGATGGCTGCAAGGGTGGGGAGGGAGGGAATAAAGGAGGGGAGGGAAGGATTTAGATTAGACAGTTGATAGAAATTTGGTTGGGTGAAATCGGCAATAGCACAAAACAATATTAAGTGGACTTCAGCATAACTTGAATACTCCTTTCGTCTTAACCCAATATTGCAAAGACAGAGTAGCTGGGGCAGGGGGCAGGCGATCATGCTCTTAGGCGAAATCGAGGCGTTTTGCTAAGAGGACTCTCTGCACCCCACATTGGTGAGTGGCATTTTGGGTCTCAAAAGCTGCCAAGCTGCCGTCCGAGGGCACAACAAATGGTCCCAACTCAGTAGGAACGGATGCTCACTGAGGACCAAAATGACATGGGGTAAAGACAACCCAGAAGATAAAGAGACCCACATGAGTGGGTGTCTACATCAATTTGGGACCAGAAGAACTGGATGGTGCCTGGCCTCCACCAGTGATAGCCGTGATGGAGCTCACTAAGTTGAGTCTCACTGGCAACATAACAATAAAAAGGGGTGCACCCTGAGATCTCCACTAAAAGGCTGCAGTTGATGATCCAGCGGCTTCAGGGTTCCCCTGGGAGCATGGCCCCTGGCCGTGATGTTGCCCTTGTCAATAAATCATAACAAAGGTCCACTCTTTGGACACGAATGGATAGGACTTGGCAATGCAGAGTGAGCATATATTGGATGTACTTTATGGTTCTGTGCATCTATAAGGTATCATACTGCTGACCTCTGGCTGGAGGACGGAGAGTGGATGGAAAGAATGGGAAAGGGGACTGTTGGGAGGATGAGACGTGTATGGAGCAGAGAGGAATAGTGTGCTGTCACTGGCAGGGAGAGCAGTGGAAGCTGCATATAGGTGGGCATGTAAATTTATATGAGAACGTACATTTTCACTCAGTCACAATAAAAAAAAGAAAAATAAATTAAAAAACACAAAAGAAAATAATGTTTAAAAAAAATACCACCTGGAAATATGTTCTACAGTGTAATGAAAGCTATGTGTTCCAAAAAGCTGTGTACATTTATATTTTTTTTCTAAAATAATATTTTTAACAAAGACAAAAGCTCATTTGATTGAGTCTTGCTGCATCAGCTCAAATAAAAAATAAATTAGAAATGATACCAAATGATAAAGTTTAAAGTTTTAAAAATATCCAATTTATTCAAATCTAGGAGACTTCACCAAATATTCTGAGAAGTGCTAGGCTGTTCCACTTAAGCCAGAGGGCATACAATGAGCTTCACTGAAACAGTCCCGGGTTAGTCTAATAAAACAAAAATTCTGAACCACATACGCAAGTGTATAATCTTCGTCAGCTAGATTACTGGTAATGTAGTCTCAAACAAGTTTCTAAATGGAGCTAAATAACTGGGTAAAACTGAGAAAATTTCCAGTAAAAATTTCACATAGTGTAATTTCAATTAAAAAAAAAAAAAGATGATGAGATAAGAATACCTGTCACTCTGGGTAGAGAAATCGGTAGTCACAGTGTGGGGATTGTGGGAAATGATCAGCCTCAGCACACTAGAAAAGTGAGATTACACTGCAGGAATCGTTTCTGAGAGTTTATAAATCAATGGGAGCAATAAAAGGTAGTTCTAATTTGCCTTTGAAAAGATTTAAAATTAAAGTTATAAAATATCATGAATCAAAATAAACGAATTCTTCATCTAGAAAACATGAGAGATAATTATATCAAAAACTTAAACTATCTGTATACTTAACATGTTGTTATTGTTACGTGTTGTTGAATTCATTCCAATTCCTGGAGACCTCATGTACAACAGAATGAAACGCTGCCCAGGCCCGCACTATCCTATCATTGCCGCACTTGAGCCCTTTGTTGCTGCCACTGTGTCAATCCATCCTGTTGAGTGTTTTCCTCTGTTTTGCTGACCTTCTGCTTTATGAAACATGATGTCCTTCTCCAGGGACAGGTCCCTTAATATGATCCAGCAATCTCATGCCAAGGTGTTTACTCAAGAAGAGTAAAATTGTTTTCTTGTTCACAGACCTGTATGTGAATGTTTATGCCAACTTGATTCATAATCACCCAAAACTGGGAACAACCCAAATGCCCCTCAGCTAGGAAGCAATACATAAATTGTGATCTGTCTATACTAGAAGACTACTTAGCAATGAAAAGAATGTTGATTCATGCAATAATATGGGTGAATCTCAAAAGTATTATGTCAAGTGAAAAATATCACAGAAGGTAGCCTACTGTTTGATTCTGTATATATGATATTCCAGAAAAGACAAAGCTATAAGGATAGCAACCAGATAGCAGTAGCCAGGGACTGGGCAAAAAGGAGGAGTTTGACTACAAGGGCATTTAGAAAATTTGAGGAGTGATGAAAATATAATATACTTCAATTATGCTGGTAGTTATACGACCATATACATTTGCCACAACTCATAAACTCTACACCTAAACAAGGTGAAAATTACTATATGTAAATTGTACCTCAAAAAATCTGTCAAGCAAAAAAGAACTTAAGCTGACAAAAAACAAAAGCTGTCCTTTGAAAAATCCTTTGACAGACTCCAGCTATCACCCAGTAAGGTTGCTCGTTAAAAAATAAATGAACCCCCAAAATGCTTTGACACTGAGTCAATTCTGACCCATAGTGACAATTCAGGACACAGCAGAGCTGCCCCATAGACTTTCCAAGGAGTAGCTGATGAATTTGAACTGACAACCTTATGGCTAGCAGCCATATCACCTCATTATTTTCTGAGGACTGGAATGACGTATGTGCTCTATTAGTGTCCAAGTTAAAAGAAAAGCCACCGTTATTGCCAGGTTGTCTCGGAGCTCCTCAGCCACCTTAGTGGGCAATAGGTTCTGCCTTAGTCAGTCCAGCCTGTTCAAAATTCCTCCTTTGTGGTCTGTAACCAGGTATGAAATTTTCACTAGTACTATTTTTGAGGCTAAGGAGTTGGATTAAGAAGCTGAAATTGGAGCTATGATGGGCAACATGACGGATAAAGAAGCCGCAAGAGGTTTCTTGAGAATCACATTGAAGAGACTTCCTAATTTACATTTGGGTTGGTTCTGAACTGGTCTTTTCTCTGGAAAGGCAGTACAACATACAAGGTAGCCATCAATAAGGTGCATTTCAAAACGTGTTAGTCGAATTCAATAATTAGCATAGGTCTACTCTTCCTCATTTGCAAAAAGAATATGGATAACATGTAATGTATCATTTAGAGTGCTTTTCAAGATATATATGTATATACATATATAATATACACATATACATATCATACATGAAAGCATTTGGTATACATACATGCACTACTCTGCATGTGGTAAATGCTCATAAACATAAGCTATTTTTAATAATTACTACACCATCCATTCCCACTTTAAGCTCTTTTTACTACAAATTACATGTAAAAATGAGTTTTTTCTGAGTGTCAAATCGCCTCTATACTTAGCAGCTTAATTAAAAAGTAACTTATTCCTTTTAACATGCTCACAGGTCAGCTGAGAATTTCTGTGGATACATTTCAGATATTGTTTATCTAAGCTGAGCTTGCTCTTGCATTTTTGGTTAACTGGCAGGTTGTCTAGGAACTAGTTCTCGTCTGGTTTCTGTGATTATTCTTTGGCCTTAAGATGTCCACTATTTTCTTTTGAGTCTTATCAGCCTAATAAATACATGGGTATATGTAAAAAAAGTATAATCTGTAGCTTTTCTAAATAAAAAATCATACACAAATATTCCTAGCATAATAAAGTCATAGATTGCACTTCTCCACTGAACTCATCATTCCTTATCTATAGTTTCTTTTTCCTTGTAATGTTATAACTGTTTGTTTATTCCCATTCCATGGTACATCTCTGGAAGATATGAATTCTCTTTGTTAACATTTTGTCTATAAAATATAAATGTGTTGAATAAATGCTAGAACAGCCACGATGTAGCAATAGAGACAGAAATGCATTTGGTCAGAGTTTACCAAAGAAGCCCTAAGACTGAATGTAGACCTTGAAGGGCAGGCTTATATCTGCAGAAGCTTTCATAATATTATAAATTTAAAAAGCCTATAGTCAAGTAGAGACAATATGGGCTAAATGGTAGAGAGACTCATTTATCTGCCTGGAGTAGAGTGTGCCTAGAGCATTAATAGGAGTTTATGCTAGATGCAAAATCAGAGAAAGACACTAAACAGCCTCAGGTTGAAGAATTTGACTTAAATCCATTCATTAATTAATGAGAGATAATTAGCATACTAATGAAATAATGGCAAATAAGCCATTAGCTGTCATTGCCCATTAAGCTCATCAGACTAGTTAGCCTTTCTCTTGATAGGCAAGGAATGAAGAATTAACCAAGGTAATTATACTTTGAAGAAGGAGGATGAATGACACTGATGGAAACAGAGAATAGTGTATTGCTTGGAAAAGTCAACTTCCTTTGTATTACCAGTGTACCTACTGCCATCTAGTCAATTCCAAGTCACAGTGACATTTAGGAAGGAGTAGAAGTGTTCCACAGTGTTTCCAAAGCTGTCCGTCTTTATGGAACCAAACTGCCAATGTCTTTGCCCGAGGGAGAATTTGATGGGTTCAAACTGCCACCCTTTCAGTTAGCAGCCAAATACTTAACCACTGTCACCAGGACTCCTTATGTTCTTAATCTACAGCAAAGCAGACTGGGAAATGTAGTCTTCATTTTGCTTATTCAAATTTTATGCTTAAAGCATCACATGAAAAATTAGACATTACAATTCAACTTTTCAACACAGCATCACAGTGTATCAGTGACCAGGCATGTTTGCTATACTTTTAAATAATGCACACACATGCTTCAAGTACACACGTATACATGATTTGGCATTTATAATTTTGAATGTCTCAGATGGGGTTTCCACTTTAGTAAGTTACCACTTAGGAAAGAAAAAGAGACTGTCAGTGAGTCCTGGGAAACATTGATGTATGTATGTTAAGAAAAGATAAACTGTGACTTTCAAATCTGAGCACGGATTCAAATCAGTTGAAGATCTTGTCATACATGCAGATGCCAGAGCCCCACCCTGAAAAGTCTAAATCATTTTAAGAAGCTCCTTGAAGTGACCAGGAGTACACACTTGGAGCAACACTGTACATTTCCATTGGTGACTCATTCATGAAATGCGCCTCCCTGCTTATTTCGTCTGCTTCTGAAGCCTGTTGTTACGGTAATGGCAATGGCCAATCTAAAACTTGCCTAGCTGGCTGAAGGCAAGCTAATCACTGACTCAGCGAGTCCATCACTTACTTTCCAGCGTTCACTTTACTCTGGAGGCCAAACGTGTATTTTCCCTCAGAGCAACTGTTGACTTATTCTTCATATACTGCATAGTGTCTTCCTATTACACTATTTTTTCTGCTAAAAACAATAAATATTTTGTTCAATGTATTTGAAATTATCAGTGTCATCTTAGAGAAATGTCAAAAGAAGGTACTTGCAGACTGGAAAGGAATAGTAGAGTTACAAAACTCAAGACTCTTGGTTGTCAGGCTAGAGTTAGTGATGACTTGCCAGGCCATTAAGTTCCCATTAGTTAGAATGTCACCAACAGATTCAACAGCATAGTTCCTTGGGGCTATCGTACAGAGTAACTCTTGCCTGACAGCAGCTCAACATGTCTTAACTTTCCCGTTTTCTGTTTATCCTTGTTCTTCTCATAATTACCCAATGTTTTGGAATTTTCATGTTTTGAATTCATTTTGGTGTAAGAGTTCACTGTAAATTTAAGTAATTCCCAAAGAAAAAGCTTTGTGTACTTCTTTGGGAGTTCTCTAGTAGTAAAAACTAATAGAAGCACAATTTCAGTTTTATTTTCACATGAACTCTTTCTGAAAATAAGCTAAAATTCAATGCATCTTCACAACTTGCCATTTTCATTTCAACAACCCAAGACAGCCTTTGTCCTCAAACATAGACTATCAGTAGAAATTTTTCTTAAGTGATGTTACAGTCCTTCACACCTTTAATATGTGCTGTGTAAACAAGGAGAGCAGCATTCCCAGAGCCCCGCAGGCATCTACTCAAATGTGAATGGCTCCTTTCTACCTAAAAGAGAAATGAAAAGCTCCAAACTCTGGTGGCATAGCGGTTAAGTTCTACCTCTGCTAGCCAAAAGGTCAGCAGTGCATATCTGCCAGGCTCTCCTTGGAAACTCTACGAAACAGTTCCACTCTGTCCTATAGGGTCACTATTGAGTCAGAATCGACGCGATGGGGTGGGTTTAATGGTTTCGCTTTCTATTTAATGCCCTCTGAATTTACACACTCAGCTCATCATTGCCTAAGATTTTTTTTTTTTTTTAACCAGTTTGATCCATTTCTAGGTATACCTTTCTAATCCCTTTCCTCACAGTTTTATAGGTGTTCGAGTTTTTTCTACTTTTCACGTGGTACCTCTGCCAAACCTAAAGACCTGCTTATACACTGGTTTCCTCATGAAACCAGGACAGTGTTATAAATCATTTTTCAATAGAATTCAGGCTCTCTGTTTCTGTCTTGTTGCTATGTTCTGATGTTATTGCTACAACTGACTCCCGTATTGTATCCCAGATCTCATTAATCTTTCAGAATGAAGGGAGTGGTTTAGTCCTACGGTTTCTCACCAGGCAGGACCTGAAGCCCAGATGCTCAGCCTCAGTGCGTTACATGAGGTCATTTACCTACTAATTCAGACTATCCTGACATCGGACTCCAGCCAGCGAGCCCATGACGATGACTGCTCCTGGATTGCAAATGGCAGCATCCTACCTCATTGCTGGGATAGCCATTCCTTCAAGTATGGACCCCTGATGACAGCAACTCCTTTGATTAATGACTCATTACTGTAGCTTGCCATTTGGGTAGAAACAGCTGTGGCAAGTTCTGCTTTGAGGTTTGTGTCTAGGAGGAAGCATTTCTTTGAAATGTTGTAAGAGTGAGGTAAGGTCTAGGAGCTCAGGCCTAAATAATAGCCCATGAGAGGCAGGGGGACTGCGGGAGGGGAAGCATGGTGTTTTAAAAGAGAACATAAAAGTAATGCATTCTGGAAGTAACACTATAGGAAGAAATCACACAGAAATAACCACAGTTAACTTTTATTGAAGCCTCACTCAGTAAGTGCCTTAATACCGGCACTTGTAAGTTCTTTACCTGCATTAATTCACTTCATAATTACAAATATCCACTGAGATTTGTTCCATCCGCATTGGCATTTTACAGATAAAAAAGAAAACATGTAGAATTAAATTGTTCAAGGTTGCACAGTAAGCGAAGCAAGTAGTGTTTTGATCAAAGGTAGTTCGGTTGTAGAAACTTCACTCTCTGCTGATACATGGAGTGCAATTTCCCAACTTTGCTTTGGACAAAACCTGGGAATATCACACCTGTCATAAAGAGTCCCATAAAGCCCTTACTGATGTTTCTTATTGGTTAATAAGGATTATCTGATGGAGTAGATAATATTTTAAAGTACTGTTTCACTTTAGATTTTTAAGCTGTGTTTATTTTGAAGAGTGCATATACATGACTCCTCTTAAGAAATCTGACTGCCTAATCTACAGCTTAACACTGAAAACTGCCATAGTTCATGCAAATATTGTGCACCTTCTGCATTTCTTTGCTAACCATGCTATCCCCACGCAAGGTATGTGAGCTTGGTCTCCACAGTAAAGCAGAAAATGGAAACTAAGTTATGGTCTCAGAAAGTCTGTGATTTGCCTGCCTTAGAAAAAGAAATAGGAAGGCCTGGGGGTTCCTCTGGGAGCATGGCCTGTAGATCTGACGCTGCCCCTGATCATGAATCATTACTGAGGTCAGCTCTTCGGACAGGAATGGATTGGACTCGATGATACAGAGTGACCATATCGTATGCGCACTTTATGGTTCTATGCAGTCATAAGATATCATTCTACTGCCCTCTTACTAGAGGGGAATGGAGAGGGTGGAGAAGAGGGGACAGGAGATTGTCAAGAAGACATGACTTGTATAGAACAGAAAGGAGGCGTGTTCTGTCACCAGGCAGGGAGAATAGTAGGAACTGCACATAGGCAAGCATGCAAATTTAAACCGGATTGTACACCTTCACTCAAGTACAAAAAATAAAAAATGAAGATGATTTGAGATTGTGAACAATGCTGATGCTGCCAAAGTCTTTATTAGTATATTTGAAATGAAAAAGGGACCTCAGAGACATGTCTTGCATAACTAGTTTCCAGACAAAGGCGGGATCCAAAGGAGCCCAAATTGGAGGGACTGCCATTGCTGCAGCTTTGGTCTCGTGTTCAGTCATGATGCTACTTTCACAGGCAAATGGTGAAAAATTCCTGCAGAAGAGATTCAGGAAAGACAGAGCAGAGAAAAGGAAAAGAGTCTCAGGTAAGAGATGGGCTCAGGGAGTCTTAGATTTAACATAATTCTGTTGGAGTTGCATTCAGTCGTAGTAGTTTGAGTTTAATTCTTCAGTAGACTGTGTCTCTGCTAGCCAATACGGCAGACCTAATGACTGAGAAATCACCCAACTTTTTTTTGCACCCAGGGTGACACAAATTGTTTACGCTTGTCTACTACACTGAAAATTGCTGGTTTAAACCCATTCAGTGGCCACAGTGGCATTTTGAAGAAAAGGACTGGTGATCTGCTTTCTTAAGCATTCCAGACAAGAAAACTCAGTTAGGTAACTGTACTGCGTAACACATAGGTTTACTGCACATTGGAGTCAACTAGATAGTAGATTTGTGTGTGTGTGTGTGTGTGTGTGCGTGTGTAATTTGTTTCTCTTTGTTTCATACTGCTATAGGAAGATAGCACTTCTGCTCTAAGAGCAGCTGTCCTCATAAGTAGACTTTAACCAGGACCATTTGAGAATGTTATGTCACTGATGTCAGGAGCTTTACACAAACTATCTCACTCAACTTACTACCTGCGCAGAGAGAAATTATCATTTTCCCACTTTTAGTGGGAGGAAAACAGTTCTGGAAAAGACAAAACTACTTGTTCTAAAGTTTCACATCTGAAGAAGTAGCAAAGCAAAACTTTGAACTTAAAATTGTGTCCAAATGCTATACTTTTTCTTCTAAATCACTTGAGAAAAGAAGAACATTGCTCTTTGCATGCAAATCAAGTTTCTCCTCACTGTAACAGTGTTAAACTGAGGGGAAAAAATGAACAGAAAGCCTGTTTTCTGATTAGGATTAGAAAAGTTATAGGAGAAAGCTATTTTTTTTGTTTTTTTCTGTGAAAAGACCTAGTTATCAGCTTCCCCAGCCTTGGGGAGAGGAAAAAACAAACAAAAAAAAAAACACAGCAGCCGTAACTCATCTAAGATATCCCAGTCACAAATTCAAATGGCCTGAGTAGAATTCATGAATAATAAGTGTGTGTGTGTGTGTGTGTCTCTCTCTCTGTGTGTGTGTGTGTGTGTGTGTGTGTGTGTGTGTGTGTGTGTGTATCCCCGAGAAAGAAAGACAGGCACAGAGGCAAAGATACAAAAAGAAGAAAGGGTGAAGGTGCAGATCTACCCAGATACTGTATACTAGTTCTTCTTAATTATCCTGATAAACCCATTGCCGTCAAGTCTATTCTGACTCACAGAGACCCAGTGAGAAAAGGTGGAACTGCCCCAGAGATTTCTCAGGGATCACCTGGAGGACTCAGACTGCGGACTCTTCGACCCGCAGCAGTAGCACTTAACCGCTATACCACGCAGGTGGTGTTAACTGAAGCATCAGATCAAAGTTCAAACAACTTGTAAAAACAAAACAAACAAACAACCAAACAGCCAGGATTCAGGTAAAGAAAAGACAATTGATATTTATTGAGCATCTATTCTGCTCAGTACTGTGTTAACCAGCCTACAATATAGGAGTTCTATGTTCATTTTATAGAATGAAAAACTGAGATTTTGGGGAAAAAAAAATCCCAAAGTCATGCTCCCAGGCAATGGCAGAGCCAGGGTTTAAAGCCAATGCTATCTTCTTCCAAAGTCCTTTCCACTGAAAGATACTGTCAATTTGGCCCTTTGACATTTATCAATTCAATTATAACAAACTAATCAACTCATGTGAAATTACTGAAGCACGATTGTATTGTTTGACTTTCCCTGTAATCTTTTAATGCTTCATTAGGTGTTTTTTTTGTTTGTTTGTTTTTATATTTTTAATTGTTCCTAATACTCCAAAAGATAAAAATTTCACAGTTCACATGTGGTCCCATCACAGCTGCCTAACTGTATTTGCCATTACTTATCAGCACGAGCTTCCCATCCCAGATGAGCTCATGCACCCTCTATTGAGCACAAACCACACATTTCTTCCGCTGAACATTTGTTTTTGCTATACACACCATCTGGTTTATTTTCTCCTTCCTTCTCACCTACGCATCCGGATGATTATTTTTGACCTTGGCACTTATTGCTTTCACCTCTAAACACCCTTTGTTACTTCTTACATACATATTTTTTGCTTTGTTTTATTCTCAAGCTGGCTGCGTGATTATAAAGCCAGTAACTCTATTTTGCATTTTAACTGAATTTAACAGTTTTTTTGAGAGCAAATTGTGTTATACTCTATGTTGTGTATTTTAGACAGAGATGCAAAGATATTATATCTGACTGTGTGATTTGTCCATACACTTATCCCAAATGGCACCTAGGGCTAGAGTTATGCTAAAGGAAATGCTGAGTAAACACAGGTAGCTATAAGGGAATAGCTGAAATGACATTGAGAATCACTTTTTATTCTGAATTACCTCTGAGTTCCTTCAAATTTCTGCATCTTTAAAATGCTCCAGATCATATACAGCATGGACACCTCTCAGGTAATTGCAGCTTTGGCTCACTAGCTTCTCCTTGTAATACTTCATTTTGTGGCACAAGTTTTCATAAAGTCTAGTAGGTTAACATCATTAAACTGCTCCGTTACAGGGTCACTTTGAGTCAAATCTATTCAAAGGCAGTAGGAATGGACATACTTCTGCACCATGGTTCCAACAGCAACTTATTTTCTAAATGTGAATTAGCCTCCAGAAAGCCTCTGTTTCCTCTTTCTTTCTTTCTTTCTCCTTTTTTCTCTTTACCAACAGGAGATACTTTTGCCTAAAGAGATCTGTAACACCTTCTCACTGCCAAAATCAAGTTAACCAAAAACACTAATGCAGGCTTGTCCTGAAAGCCCTCAGTTTTTAAAATACACTCCCAATCAAACCTAGGGCCATCAAGTCAATGCCAATTCATAGTTACTCTATAGGACAGAGTAGAACTTGCCTCATAGCTTCTAAGGAGTGCCTGGCTGATTCAATCTCCCAACCTTTTGGTTATCAGCTGTACCACTTAACCACTATGCCTCCAAAGTTTTTAAAATACATAGGGTTATTAATTACTACGACATCTTCTCAGACCTACATACTCGTGTTTCATTTGCTCTCTTTTTTACAGTGGAGAAGACTGGAGTTAATGAATAGCCTTGTCTATTTTCCTGATCATGTTCTTTGGCTTGAACTATCAGACATGTGGTAGATGTCCGCAAGACTTTCAGACACTCCCATCACCAAAAGTTTTAGAAAAGGATGTGTTCCACCTTTTTACATATTTCAAAGGAATAAGAGCACTTGGGGAATACACTTTTGAGGAGAATACTTTGAAGTCATTCCAGTGTGATTAATTCCTTTAAATATGAATATGGTCCATTATAGGACTGAGCAGAGATGTTTTCCAGCCTGAGGCAGAAGAAAGTATCAGTAATACTGATCTTATGTTTATTTATATTTTGACTTCTTTTGGTGTCAAATGTGATTTCCAGACAAATGCCTGACTCACTTCCCCTAAGTCCTAGCAATTTTAAAGAGATAGGCTCATGTTTACCCAACTCCAAAAAAATTTGTGGTCTTAGCGGTAAACTTAGTAGTTTACAATGAGAAATAAGACAAGGTGACTAGCACTCTTGTCCACAGATAATAACAATATTTGCTTACAGATACGTTTTCTAGAAGGATCCATATCTCAATCGTGGTAGTTCTGGTAGCACTACAGTTAAACTTTCGGTTGTTAATCAAAATGTTGTCTAAACCCACCAAGGAAGGAAGCTCTGACAATCTGATTTCATAATGATTATAGCCTAGGAAATCTTACAGGATGGCTCTGTTCTGTCCTATAGATTGCTATGAATCAGCATGGACTGAACAGCACACAATGACAATGACAGAGATCGGGAGTTACATAGTATGACTGATACCCAGCTGTTCATCCTGAGCAAGGAGCCTTGGTCCTCTGGTCAAGGCTGCCTTCTCTCCTGCACAGGGTCACCAAAGTCTGTTAAACATAGGCCAGTACTAACCTGTTTTCAAGGGTTCCCTTTGCCTGTGAACTGAAGGAATGGAATATTTTCTCCTTCAGAGAAGAAATGGTTTTTAATCTAGGTAGAATCCTGGAAACTGGAACAACATATGCCTTAGGATAGGTGCTTAATAAAGGTTTCCAGCTCTGCCTTACCTTTTCAGGTACCTAATCAAATCTGTTAGGTATTGATTTTGTAGTTTTGTTCTGAGTTTTAAAGCTACCTCAAGGTTTAATCTATAAACTCCTACTACATTCAATATGTGTTTTACGCTTACGTTATGTTTATTTCCTCTTCTTGCTTTATTCTTTTCTCATGTCATTCTTCTCTCATAAGTTACATCTTCCATCATCTTCTTTCTGCTTATAAAAGTTCAGTTCAGTTTTTTGTATTATCTAGTTTGGTATCTGAGGGAAAAATACCCATTTGTTTTGCAAGCAGGTCAGGACCTATGATGCAAGTCTGATATTCTCAAAACTGGAGATACAATAAAATGCAATGTGAAGTTATTTTAAGAATATAGGGGTTACATCAGAGACTAAGTACTTTATTTATGAAGCTGTCTTGATATTTTTATTCTTAGGAGATTACATAATTCAAAACTTTAAAACAATTTTTCAAATTTCCAGTCCAGATAGATTTCATCTAACTATTCAAATACTGGCATTTGTATAGAGAAAACAAAAAAATAGAATTTCAGACTTTGTAAAGAAAGAAGTGTTTGAGTATATTTTGGTGTCTTTTCAAATACTAATAAAGTGTTTTCCACGTGTGGAACAAAGGAGTCAGTAAAAGAGAAGAATATGGTAAAATTCTTGACTTTAAGAAATTTATAACATAGTTAGAAAAACGAATAAACTAGCATTATGATATGGATGTGTGGCAAAAACTGAAGAGTGGATGGAATTTTCAGTAGATATTAGCTAATCAGACATACTAAAATAAAGGAAAGAAGAATTTTTCCAGGTGACAGAAATATGAAGAAAAGCTTGAAAATAGTGAGGGGACTAGAAGATTCACAGAATAAGTAACAGCGTTGTCTAATTCTAGTAGATTTTTCAAATGTGTTGACCATGAAAAAATAGAAATATAAATAAAAACCAGATAGCGTATAGTGGTGGGTGCCAAACTCAGAAGTTTAGAAACCCTTCTGAGTTAAAAAATAAAAATTGATTCAAATAAGTTTATGTACTCTAGACCAGGAATAGAAAGAAAAATCCACTTAAGGAATGATTATATACTTCCCTTTCAAAAGGGACCAAGATTCCAGATCTGGGGCTGGAATGCAACAAAATCCTAGAATATCTTGACTTAGTAGACTACTGTTATCATGAAAGGAAAATTCAGAAACCATTCTGAAGATACTCTGACTGTCTAACGTACAATAATTTGAGTACCAAAACCAAACCCAGTGCCATCAAGTTGATTCTGGTTCATAGTGACCCCATAGGACAGAGTAGAACTGTCTCATAGAGTTTCCAAGGAGCATCTGGTGGGTTCCAACTGCCAACCTTTCAGTTAGCAGCCATAGCACTTATACACTTAAGCACTACCCCACTAGGGTTTCTAGTTTGAGTACAGATAAGTGCAATAGAGTAGAAGGCATAAAATAAAGTCACTGTGAATTGACTACACTGAACACAACAACAGCAATATATACATAACAATACTAAAACTATTTCAGTCACTGTATTGGATTCTTAGTGCTGACAAAACTAAGGATCACAAACTGGATAGCTTAAAATAACAGAATTTTATCCTCTCACAGGTTTGAAGGTTAGGAGTCAAAATTCAGGGTGTACATTGATGTTTTTTCAAGAAAGATCCTTCTCTGTCTCTTTTGGCTTCTGGTTATTGTGTGCTTTCAGGTTAATTATAAGCAGTTTCTGGTGGCACTGAGCATTTCTTGTGTTCTGGCAATGCATGGAATGGAATTACCTTACTGAGAAAACCTATTTGGGCTGTGAGTCCTAGTTCTAAAGTCCCACTAGTGGGATACCAGACTATTCTGACTACTGTGGCAGTGTAATAGGATCCAAAGTTGGGTAATGAGAGGCCTCCCAGTGTTCTTCTTCTTCCATAGTGCTTTACTTATTCAGGGCTTCTTCCTTTTCCAAACAAACTTGGTGAGTTCTTTCTCCATCTCATTAAAAAATGTTACTGGAATTTATATCGGAATTGCATTTTGTAAGTGGATTGCTTTGGGTAAAATAGACATTTTCACAATGTTAAGTCTTCCTATCCACGAGCAAGGTAGGTTTCTCCATTTATGTAAGTCTCTCATAGTTCCTTGTAGAATGGACTTGTAGTTCTCCTTGTAATGGTCTGTTATTTCTCTGGTTAGATTTATTCCTAGGTACTTTATCTTCTTTGGGGCTATAGTAAATGGTATTGATCTGGTGATTTCTTCAGCAATAATCTTGTTGTTGGCATAAAGGAATTCTACTGATTTACTTATGTTTATCTTGTATCCTGAGACTTTGCTTAACTCTTCTATCAGTTTGAATAGTTTACTTATGGATTCCTTAGGATTTTCTGTGTTTATGACCATATCATCTGCAAATAGGGAGATTTTGACTTCTTCTTTGCTGATGTAGGTGCCCTTTATTTCTCATCTAATTGCTGTGGCTAGAAGTTCTAGTACTATGTTGAATAGGAGAGGTTAGAGTGGGTGTCTTTGTCTAGTTCCTGTTCTCAAGGGAAATTGTTTCAGTCTCTCTCCATTAAGGATGACACAGACAGTTGACTGTATAAATGGCCCATATTGCATTGAGGAATTGGTCATCTATTCCTGTTTTGCTGAGAGTTTTTAGCATGAATGACTGTTGGACTTATCAAATGACTTTTCTGTATCAATAGACAAGATCAGGTGATTCTTGTCTTTTGTGGCATTTATGTGGTTGATCACATTAATTGTTTTTCTGATGTTGAACCAACCTTGCATCCCCAGCAGTAATCCAACTTGGTCACAATGGATTATTTTTTTTAATATGTTGTTGTATTCTATTGGTAAGAATTTTGTTGAAGATTTTTGCATCTAGATTCATGAGTGATACCAGTCTGTAGTTCTCCTTTTTGGTTGGGTCTTTCCCTGGCTTGGGCACCAGGGTTGTGCTGGCTTCATAGAAAGAATTTGGGAGTATTCCATGCCTTTCTATAGTGTGAAATAGTCATAGTAGTATTGGAGATAACTCTTCTCTAAAAGTGTGGTAGAATTCTGCGGTGAAGCCATCCGGGCCCAGGTTTTTTGTCGTTGGTACTTTTTAGATGTCTTTTTCAATCTCTTCCTTTGTGAGGAGTTTATTAAATTGTTCTGCTTCACCTTGTCATAATTTTCATAGATGATATGAATCAAGAAATTTCTCCATTTCCTCTAGGTTTTCAAATTTGTTAGAGTACAGCCTGTCATAATATTCTGTTATGATATTTTTTTATTTCTGTTGAATCTGTTATGACAACTCCCCTTTCATTTCTTATCTGGGTTATTTGTTTTGTTTCCTGTTTTTCCTTAGTAAGTTTAGCCAATGGTTTGTCAATTTTGTTGATCTTTTCAAAAAACCATCTTTTCATCTTTGCAATTTTTTCAATTGTTCTTCTACTCTCTAATTCATTTAGTTCTTCTCTAATCTTTATGACCTGTTTTGTTCTGGTGCCTGAGGGGTTCCTCTGTTGTTCTCTCTCTACCTGTTCAAGCTGTAAGGTTAGATCTTTCGTTTGGGTTCTTTCTTGTTTCCAGGTGTGTGCATTTATGGAGATAAATTGACTTCTGAGCACTGCTTTGGCTCTATCCCATAGGTGCTGGTAGGAAGTGTTTTCATTCTCACTGGAATCCATAAATTTCTTTATTTCATCCTTGATTTCTTCTATAACTCTTCCTTTTGAGCAAGATGTTTTCCAGTTTCCGTGAATTCCACTTTCTAACTATGTTTTTTCTGCCATTGATTTCAACTTTCATGGCTTTATGATCTGAGAAGATGCCTTGCATTAATTCAATGGTATGGATTTTGTTGAGCATTGTTTTATGTCCTAATACATGGTCTATTCTAGAGAATGTTCCATGTGCACTGGAGAAGATGTAATTGTCCATTGATGGATAGAAAGTTCTGTATATGTGGATGAAGTCTAGTTGGTTAACTGTGGCAATAAAGTCTTCTGTGTCTTTACGGAGCTTTTTGATAGACAATCTGTTCAATATTGAGAGTGGAGTGTTGAAGTCTCCCTCTATTACTGTGGAGTGATCTATCTAATTTTTTAGTGTAGTCAGTGTTTCTTCAATGTATTTAGGTGCTCTACTATTAGGTGCATAAATATTTAATATTGTTAAGTCTTGCTTGTGCATTGAACCTTTCAGCAATAGTGTTCATCCTTGTCCATGATAGTGGATTTTACAGTGAAATCTATTTTATCGGATCGGCACTTGGCTTTTGGGTTATCTGAGATTAGAATTGCACACCTGCTCTTCTTTGTTCATTGTTAGCTTGATATATATTCTTCCATTCTTAAATTTCCTGTCTGTTTGTATCTTTAACTGTAAGATGAGTTCCTTATAGGCAACATATGGATGGTTCATGTCTTTTGATCCAAGATGTCACTGAATGTTTCTTTACTGGAGCATTCAGTGCATTCACATTCAATGTAATCATTGATAGGTATGTGTTCAGTGCTGTCATTGTGATACGTCTATTTCCCTGTTGAGGTTTTCTCTGTTGTTCCTATTAATCTGTTCTGGGACATTCTTCTTTGTGCGTTGATTTTTCACCTTTTTCAGGGTCCATTTTGTGGTTGTTGAGACTGCTGTATTACATTTCTTGTTTTGATATGTTGCATATTTATTGTACTTTAACCCCTACTACCCCCCTTAATAAACTATGTATAAATCCAATTTTAATTACTACCATTCTTATTAAGTTCCTCTGCATCTGGAAGGACTACAATGACTGTAGTACATCCTTCTTTTTAATATGATGACATCATAATTTTCATGATAACGATCACTGGATCTTTTCATTCTCTATTATAGCTCTGTACAGTTTGGAGCCTTCCCTGTCTGAATAGGTGATATGTCCTGAATTTATTTCTGTGGTATAAAGTTAGTGGTTTTATTCTTCTAAGCCAAGAGATTCTTTCAGTATTCCTTGTAGCTTTGGTTTGGTTTGGTTTTTACAAAGTCTCTGAGTTTCTGTTTATCTGTGAATTTCTTAATTTCATTTTCATATTTAAAAGAAAGTTTTGCAAAATGTGTAATTCTTGGCTGGAAGTTCTTCTCCTTCAAAGCTGTGACTGTGTCATGCCACTGTCTACATGCCAGCGTTGTTTCTGCTGAGAAATCTGATAAAACATACAGGATTTCCTTCTAAATGTTACCTTTGCTCTGAGTCTTGCTGCCTTTAAGAGTTTCTGCTTATGTTTCATTTTGTTTAGCTTGATTATAATGTGTCCTGGAGTCTTTCTTTTGAGATCTATATTGAGTGGCATGCGATGTGCATCTTGGATATCTATATCCCCTTCTTTCATAATTTCTGGGAAGTTTTCTGTCAGCAGCTCAGCAACAATACTCTCTGTGTTCTCAGGGGTCTCGCCCTGCTCAGGAACTCCAATAAATCATAGATCATTTCTCTTAATAGAGTCCTACATGATTCTTAATGTTTCTTCATTTTTGTTGTTTCTTTTTTTCTGATTTCTCTTCATAGATGCTGGAGCCAGTAGCTCTGTCTTCCAAGTCAGAAAGTCTCTTTTCCATTTATTCCATTCTGTTTTCTTGGATTTGAATTGAAGTTTCTATGTCTTTGATTTGGTTCTTGATCTGTTGGATTTCAGAGTACTGTGGTTCCATCAGATGGAACAGCTTGCTAAATTTTTCACTTTGCTCTGCTCCATTTTGTATAAGATCTAGAAGGGCTCTCTATATAATCCTTTTATATTCACCTTCCAATAGTTTCAGAAAAGTTTCTTCTGGGAAGTTCTTTGGTTGTTTCTTTTGGGGGCCTTCTGAAGTCGTGGTTAGCTTCTTCGTTAAACTTTTCTCCAGAGGTTGTTCCTTTTTGGGTACCATGTGAGTCAACAGAGTCTCACAGATATGCTGTGAGGATGGACTGCTGTTGTTTCTATAGGCCGTGTTAAAACAAAGGTAAAAGGTATCTGACAACTTCCAAAATCAGTCAAGTTTTCAGATGTAGAGGTCCCTCTTCCCAGCTGACAAAGCAAGCACCTCTATATCAAACCCAAGATGTTATAAACTAGTGCAAAATATGGAAAGGCTACTACCCTTCTGGCCTCTGCTGTTAGGCCACAGCTGTAGGTGACACTATGTAGAATGCTGCTTTCATACTGGAAAAGCACTCTCCTCCAGGCAGTTGCTACCTCCAAGCCTAGGAATTAAGTCCCACTGTGCCCTCCATATGGTTATCTCTGCCTCCCAGTGGAACAAGATGGTGTCCCACACAAGCTCTGCACCTGCCTCGGTAAAGGCTTCTCAATGACAGAGGCAGAAAGAGAGGCCAAAGGTGCCAAGACGCACAGAGTCCAAAGCCCAGCTCTCCAAAATGGCAATTTCCCCTGCCTAACCCACCAGCGGTGTGTCTAAGATTAGCTGCTAGTCAAGTCCCATCTCCGCCAGCTGCCTAAGACAAAGGAAAACAAGTTAAAATGATGAGTTACCTTAAGTCCATGAAAGTCAGCACTCACCAAGAGCAGGGGTCAGCAAAAGAGAGGATGTTTTCTGTTCAGTGGTATGAAGTCCAAATTAACAGCCCTATGCCATGTCCTAGGGCTCACTAAGTGTCTAGAAGACTCCTTTTAACCATCAGTTCAGGTCTTGGTTTCCAGAGGGATTTAGAGAGACGTGTGTTTAGTCTGCCATCGTGACTCTGCCCCCCTCCCCAAAGTTAACCTTTACAAGGATTGTCTGGGAGCCCATCTGGTAACTGATAAAAACCCTAGAACTTGGAGGCTTGTAGTAGTCCTCATGATGGACCAGAGCTAGGAGAGGAGCATGCTCTTCAGATACTGGGATTCTACACTACGAACCTTCCAGATTCAGTAAACTTGCAAGAGTAATGAGGGCTGAAAGACCACCAGAAGAAGTAAAGACATTGAGCAGACCCAGATGGTGGTAAGAGAGTGTAAAAACTATACCCCGCTGAGAGGAGCAACCAATAGCAACCCACCAAATGACATTGCTGAGTTTCTTGCTTGAAAGTATACTGATGGTGAGGATAAACACTGATTTTCAGAATGGGTAAAATAGTTTTATTCAAATTGTACACACCTGAGTTAGTCAGTGGAGCCCTCCACCCATTAGATATTTTCCTAAGTACAGTATGCAAAATATTTTTTACAGTAGCATGTGGAAGAGAATCGGCATGGTGGCACTTATGAAGATATCTTGAGAGGAGAAAGTATGGCTGGTTAACAAATATAGAATGTGTACAGAGAAATATGGTAAGTAGAGACCCTCTGAGATGTAACAGTTCTCCTTATAGACGTTGATGCCATGTACTGCGACATCTCCTGAAGCTCACCAATTGCATATTGTTGATTCTGTGTTTATCTTTCATTTACATCCTCTGTTATTAAGGTTGTTATTACAATGATGTCATAACCATGACTGCTCGATATCATTGGAATGAATTATTGAACCCAATAGAGGAAGAAGGCCATGGGGAGAGTGACTAGTGTCAGAAAATTTGGAAAATGGGAATATATTTGTCTTTCTCCTCATAAGAACCAGTTTTTTGTTAATTCTTATAATCGAGGTTGTCCTTTCAGTTGGTGTTCAAGCAAGTTATTCTGTTATAGGAAGTATAATTCCAATCTCTTCCTCAGTCTCCATATAGCCTTCTTTCCATTGTGTCTGCCTCTATTCTTTTTTTGCAAGGACAGAAGTCATATCCCCTTCAGGTTATCCTACTTCGCTATGACCTCATGTTAACTAATTCCATCCACAAAGACCCTATCTCCGAATGAAATCATGTTTACAAGCACTAAGGATTAGCACTTCAACATATCTGGGGGGAGGGGAGCAATTTGACAACTAATAGTCAACTTTGGGAAATAGTAAGAAACTAACTTATTATTCCGGAAAGCAACAAATAGAGGGAAATAGTCCACTGATTTAGAAAGAAAACAAAAACCAAATACACTGCTGTCAACTCAATTCCAACTCATAGCGACCCTACAGGACAGAGTAGAACTGCCCAATAGAGTCTCCAAGGAGAATCTGGTGTATTTGAACTGCCAAATTTTTGGTTAATCACTATGCTACCAGGTTTTCCACTTAGAAAGAAAAACCTGGCAATCTACTTCCAAACACTAGCTTATGGAAACCTTATGGGTCACAGTGGGCCAATCAGAAACCAAACATAGAGATGCTGCAAAACCAGTTAGTATTTTGTTGTGTTGTGTATGAGCTTACCATGAATTGAGGACTGACTTGATGGTTGGCAGCTAACAATAACAATCCACTGATTACGTGCTATTCCTTTGTGACCTATATTTCATAACATAAAAGTGGGTGAGAGAACCCTTTTCAAAAAGCTTTGCAGCTAACAAATGGAAAAAAAGGTAGAATAACACCATTTTTTTATGTTACCACCTTTTTGATAAATTAATAGAATCAATAGTTTCTAATGCCACTAAAAGAAGAACTACCAGAAATAGTATACCTCCCGATTAATTCACAGAACACTTACGATGTAGTCTTGCTGAATAGGTTAAATTTACTTCTAAATTTAAGTTGTGTACAAATCACCTGGTATCTTGTCAAAATGCAGATTTGTATTCGACAGAGCTAAGGTCTGTTAAGGAAACCTTGAGGCTCAGCTGCTCACTGAAATGTTGACAGTTGGAATCCATTAGATACTCCAAGGGAAAAAAGTTGTGGCAGTTAGCTTCCATAAAGATTAAACCAAATCCATTGCTAAGAATTTTAACTCAGAGCAACCCTACAGGACAGACTGTAGAACTGTACCGGGGGTTTCTGAGGAGTGGCTGGTGCATTTGAGTTGCCAACCTTTTGGTTCGCACTTGAGCTCTTAACCACTAGGTAACCAGGGGCCCTCCATAAAGATCACAGCCTTGGAAACCCTATAGGTCATTTCTACTCTATACTATGGAATCTCTATGTGTAGAAGTAGACTCAATGGCAACAGGTTTGATTTTAAGGGTTGGGAGTGTGTTGGCAGGGAGGCCACAAGATTGTGCAGGTAATGCTGGGGCTGTTCATCCCAGATCAACACTTAGAATAACACAGCTTAACATCACCTCATCATCACTGTCCTAAATATTCTTCCTCTCATCATCTTTTACCTACGCTGCTACCTGTAAGAGGCACTGTGATACAGAGGATAAGAGCAATAAATTAAAGAGCTAAGCTATAGTCTTGCCTCTAAAACTTCTATCTGTGGGACTTTAAGAAAAGCATTGTACATCCTTATGACACATGTACTAGGACAGGAAGGTTAAGATCAAGCAACTAATATTTTCAAGACACTTAGAACAATCACTGGCATGTGGTTCATTCTACAATTATTTAACAGAAAAATGAGCTTTTCTTCCTGGTTTCTGTCTTGTCCTTTATACTTTTACTGGAGTATTTTATCTCAAATGGAAATATGACCTCATGACTTTTTGGTATAAAATCCTTCATATCTTTATAATGAGTTTTTAACTTTTACCAGGCAAAGTCCAAACAAACAAACAGATGCTGACTCATAACACCCCTGTATCTCTGTCTAATCCTAATCCTTACCCACTCAAAGTGTGATACGTTGTCACCAGCAATGATGAGAACAAGCATCTTGGAGCTTGTCAGAAATACATAGCCTCAGGCTTCACTCTAAAGATAAGGACTCACTACTTGAATTCTATCAAGATCAGTAGTGATTCAAACATACATTTTGAAGTACTAAATGAACCAATTTAGATTGTTCTCCAATTATATCACACCCTACACATATGTACCAGAAACACTGACTAATTCTGTTTCGTGGCATGGTGTCTCCTATTTCTGAGCTTGTTTGTCCTGTGTTTTCTAAGCGAATTACTCTACTTTACTGCTTCCCCTGACTCACTCCTACCCATCCTTTGAAATTTAGTGCAGAAATCTCCTCCACTGAGGAATATTCCTTATATATCATCCTTCGTCTCCTCTCTTCCATATTCTAATAGAAATCTTCGTTTCTCTGAAAGTTTACCACATCAATTGCTTATTTTATTTCATTGACTGTGAACTCCTCAGGAAATTCTATAATGTGTATATTTTGGATTTCTAAGCTCTAAAGTAATTCTGGAAAAACTTAATAAATGTTTTTGAAGTGATTTACCTTGATGATGCCCAATGTATCAATTGTTCTTGAAGAATGTCAATATGTGTTACTCTACCACCCAACACACACACACACACACACACACACACACACACTTTTTCTATTTATCAGTAGCTACGGCTTCCCTAATGTCACTGCGCAGCATAGGAGAAGTTCACAATCAGTGCAGATTTTAAAATCTCCAAGAATAATCATTTTTTTCATGATGTCAGTAAGGATTATAACAGTAAGTAGTAGAATGGTTTAACTAAAAGGAAAACACTTAAGCAAATGCAACTTAGAGTATTCCACACAAATATTCACTCTCACTGCAAATCAAGTGTGTTATATGCAGCAATAGTTAATTGATGTAAATTGTGTTTTTGCACAAGTATCCACTTCCATGCTGCAAGAAGTTTACAGTCCTTCCAGGTTCAGCAGTTCTTGTTCCATCATAGTAAACAACAGGACTACTACAAGGGGAGAAGCAGAATCAGACTTGGCAATCTTTTTTGTCTCTCATGAGCTCTTAGGTAGAGATACATTTGGGATTTGCTCACACTTTGATATCAGTTGAGTCAATTAGATACATAAGATATATGTAGGTGCAAGGAAGAACAGGATAAAATAAATCCCAAAGATCTCAGCTCAAACTACATATCTGTATCCCAGCCACAACCAAATCCACTACCACCAAGTCAATTCTGACTCATAGTGACCCTATAGTACAAAATAGAACAGTTGCATAGAATTTCCAAAGAGTGCCTGGTGGATCTGAATTGCTAAACTCTTGGTTAACAAACATGGCACTTAACCACTAGCCCACCATAAATGCTGAACTATAAGAGATTCCACATGATAGAATGACCGCGTTGTATCTTTGGGATCAAATGGCTGTGGAATTCTGGTCTAGACAGGTTGATTGCTGCCTGTTTCCTCTAAACTGTGTAGTTAGTAAAGTAATTTTTATTTTATTTTATTCCTTTTTCAAATTTTTCACAATAATGCATATTGCTCTTTGAATAATACGGTTACAAACAATGAATAAAGCAGTGAAATAAAACTATGAACTAACCTTGTAAAACCTTGTAATGTGGCAGATACTAAAAGTAAAATGACTTGAATCTTTGCACCTTTTGAGATCAGTAAGGAAGATTCTCTTTAGTCATATGAAAACGTCTAATTAGAAAGAATTCTCTCTGATGTTAAATCTCAACTTATAGATGAAGAAGGCCAGTGCTGAAATACTAACTGCACTTTGACATACAATTAATATTCATGTAACTAAGGTCCACTCTTTGGACACGATAGACTGCACTTGGTGATGCAGAGACCATATATTGGATGCACTTTATGGTTCTATACATCTATAGGATATCCTGCTGACCTCTGGCTGGAGGAAGGAGAGTGGGTGGAGAGGAGGAGAAAGGAGACTGTTGGGAGGATGAGACATGTATGGAGCAGAGAGGAATAGTGTGCTGTCACCGGACAGAGAAGGCAGTGGAAGCTGCATATAGGTGGGCATGTAAATTTATACAGGAATGTACATTTTCACTCAGTCATATTAAATAAAAAATAAAAAATAAAATTAGCACATTTTTTATGCATCTTCCTACTACTCATTATAAAATCCTCTAAAATAATGCTTATATATACAGGGCAACTGCCTCAAATTTCCATATTTTTTTCATTTTCTAATGCATTAAAATTCCACTTCTCCCTTTTTTTTTTTAGCTTGAATGATTTAGATAACCCGAAGGAATGTATGCTTGTGCTATGATATAAAACTGTGTTTCTTTCAGATTACTTATACCAGATTAGGTCCTCTTGCTCCAGCTTTTTCCCCATTTTGCTATCTATAACTAAATATGTTTATATCCCCTATGCATGTTCATAGTTACTTTCCACTTGACTTAAACATTTTACTTGAGGGCCAGTTTTACAGTTAGCTGCTAGCCACAGCTTTGGCATACAGCACTTTGAAAATATGTTTTAGCAGTTCCCTCCGCTCCAAAAAGTCTAGTGTAGCAATCATCCTCTTGCCTCACAGTCACTGCTGGAAAGAAATGTTTTGGTGATATGCTATTCAAGAAGTTCAGCTCATGAGATCTAATTAAAATAATAACCTGACACATTCTTCGTGGACTAGCATCTCATGAATTGGTTGATCACGACTTTGCAATGCCAAATCAGCGTTGTCAGAGCAGGACTGCTAATTAGAATGAAAAACTGGCTAATTCACAATCAGAAGACTGTTAGCTTAAATGCTCAAGGGTCAGCTGTGAGGGATAATGATGCCCTAAAACAGAGAGTAAAATTAACTCCTCCAGTATAAGAAAGGATTTTTAAGAACATCAAATAATAATAAAATATGACTATTGTTAATAATAAAATGTAGAAACTCTGGTGGTGTAGTGTGTAAGAGCTATATCGGCCAACCAAACAGGCAGCAGTTCAAATCCATGAGGTGTTTCTTGGAAACTCGGTGGAGCAATTATACTCTGTCCTATAGGGTTGCTATAAGTCAAAATCAATTCGATGACAGGGGTTATGTTTTTTTTTTGTTTGTTTGTTTACTAATAATTTCTAATGATCAAACTCTCACATTGCAAATATATGGAACACCTTCAAAATCAACATATCTCAATGTCCTCAATGTATTTCACTGTTTATTTCATGGGATATTGTTAACTGCCATTGAGTTGGTCTCTAATTCACAGCAGTTGTGCATAAAATGAAACAAAACACTGCCTGATCCTATGTCACCCTCATGACTGGTTGCCAGCCAGAGCCCTGTGGTCATTGGCTGATTTTCAGAAGTAGATCACCAGAGGTTTCTTGCTGGTATCATTCAGCATTATAGGAACACAGAAGCTTTCACTGACAGATGGGAAGTAGCTATACGTGAGATGGAACTGACAAGGACTTAAAGCCAGTTCTCAAACTGTGAATGTCAAGAATTCTACCCTTGAACCATCAGTGCAAATAGTCTTAGAAAGGCTAAGTGTTTCCTCAATAACATGCAGCAGGAAAGAGGTAGAACCAGGAAATAGATTTCATAATAAGTGACATCATTGTTTTTTTTCAATATATTTCTCTATATACAGTTAGAACTAGAACTAGATTCATAACAAGTGACACCATTGTTTTATTTTTCAATATATTTCTATATACAGTGACAAAGAGACTCTTATACCTAGCTAAAAATCCTGGTTGCCAAACGGTTGACAGTTTGAGCCCACAAAACTGCTCCTTAGGTTGATGGGTAACCTGATAAAGTTTACAGCCCAGGAAACCCAATCAAGTAGTTATAATCCATCCTTCAGGGTCTCAATGAATCTAAATTGACTCATCGGTGTATAACAATTACAACATCAAGATAATTAAAATGTTATTATTAGTACAAAACATCGCAAAAAAAATTTACACATTTTTGGTACACTGAATTTCTATAATGTAATTTCCACAATGGGAAATGCTGGTGGCATAGCGTGTTAAGTGCTATGTCTGCTAGTGAAAGGTCAGGAGTTCTCCTCTGACCTGTAGGGTCAGTAGGAGTTGAACCAAACTCAACGGCAGTGGGTTATGGGATGCACAAAGGCTGAGGAGATGGAATGTGTATTTCAGGGTCAGATGATCTTAGAACTGGGTATCAGCACTGATGATTAGTAAATTGAGAAATTATCTGCCTCCTCCAAGTCTCTGGCTGATGAAAAAAAAAAAAGAAAAACACTGCTTTACAGAGATATTTTGAGCATTAAATGAGATACATTCTCACTATTACCCAACAAACTGTTTTGGGGCTGTATTTATGAAAATATTCTTCTTTAGCTTTTCTACCTTCTTGTCTTCATTTTTCTCACCACAGTCTTCTAGGCTTCTTAGGCTTTTGCTTTAGCATTGTATCATGGTACTGTATTTCCTAGGCTGACTTTTTTGCAGTGGACTTTCATCTCAGTACACAGTCCATCAACAGCACACATTGACATACAATGTGAGAATAGCACTTAATATAGGAAAGACAGAAAAAGAAATAGCCATAA
Organism: Heterohyrax brucei; assembly: GCA_028571685.1. Taxonomy (NCBI): domain Eukaryota; kingdom Metazoa; phylum Chordata; class Mammalia; order Hyracoidea; family Procaviidae; genus Heterohyrax; species Heterohyrax brucei. The sequence goes on along the minus strand of CM053146.1, from coordinate 38,987,705 downwards.
TGATCCACTTCTTTTTTGGAAGCTACAGAAACAAACCACAGGTTTTTGCACATTTATACACACACAATACACAAGTATGGTGAGACTTCATCTTACCTTACACAGATCCCGAAACTGTAGAGCTGGAAGAAAGAGTAGTGATCACTAGTGGTTAGGGAAAGATAGGGTGGGTGACTCTAAAGGGAGATCTTTGTGGTAATGGAATAGCCTCTGTCTTGACTTTGGAGGAGGTTATATGAATCATACCTATCTGACAAAATGGCAACACATACATAATATACTAATGTACAATTTCCAGGTTTTGATATTACAATATAGTTCATTAGGATGCAACCACTGGGAAAATCTGGGTGAAGGATATATACTACATCTTTCTATACTACCTCTGTAACTTCCTGTGGATGTATGATTGTTTCAGAATAAAAAAGTGGAAAGAGAACAAACTATCATAGCATTAAAAATGAAAATACTTGAATATTTTGGTTTCAAGGAACTCAGTAAAAGGACCACATAGCATAGCAATGTTAGAAAGAGGAATTCAAATTGAAGATAATTAGAGGAAAATTATTAGTTTGAAAGACCAAGGTCATTAGTCATGAAGACAATTTAACCTCAGCAAAGATTATATTTGAAATATCTGTAAACAGAAGTGTGTTTGTATATATCAGAGAGTAGAAGAGTAAAATGCACATAATTTAGCAACTAGTTATTAAATAAAGATAAAAGTTAATTTGTGTTTTAGAAATAGTCACATTTTTATTTAAAATAGAAAATATAAAAGCAGCAATGGAATGACCTGCTCACCTCCCGAGAATAAACATTTTCTTCTAGAAAGGCTTTGAAATCATCTTATGATCCATATCAAAGAGCTTAGGACAATTACCAGGGTTTTTGTAGTATTAATTTATCCCTTGTGATAACTAAATCTGTGATGCAGCTTACTTCTAAGAGACAGCTGACCTTTGAATTTCAGTTTCCATCTATCTTCATTTTGTCTTGGCAAGTATCTTATGACACCTAGCCTACTGTATTAGTGGTAAAAAATCACAGCATTTTAGAACAGACTAAGGGGCATAGTAATTCTCTGCTTGCGGGAAGATGAATTAGAATTAAGAAAGCAACATTTTTGATAACTGCAGAAAACAACATTTCTTCAAAGTCTATCAGAGATTAGTTGGACTCCTTACAAACAGACTCAACGATGTTCGCAAAGGATGCCCATTAGTTAAGTGGCTGGATACTCCACACCAAATATAAAAGTTGACTGTCAATACAATGAAATGAATAAAAATAATAATAGCAGGGAACTAAGAGTCTGTGCATCACTCTCAAATGACATGTTTGCTGCACTTTGATAATATCCAACTGATCTGTTTGTTGCCTGTTACTAGAAACATATCTTTTTTTCTCTAGCTTTCTCTTCCTCGTCTTATAAAGAAGAGCAGTTCAAGTACAAACTGCTCATGCCGTCAAAAGTTTTCTCCTCATAATGTCTCAGTAAATAGCTTTGTAGTATTTATTTTTGTATTAACCAAGACTGATACAGAATCTGACCCTTGGAATTTAGATTTCATAATACTTTCACCTACAGGTGGATTATGAATGTTAAATTCTTCAAATGACAAGCATTAGTGATAACACAAAGATGTGTTTTCCAGTTGTGTTAAACAGAATCAGGAGATCACTTCTTTACTTAAATTCATGTGAAGTTTATCTTAATAAAGAAGACAAAAATATTATTAATGCAGAATAGTCATTTGGGGATTCCATTGTTTATATTGCAAATTCTTTGAGATTAGGAACAAAATGTACCTCACAACTTCATACAGTAGACCTAGACTTTTGCTCCTAAAATTCATTGTTTTGTTCAGTCTGTTTTTAATTGCAGATTAAAATCATTCATTTAGCTGTTATCTATTTTTTGATCATTTATAGAAAAGCTAGATTGTTCAAATTTACTCCTGTTCTGAAAACTCAATGAAAAGTAATGGTGATAAAACTAAAGAATGCCAACAGAAAATTACTTTTATCTTCATGTATATAATCCTTTTTACTTAACTATCTAAACTTTTATTAAAAGTAATATAGTAGACGCCATTTTTAGGCTTACTTGAGTTGCTGTAACTAAGTAATTTGACATCTTAACCACTGGACCTTTTACACTCAAACACAGTTTATACAGATTTCTTGAATGCATATAAAATGTACATAGGTTTTGTAGTTTTGGCTTTTAGAAGCCATATTTTTGTGTATGGGATAAGGTTTAAATCCAATTTTATGTTTCTTCCAAATTGTCAGATGGAGAGTTTAAAAGTTTACCTTTGATTTATCAAGAAACCACCTTTACCCTATTTTAATTTCCCACCTAAATGCCGGTCTATGTCTAGATTTTGCTTATCCTGTGCCATTGTTCTGTGTGTCTGTTCATGGGCCAGTATCATATCACTGTAATTAGAGAGACTTTGGGATATGCATTAATACATGGTCGGGCTAGTCCTGTCTTGTAAATTTCCTTTTCGGTGTTTCTCTGGACGCTTTTATGTTTGTGTTTCTTACATAAACTTTAGCACCAAGTTGGCTAATGCCTCTAAGAAAATTCATTAGCATTATTTTGAGGATTGCTTATATAAGTAACATTTGGTTGAGTTACTACCTTTATAGTGTTGAATAATATTAACTGCGTAAGTAGACATCTTTCCATTTGTTTACGTTTAGCCTTGAATTCTGGTATCTTTCAAGGTCCACTTCTACAGACTTTACACATTTCTTTTTAGGTTTACTATTTTATTGCTATTGCAAATGAGGTTCTTCTCTATCATTATCTCACTAATGGGATATTATTTGTATATATGAAGGCTATTTTAAAAAATTATTTTCTATTCTTGTGCTTCACTGAATTCTTTTATTGTTTCACTTAGTTTTAATTGTATTTACTACTAAAACAAAAAGCCAAACACAGTTTTGTAGAGTTGATTCCAACTCATAGCAACCCTGTAGAACTTCCCATAGGATTTGCAAAGAATGTCTGGTGAATTTCAACTGCTACCCTTTGGGTTAACAGACAAAGCTCTTAACTGCTATGCCACCGTGTTTTCAGTATCAACTAATAGATACAGCAAAATATTGAATGTATAAGCTATCCCTGCCTTATTGTAAATCTTAATAGAAATTTTCCTAATATTTCTCCATTGAGTAAGATACTAACTTTATGACAAAAGTATACATTATTATGTCAAGCAACTATTGCTTAATTTCTATTTTATTGAGGGTTTTGTCAGGAATGGGTATTGTATTTTAACAAATTATTTTTCATCAGTTAGGAAGACAAACATATAATAGTTACCACAGATCTATTCATGCAAGCATCATATTAGCAGATTGTTTAATCATATTGAAGTAGTCATGCATTCTGTAACAAATTCCTTTTGCTCTTGTATTTTTAAAGACATTGTTGGATTTAGTGTGTTAATTATTTTTTCTTTTCCTTAAATGTTAATCTCTAGTCTTTTATTTCTGTTTCTTCATTAAAAAAAAAAAAACTATTAAGTTTAAGTTTCAATGTTAGACTGGATTTTTGTAAGAAAATAGGAAGTTTTCTTTCATTTCTGATGCTCTGAAACAAGTTTATATAGCATGGGAAAAACCTAGACTTTGTATGCTGAGTAAATAACCCAGAGAATTGGTCTATATAAAGAAGACTATGGCATCAGGACCAGAAGAAGGCGCATTAACAACCTGTTATGCAGATGACCCTACCTTGCTTGCTGGAAGTGAAGAGGACCTGAAGCACTTGCTGAAGAAGCTCAAAGACCACAGCCTGCAGGATGGATTACATCTCAGTATAAAGAAAGCAAAAATCCTCACAATAGAATCAATAAGCAACATCAAGATACATGTAGAAAAGAATGAAATTGTCAAGGACTTCATTTCACTTTGATTTATAACAAAAGCCCATGGAAGCAACAGTCAACAAGTTATACAGAGCATTACATTGACCAAATTTGGTGCAAGGGGCCTAAAATGTATTCTACCTAAATTTAGAGACTATCTCAAAAATATATTCGACACGCTGAACACTGATCGTTGAAGAGTTGTGAGATGATGTCAAAGATCACGCACGATCGAAGCGAAAGGTCATTCAAAAGGCAGGAAGGAAAGTAGGGACCAAGACGGATGTCAGGAGGGACTCCGAAACTTGTTATTGAACACAGGGCAGCTAAAGGGAATAGACGAAGCAATAAAGTAAAAGAGCCGAACAGAGGATTTCAAGGGGTGACTCAGGAAGACAAAGTAAAGGATTGTAAGGAAATGCGCAAAGACCTGAGGTTAGAAAACCAAAAGGGGAAAGCGCACTCGACATTCACTGAAGGAACTGAGGAAAAACTTCACACCTCAAGTTCCAATATTTAATAGTTCTGTGGGTAAAAAAACGGAGCAACATAAGAAACATTCAAAGAAGATAGAAGACAGAAAGAATAAGTAGAGTCACTAAACCAAAAATAATTGGTTTATGTAGAGTCGGATCTGACTCGACGGCACTTGGCTTGGCTCTATTATGTTGCTGTTATATTGAAGTATCTTTTTTCTTTGGTGTCTAGTTTTCTTGATGATACTGTTATGTTTTGTTTTACTTTTCTTCACAGATTTTTAAGGAAATCTGGCCTCAGATATTGCTACTGGTTTCAGCTACCTGGATATCCAAAAAAACACTGTTAGTTTTAAAAATTAGCATCCAATTGACCTTCAAAACTAACAAATATTTACATTCCATCAACTCATCGATCATATACAAGACTACTCTCACTAGAGTTTCTTATTCTTAAAAAGTGAAAAACTGTAGCCCAGTTTTAAAAATATACAGTAACACATTTACTAAAATGGCATAATATAATGAGATTTTATATAGACTTCAAGATCTTATGCCTCAACTGTAGATTATTTATTTGGAGACTTTACCTACCTTTCTCTTTAGTTCTTTACCTTATTATTGATTATCAGAAAATCATTGAATAGTAAGGTTGTTGACTATCATATATTTTAGAGATATATTTTCATGTTTAATATATTTTATTCTTTAAAGCTTGTTTACATGCACATATGTACTATAACAGTGCCTTAAATAAATATCACTTAGTCTCCCTTTAATACTTTTGTACATCTCTGAATTGGTTTTCTTACACACACATTTTGTAACTAACTTCTGCACAAATGTAAGCTCAATATTATGTTTCTATCTTCAACCAAAGGGGTCTATTTTTCTAGAATCTATATGCTACAAGCACAGTTAATGTCACACGTGAAAAGACTCCTCTTCTTTTCAGTTTATGAGTGATAGGTACAAGAACACTGTGCTTTTTTTTCCCCTATCTGATATTCGAAAAAAGAGTATGACCTACCAAGGAGTTACTTAGCAGCTAAGCAATCAACTTATCAATCAGTAAGTACGAAGTGTGAAAGTTAAGATCACGAACCTGCCACCATGCACTTGCATTGGCATCACTGTGTGAACAACACATTTAGGTTTCTTACGTTGGTGTCTCAGTATCTCACAGCTGTGTTCGTCTTGACACATGGCAATGTCTTGCTGAGTGGCAGTCATCATTTTTGTTGCTTGTTCTTGTATGTGGTCGTGAGAATGTTGGTGTTTGAATTGGAACAATGAACAAATGTTCAGTTTCTTGTTAAAACTGGCAAGAGTAGAACTAAAATCAGGGGCATATTAGTCCAAGTTTATGAGGACAATGCCATGAAGACAATGGCAGAGTACAAAAGGAACAAATGTTTTTCTGAGGGGAGAGAAAGTGTCACTGATCAACAGAGGTCAGAGCGGCCAGTGAGAACAGAACTGATGAAAACATTGCAAAAACACATTGAATTGTGCACGAAAATCATTGATAGAGAACAGGAAAATCTTAACTGAAAATCTTAGCATGAGGAATGTGTGTGTAAAAATGGTCCCAAAGGAGCTCACAGATGAACAAAAGCAAAGAAGAGTCAAAGTTTGCCAAGACCTTTTGAAGAGGCAAGAAGATTTTTTGACCTTGTTATCACTGGTGATGAAACATGGGTGTGCCAAGAGAACCCCAAAACAAAGCATCAGAGTGTACGCTGGCCATCAGCCAGTTCTTCATAACCAAAAAAATTCTGTCAGTGCAAACCAAGAGTCAAAACACTGTTGCTAATTTTTTTTTTATTTTGGATGGATTGTCCATTATGAATGTGTACCAAATGAACAAATAGTTAAGGCTGAATGAAAAAGTTAAACGAAAACGGGCTGAGCTTCTACCAACAACAAACTGGTTTTTGAATTACAACAATGCACTAGCTCACATGGCAGTGTGAGGGAGTTTTTAGCCAATAAACAAGTAACTGTATCGGAACACCCTCCGTACTCACCTGACCTGGCCCCTGGTGATTTTTTTCTTTACCTGAAAATTTAGGAACTATTGAAAGGAAGACATTTTAATAATATTCAGTGTGTCAAAGGTAATAGGACAACAGCTCTGATGGCCGTTCCAGAAAAAGAGTTCCAAGACTACTTTGAAGGGTGGACTAAGTTCTGGCATCAGTGTATAGCTTCCCAAGGGAAGTACTTCAAAAGTGACTGTACTGATATTCAGCAATAAAGTATGTAGCACTTTTTCTACGATGAGTTTGTGACCTCAGTGGAAGTCCTGGTATACATATATTACAACATGCAGTCTTTCAGTCTTCTGTGTTTCTAATATTTCATTTCATAGATTGCTTACCATTTCTCTTCCAATATAAGATAATAAAAGTATTTCCCTACTATTTTTCTCTGTTGCTTTTAAGTATTTATTTTACCACTTTATCTTGATCTTTATTATTATTATTTTGATTGAAAGTAGGACGTATACAAGCTAATGTTTTTCTTCTCTCCAAAGATTAGGGAAATATCCCACTCCTTTTCCTGTTTGTATCCTACAGTGACAGTTGATTAATGTTCACTGGGGAAAATACCATACAATAAATACTCAATGGACAAGCTGTCTATTAACTAAAGCATTTTTTCAAATATCTACTGTTTAGGTCTATTGCTACGTAATAATCATCTATGACACGATAATAATCAACAATGATAAAGATTATAACATCTAAATTGCCTTATGGAAGCTCTAGAAAGTGCTAGAATATGTTTAGAAAGGAAATACATATTCCTATATTCCAAAAGATTATAACAACTCAACTGTTTTGTGTAACCTCTATGTTTAGAAAGGAAATACATATTCTTATATTCCAAATCTTTGAAAACAGTGGCCTATCTAAAATTAATAATCTGTGTCTATTAAATGTATACATTTGAGTACCCTACTTATTCACCAATCATGATGAATAAATTAAGATTTATAAACTTATATTTGAATTGACTGAGGTAAGGCAGCTTTTCCATTCAACTCCAGATAAAGCCAGATTTTATGTATTCCATTGATTTTTAGCTAAAAATTGCCTCCTTTATAGCTTATTTCCATTCACATTGTCATTCTTCCTTTCACATAAACATAAATTACCACATGACATAACTTTTAGGAAGAAATCCCATATTTTAAAGGGTTTTCTGCTCCATAAACAATTTAAGGCTTAGTTTGAAACATTGATATCCCTGTGTTTATGAGAATTCTAGCTGAGGAGAGAAATAAAGCTCCACACTTCTAAGAGCAATCAATTAGGATATGGAATGTTAGTTAAATATTTTTAGTATCAGTTAAAGACATTTTCATAGATAATTAAACTTCAGATAAAACAGATCATAAAATTTTATTCCCACAATGACAAAGTACAAAAAAAGTAATGTAAGTTTTTTCCTTTCTCAAATCTATTCCAATGGTAGAATCTCTAGTAATTTTAAAAAAGTGAACCCTTTACTGTCAAAAGACATTAGATGAAAATAAATATTACTGAAGACCTGCCCTTTTCTCCCTTAATTAAATCTTAACTTTTGCTTTCTTTCTACTATTCTGAGCTTAGGGAGGTTACTTCTTTCCTAGAATAATGGGTTAGATGACTGTTTGACTTCATCTGAATCTAATTGCCAATCTTACTGCCCTTTTCTCTCCATTGGAAATATTTTCTTAAAATCACATCCAATAGCTCATTCTAAGTAGCTCTTTTGCCAGAACTTAGGAAATAAACCAGCTTGAGCACAGAGAAAACTAAAGCATGATAGCTTTATAAATTAATGTCTATCCTTCTTTACAGTAGAACACTTCCTTGCATGGTGGTTAAGTACATAGGTGTTAACCAAAAAGTCGACAGTTCTGATTCACCAGGCAATCCTTGGAAACTCTGTAGGGCAGTTTTGCTTTGTCCTATAGGGTTGCTGTGAGTTGGTTTCAGTTTGATGGCAGTGGGTTTGATTTCAGCTTGCTGGTTTTTACAATTATTGAAAAAGTATGCTGATTCTGTATAGTTTTAGACTAAGCAAAAACAGTTAAATTTGGGAAGCTGTCTTTGAACAAAAGTTTAATATTATTCGTAGATAAATATTATCCTGATTCCAATAAGGATAAATAGTCATTGTCCATTTATTACATATTTGGAGGGTACATGAATGTCATCTGAAAATAATAAACCAGTTGCTGGAATTTTAGAAATAGGTATCCATGTATTCCCCAGCATTTTTCCAGAGGGATAGACTTTCTGTTCTAGACAGACTATTTCTGCATTCGTGTTAAATTTCCTTTATTATAAATTCACCTCACATTTTCATCCCTACTGTATCTTTCTGTATCAGAAGGGCTATGGCTTGGGTCCATAATAGGACGAGTAACCTTGGAAGGCTACGAGAAGGGCCTCAAGAAGCAGATGAAATCTGACCAGTTAAAGATCACTTAGAGTAAACGTCCATCGTGTTTCCCACTTGTGCTAGCCACATACTCTACAACATGAACACAGTGAGTGGAATCTGTCGTCCCAGAATTAAGGGGTGGACACTGGGGAAGACAGACCTGCAGGTGACTTAACAGCAATGTGTTTTTCCATCCCACTTGTATTCAGACCAACCTGTTCTCACTTGTACTTAGAAATCTAAACTGGTCAATCATTTGTTGGTTTAGATTACTCAGTAATGCTTATATTTGTTCGACTGAACACAAAGAATCCTGAGCACAGATGTTTGCCTTTTGTTCTTTTCAGTTCTCGAACAATTTATTCTTCCCTTAGTTATGGGGCTGGGAGCTCTGGCCCCTCTCTTACTACTGTTGAATTATCACTCCCATCACCTGAATCCCCCTCACCACAGCACCTCTTACACCCTGTTCAAGCAACTGAACTGAAGAGAATACATTTGCCAGAACCCCTGTGATGCCTGACCTCCGAGCACTAAGTTGCGTACCTCCCCTCCAATTACTTTGATAAGATAACAAATAAATTTGAATGAAGACATAAATAACTGAATTACCAAACAGCCAATCAATAAATGTTTGTTAAATAATTATGGACTGATAAAGGATTATTCTTCCATTTGGCTCACATTGTATAGGCATGTTGTTGTTGTTGTTGTTAGGTGCCACTGAGCTGCTGCAGACTCATGACAACCCTGTGCACAGCAGAACGGAACACTGCCCGGTCTTGCACCACATCCACAATCATTTTTATATTTCCACCCACTGGGGCAGCCGCTGTGTCAGTCCATCACGCTGAGGGTCTTCCTCCTTTGTGCTGACCTTCCACTCTACCAAGCCTGATGTCCTTCTCCGGGGACTGATCCTTCCTCGCAACATGCTCAAAGCATGTCAGACGCCATGCATATGCATACCAATGACATTCGATTTTAAACGGTAATTAGAAAATAATGCACTTTCTGAATGGACTCTGATAAAACATCTCCTGGAGTTTTATCTTCTCTTTCCTGGCTAATAATCAACTGTGGAGTTTTAGAAATGTACATACACTTGGGATTCTTCCTCAAGATTAATAAACATATTTGAGGATGCTACTTAGGAATCCGTAATTTTTAATATTGTGATGAAAGCCGGTGCTCTGGAGCCTTACCTCTCAGGTGTGGGCCTAGGTGTGCAGCATCAGCACCACCTGAAAGTTTTCTAGAGTTTCAGAATTTCAGACCCATCTTAGAGCTGCTGAAACAGAATTTGCCTTTTCGCAAGATCTCTCATGATTTGGATGGACATTGAAAACTAGGAAAAACTGTATAGAAGCAGTTAGAACAGACAGTATTTAGTAGCCAAATCCGATAAGTAAGTAACATTGACTTGAAACAGACAGACAGTAATAAAAATAAAACCGCACTGGAAAAAAGCAAAACACACACATATATATGGAAATCTTGGTGTACTAATTAAGTGCTACAGCTGCTAACCAAATGTTGGCAGCTGAAATCCACCAGGCACTCCTTGGAAACTCTATGGGGCAGTTCTACTCTGTCTTATTAGGATCACCATAAGCCATGATTGACTCAAAGGCAATTTTTTTTTTTTTAGTAGATGAGTCAATTCCAACCCACAGTAGCCCCATGTATTAATACAGGGTAATTAATATAAGGTTATTCTTAGCTATGATCTTTATGGAACTAGATTGCTAGGCCTTTCTCCCATGATTGGATTTGAATTGCCAGCCTTTAGTTTACTCATCAAGCACTTAACTGTCTGTACCATGAAGAAATCTCAAATTACATCACTTAGTGTTAAAATACTAGTTGAACCACTTTATTTCTTTTCTAAGCAAGTTCTAAGAGAAGTTCTTCCCTTGATAATCTGGTCCTTAAAAGCTGGGGTTAAATATTTACACACCCACTATCAGAGCTTCTAAATACATCAGATGAAAGCTGACAGCATTGGAAAGTGACAAGATTGTTCCAAAGTAATACTAGGAAACTTCAACACACCGCTTTCAGTAATGGACAGAACATCGAGAAAGGAACTCAATAAACATATAGAAGAACTTACTGTGACAACCAACCAACTCAACCTCATAGGCATACACAGAACTCACCATCCAACAACAGACAAGTGCATCTATCTCATATCTTACACAAAAACTAGCTCAAAATGGATGAAATGCCTAAATATCAAATCTAAAATGATAAAGATTATGATAAAAAAAATAGGGGCAACACTGGATGCTCTAATACATGGCTTAAACAGATTACAAAATCTTATTTAGAATGCAAAACAACAGAACAGAAAATAGCTAAATAGTAACTATTAAAAATCAAACACTTATGCTCATATAACACTTTATTAAGACAGTAAAAAAGCTGCCCACAGAATGGAAAAAAAAAAAAAAAATTGGCTGCCATGTGTCTGATAGACATCTAATTTCTGTGATCTACAAGACACCACAAAATATCAACAGGAAAAAGACAAATCACCCAATTAAACAAAAGGCAAAGGGCATGGACAGACATTTCTCCAAAGAAAACATCCAGGCAGCCAAAACACACATGAGGAAATGCTCACAATCGTTAGCCCTTAGAGAAATCCAAATCAAAACTACAATGAGATACCATCTCACCCCAAAAATGCTGCTGCTAATCCAAAAGATACAAAGCAACAAATTTTGGAAAGGCTGTGGAGAGACTAGAATTCTTCTGCACTGCTGGTGGGCATCTAAAATTGTCTATCCTCTCAGGAAAGCTATTTGGCACTTTCTTAAAAAGCTAGAAATAAAAATACTATATGATCCACCAACCCTACTGTTTAGAATATGTACTACAGAAATAAGGGCTGTCACACGAACAGATAAATGCACAAGAATGTTTATTGCAGCACTGTTCACAGTAGCAAAAAGACAGAATCAATCCAGGTGCCTATGAACAGATGAATGGATAAACAAACTATAATATTTACACAATGGAACACTACATAATGATGAACAATGATGATTTTTTGAAGCATCTCATAACCTGGAATCAACTGGAAGACATTAAGCTGAGGGAAATCAGTTAGCTGCCAAAGGACAAATATTGTATGACAGCTCTAGTTTAAAGATTTAAGAAAAGGCTTGTGCATAGAAGAAATAGTACTCTTTGATGGCTACAAGGTGGGGAGGGAGAGAGACGGTTATTCATAGTTTAGTCTATAGCACTTTGGTTAATTGAAGGGAGTGACAGCTGTCAGTGGAAGTGAGATCAGAACAACTGGACTACACCATAAGCTGAAAGGTTTTCTAAATACAACCCAACATTTAAAGGACAGAGTCACAGGGACTGGGGTCTGCGGACCATGGTTTCAGGGATCATAGAAGTCAATTGGCATAACTAGTCTTTTTCTAAGAGATTGTTCTGTAGCACATATTGGTGAGTGGCACTGGGGGTCTTAAAAGCCAGCAAGCTGCCATCTAAAGGACATCATTTTGTCCCAAACCACCTGGAGCAGATGACAACCAAGAGCATCAAGGATATGAGAAAAACATGAACCCAGGAGACAGAAGGGTCCGTATGACTGGGGGACTATGTCGGCATGAGACCAGAAGAACCAGATGTTGCCCAGCCATCACCAAAAACACCCCTGTCAAGGAATACTATGTAGAGTCACTGAGGTAGCATGAGATCGAGAGGTGGACAGCTCTGGAACTCTATTAAAAGACCAGACTGGATGGTCTGACCACCCGGTGGGCGCCCTGAAAACACTGCCCCTGGAACTGCTGTTAGCCCAGAGCCGAAAGCAGTGCTGAAGCCAACACTTCAGACAAGGATTTGATTAGACTAAGGGACACAGAGTGACGCAGGTGGTGTGTGTACCTTCTGGTTTAATGTATAGATGAGGCTGTCCAACTGGTTTCTCTTTAGAGAGGAGAAGAGAAGTTAGAGAGGAGGGGACAAATGTTGGTTGAGCGGATACTGGAAGTAAAGAACAGAAAAGAAGAGTGTGCTGTCACAGGGTGAGAGGAGCAGATAGAGTTACACAGAGGCAGGTGCTCGGGGTTTTATGTGGCAAATTGGCTTGGATTGTAAACTTACACTTAATTACAATTTTTTTTAAAAAAAAAACCTCAGAATTTCACTGTGAAAATTATCACAGGAGTAAACCAATTTCGCAGAGCTCGTCAGCTCTGAGAAAGTAGGTAACTGTTTAGTTAGTGGGTCTCAATTTATTTTCAAACTTTTCTGTGTTCACCCAGATTTAAGCCCCCACAAGTTGTCTTTGATAGGCAATGTCACATGGAAATACAGAAAATTAAAATATTCAATACATTAGCATGCATAACATGTATTATTAAACATTTATTGACCACAAGCAAGTGCTAACTCTACAAAACAGTTTTTCTAGAAAGATCTGCTTCCCAGGGCAGTGCTAAAGACAATGCAAGACACTATGATCTGTAATTATAAGCACAGAGCTAGCTCACAGACCCACACATTTAAAATAAAACATGTCATGTGGACCAGAGCAACCTTAAGCAACTGTGTTAGTCTCCCTGAGGATTTATGTTCTCATAGTACTTCATTATGCAATCAGCATCTTTGATTACACACTTTATATGTCTGAAAATAATCAAATAGTCAAAGATTGTTTTTAACAATTTTGGAATGATTTCCAATTTCGCTCTGGAACTATTTGGATTGTTTCTTGTTTGACTCTAAGAAGTCTGCTCAGAAGTACTCTCTGTGATATAATAAAATTGTCTAATGATTATTATGCTAGAAATCTTTGCTTTAATTCTGAATTAAAGCATAGTAATGCTTACTGGGATGCAGATAACTTTGGAATTAGAAAGCGCTATCTCTTAACAAAAACTTCCAGAAGGCTGATCAAGAACAAGTGGTACAAACAAAGGAGGTGTTTGTAATGAGTATCACAATTTCAAAGATTTTTTCCATGCTTTCAAAATGTAGGTACAACAAAAACAATGAAAGAGATTTATTGAAATGAACCCACCTACTGCTGTTGAGTCAATTCAGACTCCTAGCGACCCAACAGGACACAAAACTGCACTACAGAGTTTCCAAGTAGTGCTCAGTGCATTCACACTACTAACCTTTTTTAGTTAATAACCATAGCACTTAATTACACCGCCAAGGTTTTCATTGAAATGAAAGATTCATTTTTTTCCAAACAAACATCCAAAGACTTCTCCACTGAGCTCACTGGTCCATCTGTATCTTCTCTGTGGAGTTCCATCTGTCTGCAAGCCTTGATGTTTGCCAGTATTCATATGGAATATGATACTCCATTGTGTTCATTTGTTGTGTGTTACAGATTGAACTGTGTCTCCCCCAAAACACTTATTTGAATTCTAACCCCTACACCTGTGGATATGATCATATTTGGAAATACAGTTTTCTTTGATGTTTTAATGAGACCATGTCAGTGTAGAGTGTGTCTTTTAACTTAGTCTCTGTTCAGATATAACAAGGGCGAATTAGTATACACAAAAAGAAAATGAAGGAAGATGGTTGCCATCTGGAGATCTCCAAGGACCCTGGAACAACGCTGGAGAAACTGAGATAAGGATTTTCCCCTGAGTCAACAGAGAAAGCTTTTCTCTATAGATAAAAAACTCATTGCCATCAAGTCAGGTCTGACTCATAGCGACTCTATAGGCCAGAGTAGAACTGCTCTATAGAGTTTCCAAGGAGTGCTTGGCTGGTGGATTTAAACTGCCAACCTTTTGATTAGCAGACATAGCATTTACCCTCCCACTATGCCACTTCTAGCCTGCCATGCTGTGAGGAAATTAATTTCTGTTCATGAAACTACCCACTTGTGGTGTTTCTGTTATAGCAGCAACTGAGAAACTAAGACATCGTGACTCTGTGTAATATGGTGCTGTTTCATTTTGGAACACAGTTGTGACCTGACACTATGCTATACATTTCATGAGAGAGTGGCTATGTGTAAGATAGTCAAGGTAACGCCTGCAAGGTTTGAAAACATTGATGGGAGTGAAGAATGTAGCTATGAATTCTACTATCTGCCGAGACACATTCATGACCATGTAGAGGAGACTGTCATCCATACATTCACCCTTCAATTAGTAATCCATTCAACAAAAAGATAGTCACTTTCCCGGGTGCTGAAAAGACCGAGCCAAATAAGACAGAGCTATTCCCTCTAGGAGTGAGGCTCTAGTAGAAGACCATACCAAATCAAGACAAAATTACATCACATTTTCTAATTCTGTGTAATATTACATAATGCATATTTTTGGCAATATCCCTCTTACAGAACCTTAGAGCTTGTGATGATTCCAGTTCCTTTTCTAGGATAGAAAATTGGTGAGGGAGTCCAGAAGTGAAGATGAAACAACAGCATGTTTCCATTCCACACCATTCCCTCTGCTAAAAAAACTTGAGAGATGCCATCATCCTCCTGTGCATAGTCATCTAAAAACCTAAAGCTGCTCTCAGAAAAGTTGATTTTCTCCATCACGTTGTTGTCATCTTGCATAGTAACCCTAAATCTTCTAAAAAGGAAAAAAAAAAGGCTCTAATCAATTGTTGTTGAGTCAGTTCTGACTCATATCAACTCTAAAAGACGAAGTAGAATTACCCAAAGGACTTCCAAGAGCAACTGACTGGTAGATTCCAACTGCAGACTTTTCAGTTAGCAGCCAAGTTCTTAATCACTGCACCACCAAGAATTCACAATCCTCTCGCCTTCCATTAAATTCTGCTGCACTCTTCATAGTCCAACTCAAACTGCATTTTTTTCTGTGAAGGTTTTCTTGGCTAGTGCAAGTCTTCATTGTTTTCTGCTTCCATTGACCAACTTCGACTGTGCCATGTAACAACTTAGGCCATATTTTCACTTACTCTTAGCAGTAATTATTTATGTTTCTTTACCCCACTAGAATCTAAACTGCCAGGAAAAACCAGTACTTTTACATCTATGGTACATTTACATGCATGCAAATGAGTACTTCCTGCAGATACAGGAAAGTCTGTAATTACTTACTGATGGTAGATGGATTGATTGATTAGTTGCTGAGTAACTCCTCTGTAGGTCTTATTTCTAAATATTCATCACATAGAGGAATAGAGAGCATGATGTTCTCATGACTATTATATATAAACTGAGTAGGAGATTATGAGTCTTTTCATGTAAAATGTTTACTATTTTTACAGCACATAGATTCTACAAAAACAGTGCCTCTGTGGTTAAAAAGAAAAACATCATATTGAGGTTACATTGTAGCAGAAATTAGTTACAAAATGTGTGTGTGTGTAAGATAATTTTCAAGTGCTGAAGCTGAAAACAAATTCAAAGCTTTGTAAAAGTTTTAAGGAAAACCGTTTAAAGTGATACTTAAGGTACTTAATGGTATAACCACAGTTACAGCAGTTTCAAGAGTTCTGGCCTACCTTAACTAACATTGGGTCTACAGATCTTATTAACTTCAGTAACATTTACGCAATACCCCGTAAGATGAAGCTTCAGCATCAAGAAAACATAGGGCTCCATTCTTGGCCAAAATCCCAAACCCTCTTAATTAATTTGTTTTTTCCTATTGATACGTTTACACACTGTTTTGCTTTATTGCACATAGACCCACGTGAAACTGACAAAAATATCTCCGTTGTGGAAACGATTCACTATTAAACTTCTGTTCTGCCTCCAATTCATTAAAGGTATGTCTCCTTGAAACCCCCTCCTGCTTTATCACACCCCTTCCAGGAGATTTTTCTCCTACGATTTCTGTAGCTAGAAATGCCATCTTTGAGAATAACGGTTGACGTGTGTTCTTGACAAGTGAATTAGCAGTCCTTATCTGCTCAAATACTCTATAATATTTTTGTCATGAATATGTTATTTTTCTTGGCTTGGCATGTTATTTTTCTGTTCATTTTTCTTTAAGTTCTATAAATAAAACCAATCATTTTAATACTTAAGCACTTGACTCAAGTTGGCTTTTCATAACTTTGATAACCCATCCACTCTTCTTTACCACTTGGCTCATATCTCACCTTCCCCATGAGATTTCCTCTGATCCAATCACCTGTATTAGTTTTCTGTTAATGCCTAATAAAGTACCACAGACTTCATAAATTTTTGTTATTTCACAGTTTTCTTGGGTCAAAAGTCTTCTGCTCAGAGTTAGACTGTTCAGGCATTACAGATCTGTATTACAGTGTTAGACAGAGCTGAGGTTCTTATCTAGGACTCAAGTCCACTTCCAACCTCACTGGATATTGGAAGCATTCATTATTTTATTTATGGTTGGAGGGTTAAGCTCTTCATTTCTTGGTTAGCTGCCACCTATTGAACACTATCAGCTCCTAGAGACTGCCCCCAATTTCTTGCCACATGTCCTCTTCCTTTAAAAAAATTGGTTCTAAGCCAGAAGAAATGTCACCCTGACATTTCACTTTCTTTTAAAGTTCTTACCTGGCTACAGCAGGCCCACCCGGGATAATCTCCCTTTAGATTAACTCAGAGTCAACTGATCAGGGACCTTAACTACATCGGTAAAATCTCTTTCATTATATAGGGATATAAAAGTCTTCCTTCTTCATTTCCTAAAAAAAAAAAAAAGCAAACCTTCTTTAATGATTACATTGGTGTTTAGTCTTAGAGAAACAATTAAATAAACAATGAAACAACCCAGAAAATTGTGGACACACATAAAAAAACTCAGTTTGGCTTTCTTTTGGAGGTGTGAGAGTTTGAGTAATTTGTTTTTCATATTTTTCCTTCTAGTTTTCATTTGTCATGTAAGTTTTTACTTTATTTTTTACATTATTTTTAAAATTGTGAAAATAAACATCCTGTAATAAATGTTTAAGTACTTGCTTTGAAAGAGAAATTTCTTGCCGAATTTCTCTTTGTAAATAGCTGAACTAACAGAGTTACACTTGTTCTTCATTTGTAACTTCTAAAATTTAAAGATGAAGTCCATTTGTTAATAGTGGCTCTTCCAAAGGACCATACATTTATTTAGTGACTAGATCTATAGAAGAGAAATAGATCAAATTTTCCAAAGTGATAAAAACTGAAGCACCAAACATATGCTCTTAGAGTAGCCAAGTGATTTTATGTATACACTCCCTACACAATATGCTGTACTGCAACCTAGAACAATGTAACTTTAAAGTTAAGTAGCTAATTAAAACTGAAGAGTATCTTTACTGTCCTTACCTAAAGAAATCTTAGGAAAATAATCTAGTTGAAGTAAAGAAATCATCCAAACCAGTAAAAACAGAAGCTTTCCACACTGGGGTATTAACTCCCATACTAAATGTACGAGTTGAAGCAATTTTATGAACTTTAAATCATTACTTTAGTACATTTAGTATCAATTAGCTGTATAATCCTGTAAATTATTAAATTATACCCACTTTTCACCATCTGTAAGGTGAGTATAGGGATAGCAAATAGTTCACCCACTGAATGCTGAATGGTTACTATTTATGTAAAGTTCTGCGAGTGTCACAAGGAGGAAAACATGTCTGTTTCTTAAAGAGGAATATGCTTGTTTCTGATCATGTTTGGAAAGACTGTGGACAGAAGTACTGACTAAACACTGCTCTCCTCCAATCTTGAAAAAGAATGCTAATTCCTAAACTGAGAGCAAACATTACAGGTATTCTTGGTGCGATTCCAATCGGAAAATCATTTGCTGTCAGCAAATCAAAGCTTAACAGGTTTTCATGCATTTTTGTGATTAAAACATGATTTCAGAGAACTTCCAGGGAAAAGTTTATCTTCTTATGCTTTCAGTAAGCTCGCTGAAGCAATGCTGTCCTCTCTCTCAGCCTGTCCCTATTCTCCTCCCTCCCCCTTTTGCTCTCACATCAAGAATGTAGGAATATAGTTCAACTTCAGTTGATACCTCTAGCAGGAGGGTGAGAGACCACATTCTGCTTAAATAGCTATCAGTTATCATTCTGCATTGACAAAGGTACACCAGAAAATATGCACAAGCTTTGACTAAAGTAATTGATCACATACTTCTGAAAATCAAATGTATTTTTAGGTGAAAAGCTCAAAGTTAACATCTCTGTCTCAAAAAAACGGGTCAAATGTCTGACCAGACACATGAAAAATTTAAAGAATTGTCACAATGTCTCCTAAATTTTTGCTGTAATTATTTGCTAATTTTTAAAGATGTCTAGTACTGTGGGGTTACTATGAGTTTGGATTTACTCAATGACAATGGTTTTTGTTTTGTTTGTTTTTCCAATATTACTATTACCACCCTCTAAAAACAGAAAGTATCAAAAAGATTCCTAAACTGACAAAGAAAGAAATGTGCTCTTTAGTCTTATTTCTAAAGCCGTCCAGGAAAATGCATCACTACAACACTGACTTTCAATAGCTGAAAAATCACTCAAGCTATAGATGTCTTTGTGGATAGCACTAGGCTGCAGCGTCAGTGATAGATTCCATCCACTTTTCACACATTTGGCGTATTTCCAAAGAAATTACATAGAATTCTAGAAAAAAATGCCTCAACCTCGGAAAAGTAAAAGGAAGATTATAATACACAGAGGATGAAGGCAGTTAGACTTAATATAGGTTTAACTGGAGTTCCAGACAAAAAAAGGAGAAAGAGGTCGTATTCAATAAGACAATGGTTGTGAAACCAGCAGCACCAAAAAACCAAATAGTTTTAGTAAAAATATATTTTTACTAAACCCACATCTGGGCTCATTGTAATAAAATTGTAGGACTATAAACATAAACAGCAACCAGTAAAAAAGATCAATTTATGAGAAGGAAGTAACAAAAAGAAACTAGACACCATCTTGTCTACACAGCAGTGTAAACCAGCACACAACGGAGTAGTAGCTTCAGTTACTGAGAGTAAAGACCTGTCAACCCAGAACTTGGCACACAATGAAATTATTATTCAGAGTGTGAAAGAAAGGGAGTTTCAGACAAAACAATCTTATGAATGTACATCGTGGGTAACGAAAATGCTCCCAGAAGAAAATTCTGATATGTAAAAAGAAACAACGAGCAAAGAAAAATGGTAAACATAGGCAGGTAAATTTGTAGATCTGTAAATAAATAAACAGATGAAGAACGAATAGACCTCATTGCATAAAAATAGTGACTGATTCCAGTGTGTAAACAATAACAGTAAACCTTGTAAATAGTGAAACAATAGAAACAGAGGCATAACTCCCAAACCGCTAAAAAGGAAAACTGTAGAAAGAAAGCTCAATCCCAAAAGAATAAAACAGATTTAAAAAGACAAATTGAAAACACAAAATCAGATAGCAGAAATGAATCCAAATACAAGAGTAATAAAAATAATTGCACTGAATTTTCCAATCTCTTAGGCTAATTAATGAAACAGAATGAGTTGCAATGAAACAATATATGCTATTGACAAAACACACCTCTAAAATTTAAAGTCACAGAAATTAGATTGGAAACAGATCAGCTTGTTGCCCTAGAAATGTTAGTTTTTTGTGTGTTTTTGGCATGAAATAAATTTGAATTTAATAAATTTGTTTCATGCCAAAAACAAAACAATAAAGAATTGCAACAGTTGCTCTGGAGTCAATTCTCACTCATACTAACCCTACATGACAGAGAAGAACTGCCCCTTCAAGTCTTCTGAGAAGCATCTGGAAGATTCAAACTGCTAACGTTTTGGTTAACAGGCACGGCACTTAATAACTAGGCCACCAGGGTGTCCTGTAACAGGACGATAGCTGTAACGCCTAACATACAAAGAGAAAAATCACTGCATGTATGAAGAAGCAGGAAAGATGTTTCCTATGAGCAGAGATGGAAACATGAATTTACAAAAATGCTTGTTCAAGACGGTTCACAGAAAATTTATTAATAAAAGCCCAAAGAGAAAACATCCCACTTGCCAAAACACAAGAGATGAAAAAATCTTGGTCTAATAAAATAATTAAACATTAAGCCAAAAAAAAAAAAAACAAAAAAAAAAAACACCCTATAGCCATAGAGTTAATTCCAACTCATAGTGAGCCTAGAGGACAGAGTAAAACTACCCAGCAGTTTCCAAGGAGCACCTGGTGGAGTTGATCTGACAGTCTTTCTGTTAACAGCTGTAGCACTTAAACACTACTGCACCGGGGTGTCCAGTTAAACATTACTCAGTAAAAATGAGTGAATTATTGATATGCACAATATGAATATCTATCACATACATCATACTGTATATAAGAAGCCATACATACATACTGTATGTAAGAAGCCATTTATATGAAGATATAGAATAAGCAAAATTGATCTATGGCTATAGAAATCAGAAGAGCAGTTGTCTGTGTTGGGTGAGCACTGAACAGGAAGATACAAAGGGCACACCCTGTATTTGTCTTTCTCTCTGTCAAGAAATCTGCCAGTTGCTGACGAATTAAATCAGATTCAGGGAAGCCCCACATGTGTCAGCATACAGTTGTACTCCAAAAGATTTTCAATGGCTGAGTTTTTGGTATTATGTCACCAGGCCTTTCCTTCAAGGTGCTTCTAGGTGACCTTTAGCCTCCAACCTATAGGTTAGCAGTTAACATATTAACCATTTGCACAACCCAGGGATTCCTCTATGTAGATTATACCTCAAAAAAGGAAGGAAGGAATAAGGGATGCCAAGCCAAGCCAAGTGCCATCGAGTCAGATCCGACTCATGGCAACCCTAGCGGCCAGGGTATAGAGGGAATGAAATAGAGGGATGAAGGGAGGTGGAGAGGTGGGGAGTTGGGGAGGCAGGGAGGAAGAAAGGAAGAAAGGCCATGAGTTCAAGCAGACTTCCAATTCAAGTGCAATGCTCTAAGGTTTTTGCCACTTTCTTTTCCTGTATATAACTTCTTCCACAATGAAAGCTTTAGTCTCCTAAGCAGTAAGTTTAAATACTCATTTTCTCAACTCTAAAAACACACAAAAAATTCCAGAATTACTAGTTTCATTAGTGATTTAAATTTTTCCTCATGTAAATTTTGCATATTCTTAATCATTTTAGCATTTTGTTACTGCTGCAATTTTTTTCATTATGGTCTCTAACTTTATTGTTACCATATAAGAATGTACAATAAGAATTTACAACTACTAGATTTTATATTGTCTATATTTCTTTTTTAATGTAAGGATATACAACTCACTGGGATGTTTATTGTTTATTTTATTATAAATTCTCTTATGTTTTCCAGATATGTTATACTACAAATATTTTTGTATCCAATTCTTGGGGAAACTGTTTCCTGTTGTGATATTTTGTTGGTTTATACTTCTAACAGCAGTTTTTCAGCTGGGAGTGATTATGTCACCATCCCCATCCTGCTTCCTTGCTCCTGGGAACATTGGGAATATGTAAAAACATTTCAGTTGTCACAACTTGTTACAGGGGAGGGCTACTGGAATTCTGTGGGTGGCAGGTGGGATATTACTAAACAGCCTACAATACACAGGACAACCCTGAAAACAAGAAATTATACATTCCCAGATATCAGTAGGGCCAAAGCTGAGAAACTTCACTTTAAAACAGTGTTAAATTGCAGTGAAATACTGAAGATTCTTGCTGATGCCCTGGGAATGCCTCTTATACCTCTCCATAAAGTAGAAATTCTAACTTCAATGTTGTTTTGTTGTTGTTTTAAAGTTTTTATTCTTTTTCTCTTCTCTGAAAGAAGTTAAGTAGCATCATGATTATCTGAGCATTGAAGGTTAACTAAAATAGCCCTGTGGAACCCTCTGGAGCTGTATGAACCAAAGATTGTTATCTCTTAGAAGTATTATCTCTTGAAACTACAGTTCTAGAGGAACAAGTGAAAGTTACTTGAGATTTTTAACATTTAAAAGATAAGTCTAACAATAAACGTGATCTGAAATTTTGCTTGACCCTTTAATCACAATGTGATGCGTATATTTGTGTGTTCACCATTTATGTGAACACATATTTGTGTGTTCACCCATTGCACTGTGGGGACTTATGAGCTGCTTTGATGCTGCAAAGTATGCCACTGGGAAGTATACCAACAAGTTCACTCATAGTGGATCGGTTTCATTAGAGTTTCCAGATCATGACAGACTAGGAATAAAGGCCTTCAGAAAAACAGCCAAAGAAAGCTTTACGGACCACAATACAACACTGTCCATTATTGCACCAAAAGACGAGCTCCCTTGGTTGGAAGACACTACACAATATACAATATACACACCAACCCAAAACCAACCCCATTGCCATCAAGCCGATTGTGACTCATAGCAACCCTATAGGAGAGAGAGGCATTGTCGCATAGAGTTTCCAAGGAGCCAGTGGTGAATTTGAACAGTGTGACTTTTTGGTTAGCAGCCAATCTCTTAACCAGTGCACCACTAGGGCTCCATATATATATACATATAAACAAATACATGCATGTAGTTTAATTCTATTTACAAACTGTTTTGTGTAATTCATGAATGCTAGAAGAGTTCTCTTAGACAAGTTAATGCCAAAGTGACCTCTTCATTTTTATTTAAAACACAAAAAAGGAAACTCAAGTGTCCATAGTATCTCCAAACATCAAAGGATTATCCCTTTGCAACCAGTTAACATGGTCAGAGCCAGTATCCAGTTTGATTAAAAGTCTAACCTTTCTACCAAGGATTTCTAAGAATCCTCAGGATTTGGACCTATGTGAAACTATTGTCTGGGAGGTTACATATACCTTTGAAGACAAAAGTTTGAAACTCCACAAGTCTGAGACAGATATTATTAATGTAGATTCAGCAGTAATAAACCAAAATATTCAAAAACCTAAGATTAACTTTATCTGCCAAAGCCAAAAAGCCATGAAGTTTGTATATTATAGTAAATGTTGATAAGCTGAAGACACTAAGGCATTCAAAATGACATCTGAGATGCCAAAAAAAAGATTTTATTATTCTTTAAATGTTTCAAGTTTTAAAACATTTTATATTAATTATTTTAATTGTAAGATATGGCAGGTTATATGTGAAAAAAAATATTGATTAGATCTTACTGTCAAATAGATTGACTAGCTAGGAATTTTGCTCATTTTTTTAAAGCATGGTGTGTTTTTTGCAATAATATTTTCAATGACTCTTCAGGAGTCATACACTACAACAGAAAAAATTGATGGGCAGCAATAATGTTAATGCGTAATAGATGCTATTCCTTTTCATTTTTGTGACTTCTTTCTCTAACAGTTCCTTGCCATATCTTGATAACGATGCAACAAACTGAGCTCAGAGAAATCTCCATCTACATTTCATGTATTATGCATATTAATTTAAAAAGCAGCTAGCTTTCAAAGGGTTACTCCAGAGAACAAAATTTTATGGTCACCTTTAAATTATATTAACACAGCCAGGAGCTAACGACTCTAGTTGTATTAAACACAACTGATAGCAAAGTCTAATCTGTGTTTGACAAATGCCTCATTTTCTCAGTAAAAGCCTTTTCTAAATATCTAACAATATTTTAGAATGCTTACAGGGTTACTGTGATTGCCTGACTTCAAGATGGATAGAGGGATGACAATTTTCCTCCATTATATTGCTGTGAACACCCAAGGAAGAGATAGCATTCTAACCCAAAAGTAGTTTTAAGCAACTGTAAGTGCAGAATAAATTCCAAAACTACAAGTACTTACCTTACTTTGGGAAAGACTATTCCAACAACGTATGGTGTCTGTCAAGTTATAAAGAACTTCCTTACCTTGAATGTCACATAAAGATTGTCAGTAATATTTCATTGGTTGAGTCCCATCTTCTTGCAGAAAGTTGTTTCACCAACCGGAAGTTTAAACCTGCATTGTTCATGTGATAGTCACTGACGGAATACTTGGTCAATGGTTAATGTTATATTTTTGTGGTAGTTGGTGTATGGATTCAAAGCTGTGCCAGTATATACATTAGAAACTTTGACTATGTATGATTGAAAACTTTGCCAAAAAATCAAGTCTTACACCAAAAAACCTGAAGGGCTTCAGGGTGGCTTGATTTGGTTTCAAGCAATATTTTCCATATTATTTCTCCTCCGTGTTCTGCTTTCTTTGTGTTGGCCCAGTCCAAGACAAATCCAAACATCATGGCACCAACAAGACTATCAGAGTCTACTGGCACATCATTTCTTACATGTGTACCAGAAAGATCAAATCTGCATCCCCAGTAATAACCCCAGTAATTTAAAAAAAAAAAAAAAAAGAGTCTCAGGTATGCATTACTGATTAGCAACTTGAAGATAACATGCCATTTCTGGAACAGCTGCTCTCATCACATGATTCTGGCTCTTTGATAGGTCAGGCTTGGGTCTTGTGCCAGTTATTGGCAGGAGAGAAGCTGCCTTCCTTTAAGGTACAAAGACTGACACTGTTTTCAGTTTATGGTTTCTCTAAGTCAGAAAGAAGAGGAAAGGGTACTAAACAACAGTGATAACAAAAAAATCTAAAATAAATTACTGTGTAGAAAAACTAAATAGACAAAGACAAAGGGAAGAGAGAAAAGAAGCAAAATCATCTTATTCTAAAAAAAGATCACTAAAATAATGATCAATAGAATCACAAAGTGAGATCCAAGGATGATGCCAGCCAAAACCATCATAAACCCACTGCTGGGACAATCAACCAAATCAGGTGTATGTAACTGCTTGAATTCTCCTGATGAGATTCTTGGTCTCTTGAGCCATCTTCCACCTCGTTTAACGACACAGGAAAATCAACAATAAGAAATAAATTTTTTGTGATGTCAATATTATGGATTATTGGGTATTATTGATTTGTATCAATATTGTTGAGGTACAGAATTGGAAAGAATTTAGTAACTATACAGGCTAGCTATTGCTTCATAGGAAATTAGTCCAAAATTTAATGGCTTACATAAAACAACAATCATTTATCTCACAGTTTTAGTGGGTAACGAAACCACATCCCTTTTAGCTGAGTCCTTTGACTCGAGGTCTCTCACAAGTCTGCAGTCGAGGCATCAACCAGGTCATACAAGGCTTGTGTGATAGTAGACTACCTTTCAAGTTGTCGCTCAGGAATACTAGTAGAACTTAGCAAAATGCTGACTTTTTGGCCAGAGGCATCAGTTTCCTGGTTTATGAACCTCTTCATAGGGTGGCTCACAACACAGTAGGTAACGGAGAGAGTAAGAAAGAAAGGGGACAAGATTTTATTAGTCACTTTGTAAGCTAAGCAAAAGGATCACCTTATCACTTTTACTGAATTTTCTTTACTAGAAATGAGTCACTAAGTCCAGCCAACACAAAGAGGGAAAGAATTACACAAGGAGATTAATAATGGAAGCAGGGCATTTAGAGATCATTTCAGAGTCTAGGAAGTCTCTGAATCTCAACAATTCAGAAAAAGTAGGGGCAGCAAGCTCTTTAAGGTGATAGAAGAATTATTGTGTGTTGCACAATACAGTTTTCTTTTAACCTAAGCAAAATATTTGTAAAAAATAGAAAGAGGTGTTCTTTAAAAGAGAAAATTATAAACTAAGAAGCACCTACTTTAAGCAAGCCAGTAGTAGCTCCCGGGATGAGGGAGGCAGAGCAGAGCGAACTACCAGTTATTTTTGTCTTCTCTTTTTTGTATTTGTACTTTACAATGCTATATAATATGTATGTATAACGCTTACTTCTATTTTCAGAACAGGTTGCATAAAAACCTGAGAAAAATATTAAAAGCCCAGGAAACTTTTACTGTGTTTTGTACTCAAGGAAGTACTAATATATCTTTGCATTAGGTAAAAATTTACGGGGTACACTAGCTTCCCTTGGTTACAAAGTGTTCCATGGCACTGATTTCATCTCCCACAATATGTCAATATTCTTCCCATTCCATCATAGCTTCCCTGTTGCCTTAAATATCCTGATTTTCTACCCCTTCCTGCCTTCTTTGTTTTGGGGAAATATTGTGCTTCTGTTCCCCTATCACTGATTGTTTTAAGGAGCATGTTCCTCTTGAGTGTTACTATTTATTTTTTGAAACTCTCTATGGTTTAGAAACCCTGATGGCATAGTGTGTTAATTGCTATATCTGCTAACCAAAAGGTTGGCAGTTCATACTCGCCAGGCACTCACTGAGAATTTTATGGGGCAATTCTACTCTCATCTCTAGGGTTGCGATGAGTCAGATACGACTCAATGGCGTTGTGTTTGGGGAGTCTATGGTTTGGCTGAAAGGTGATGTCTAGCGATGGCTTCGGTTCTAAGTTCAGAAGGATGCCTTAGGGTCACAGTCTTAGGAGTTCAAACCAGTAAGTACGGTCTTCTTTGTGTGTTTGATTTTTGTTCTACAACTTTTCTTCCGCCCTGTCCAGGACCCTCTGTTGTGATCCCAGTCAGAGTGGCTGGTAGTAGTAGCCAGTCAGTACCTAGTTCTTCTGGTCTTGGGGTCATACAGGCCATTAGTTCATGAACCATTAGTCCTTTGGACTAACTCTTCCCTTGGGTCTTCCGTTTTCTTCACTCTGCTTTGCTCTTGATGGTAAGAGCCTAATAGAAGTGTCTTAGATGGTTTCTTGCAAGCTTTTAAGATCCTAGACACAGTTCACCAAAGTAGGATACTGAACTTTGTGTTTATGAACTATGTTGTGCCAATTGATGTAAAAGTCCCCTACAGTCTTTCACCTGCCAGCCTAGAAACTTTGCCCTGTGAGGTATTTGGTTATGTCTAAAAAGTTTTTCATATTGTGGCCCTTTTGTGCTCTGTTGTCTTTGATATTATACAAGCAACACCTACAGTTATGTAGGAAACTTCGGTAGCATAGTGGATAAGTGCTACAGCAGCTAACCAAAAGATTAGCAGATCACATGCAGCAGGCACTCATGGGAAACTCCGTGGGAGCAGTTCTCCTCTGTCCTGTAGACAGTTATGTATGTAGAAATATCTACCACCAAACCTGTATTTTTGCAGGTGGATGCATTACCTCACATCGCCCTACGCCTCTTGGTATAGCTATCTACCTACATATCCCTTCTGAAATTCTTAAATTAGTGTTTGGTAAAACTGTTATTACAGGACTGCCTATGCCGTGGTAAATACCTCTATTGCCCTTTGTTCTTGTGTCCCTTTCAGTGCCCTCTCATGACTTAGTCATGTTTTCCTGGCTTCCTCCACCTTGTGTATTGCATTGCTACCTATGTTCTTGTATTTAACATTGACAACAAACCTGTATATATCACCATTCCCGTGTAAGTAAACTGAGACTCAGAGTACTTGAAGCTGCAAAAAGTAGTGCCTGGTATATTCCTCTCGTCATTCTCCCTCTTTCCCATCATCATAGACAATAAAGCATAAAATTAAAAGTATGAGCTCTGTACTTACAACATAGGGATCTATGTCCTTAGTCCACTATTTGTTAGCTTTATGTATCTAGACAAGTTACTTAGATCTCTAAGTTTGGACATGCTCATGGATTAAAATTCTAATAACTCAAAAGAACTCCAAGCTGCCCTGAAGGCGCTGACCAAAACAAAGCTCCAGGAACGACGGAGCGCCAACTGAGATGTTTCAGAAAAGATTTGCTTGTCTATGCCAAGAAGTTTGGAAGACTTCTACCTGTCCAGCTGACTGGAAGAAACCCATGCTTGTGCTCATTCCAAAGAAAAGGGACAACAAAGTGAATAAATTATCAAACACCATCATTAATACCACACATAACTAAACCTTTGCTGAAGATCATTCAAAAACTGCTTCAGCAATACTTTGACAAAAAACTGGCAGAAATTCAGGCCAGACTTAGAAGAGGAAGTAGAATGAAGGATTGCTGATGTCAGATGAATTGGGGCTAAAAACAGAGAATACTAGAAAGCTGTCTCTCTGGCTGTTTATGTTGCTTTTTCATCTCTCTCTGTTTATGAAATTAATACCTACTCCCAGTTTAACCACATGCAGACACAAGCTTAATATTGCTTCCTGTTCATCTCTCTATTCTTTCATAACAACCGGGAAAGTGCTTTTTGCCTTTCACAATTTTTTTAAATTGTACTTTAGATGAAGGTGTACAGAACAAACTAGCTTCTTACTAAAGAATTAGTGCTCATGTTGTTTTGTGGCATTGGCTACCAACCTCATGAAGTGTCAACACTTTCCCTTCCCAAACTTGAGTTCCCAGTTTTCCTGTGCCCTCCTGCCTTCCAATCCTTGCCCCTGGGTTGGCTTGCGCCTTTAATCTTGTTTTGTTTTATAGGCCTGTCTAATCTTTGAATAAAGGTTGATCTTCAAGAGTGACTTCATTACTCAGCTAAAGTGATGTCTGGGAGCCATACTGCTTGGGTTTCTCCAGCATCTGTAAGGCCAGTAAGTCTGGTCTTTTTTTATTGACTTGGAATTTTGTCCCACATTTTTCTCCATCTCTTCCCAGAATCCTCTATTGTGACCCCTGTCATAGCAGTGGCGGTAACCAGACACCATCTAGTTGTGCTAGAGTCAGTCTGGTGAAGGCCGTGAAGATGTTTATCTGTGTTTTATTGACTATGCAAAAGCATTAGGTTATGTGGATCATAACAAAATGTAAAGAATTGTAAAAAACGCAAATTCCAGAACACTTAATAGTGCTCATGAGGGACCCATATACAGACCAAAAGAGTCATTTAAACAGACTAAGGTAATATTGAATGATTTAATATTGGAAAAAGTGTGCACCAGGTTATGCTCTTTTACTATACTCA
The DNA here is from genome assembly GCA_028571685.1 of Heterohyrax brucei. Lineage (NCBI taxonomy): Eukaryota > Metazoa > Chordata > Mammalia > Hyracoidea > Procaviidae > Heterohyrax > Heterohyrax brucei. The sequence continues at coordinate 38,958,185 of CM053146.1, read as the reverse complement.
CTCAATCTGTACACTGAGCAAATAACCCAATGATCTGGGCTATATGAAGAAGAACATGGCATCAGGCTTGGAGGAAGACTCATTAACAAACTGTCACATGTAGAGAACACAACTTTACTTGCTGAAGGTGAACGTTACCCAGGCCTTCTTCCACAGTCTGCAGGATGCAAGGACAAGGGGTTTGTTCATCTTATTTCCTTCTGTGAAACTGGTGCCTTGAACATTTTATAGCACTTAGTAGGCACTCAAATAATTACCACACTCTTCACTTGCTTAATCTGAAAATTGAACAAGCCTTCACTGATTCTCATGTAGTTAGTGATGATTTCCAAATACCAATATATATTTATTTTTGAATTAGGAGACATTGGCTTACTCTAGTTAATGTATTATTTATTACCTGATAAGTCAAATCCTATTGAGAAGTTCCTTAAATGTCTGTAATCATTATTCACTATCTTGTGAAATGTTGGCCAAATTAATCTCTTTTTTCCCCAGTTTCCGTCTTTTTAAAACAAAGACAGTGGTAACACCAGCTTCATAGGGTAGCTCTGAGAAGTCGGAAAACTAGTATAGGTAGAAGCACTTAGAACACAGCAGGTGCTCAATCCGTGCTAATTACATTAGTACCATAATTAACATGCATCAAAAACAAATTATTTTTTCAATTGAAAGAAATGTAAAAAGAAAAACCAAAAGTTCATTAATCAGAAAGCACTGGGGTTCTGATACGGATTTTTCCACTCCAGTATTATTTCGTTTTATTCTTTTCTCTACATGCATACAGAGCTCTGGTGGCATAGTGGTTAAGAGTTCAGCTGATAAACAAAAGTTGACAGTTCAATCAGTTGCTCCTTGGGAACCCTAAAGGGCAGTGCTACTCTGTCCTATAACATCTTTATAAATTGGAATCAGCTTCATGGTACTTAGCAGCAAGAACAATGTATGTATACAAGATTATATTTTTGTCAAAGAGACACACACATACATAGGTACACATACACATATATAGTTGTGTATTTTTTCTACTATGTTTTCCATACCATTTAACATAGTGCCTTGCAAGCGGATATTCTGTACGTATTTCCTGGTTGGCTCCTCAACCAGCACATAAATCTAAAGATAAATGACAAAACAGACAACATTTTTGATATCCTAAATAATGTCTAGCACCATGTCAGGTCTATGGTAAGTTCTCAATATATTCTTCTAATTTATCCAATGAATTAAATTTTTATGTACAGTTTTTTTGTGTGTGAGAGTGTGTATGTGTATTTATGTTTGTTCTTGCCTTTTTAAAAAATATTTTATTGTACCTTTGGTGAAAGTAAACAGAGCAAAACAGATTTCCATTCCACAATTTCCATATCTATTGTTCGGTGACATTGGTTAAATTTTTTGCGTTTTATCCACATTCTCGCTATTTCAGTTCTAGTTCTTTTTTCATTACCATTAACTTCATCTGGCTGTCCCCAACAACTGCACCCATCCTTTAGAGTAACTGTTGAACGTTTAGTCTCATACAGTTGATTATTTTAAATGAATACAATATTCAAGTGTGACATTCTACTGTTTTTAGTTAACCTGCTATTTAGTCAAAAGGTGACTTCAGGAGCTAGTTTCCATTCAAGTTTTAAACAGTATCTCAGAGCAATAGTCTCTTGGGTTCCTCCAGTCTCACAAGGCCTATTAAGTCTGGGTGGTTTGGGAATTAAAACTCACTTTCATGTTTCTCACTTTCACATTTCTCCCTTTCAACATATACTTGCTCATCTACTTTTTAAATTATCACTATTTACATTAATAAGAATTCATTTAGTTATGCTAGCTAGATGAAAGAGACATAAAAACATGTTTATATTAAGTAATAAAGAGGAATCTAGTTCATGGTGAAATTCCCCTAAAAGCCCTTGCAATATTGCAGGGGAAAGAAAGTGAACTGCCCTTGACTCAGAACCATAATTGGTTACTACTAATTTTAAATTAGCCTCATGAATGATCTCATTAGTATTTAAAAGAAAAAGGAAGAAGCATCAGAGCTGAGGATGGCAAGGTGAAGCAGAGTAGCTCTAGAAGATTAAAAGTAAAATGGGAAATGTGTTTTCCTTCAATGTGACTTAGAGTCAGTACCATAAAGATTCACATTACTCCCTCCCATGATGTCAGTGAGAGTCAATAGCCCTTCAGAATCCGGAATTTGACACCTGGTAATAATTGGTAACTTAGAGCTCAGTGTAATTCACTTGGAAAAAGAGTCTGGTAAGAATATTTAGACTGTTTAGTAAGAGTTTTAACCAAAGAAAATCTGTTTTGTCAAGAGCAGTGGATACATACCAAATTCCAGCAAGCACTGAAAAGTACAAAAGGTCACAATTTTTAGGTAATAATAAGGTCAGCGCACTAATTAATCTTAGATGATCTTATTACACTCTAGAAACTCTGTGTTCATATTCTTCACTAGAAAAATCTTGGTGATACAGTGGTTAAGAATTCAGTTGCTAATTAAAAGGTTCCAATACATCAGCAGCTCCTTGGAAATTCTATAGGATAGTTCTGCTCTGTTCTACAGGACATTATGAGTTGGAATCAATTCAACGACAGTAAGTTTGGGTTTTGATTTTGGCAGTGAGCAGTTCTGTATGAACGTTGTATATAACCTGATTTTCATTCTAGACATACTACTTCCAGAAGACTCTTGTTTGAAAAACTAAGTGGTGCTACCACTCTAATGAGGAAGACTGTAATGAAATCCACCTAACTCTATTAAAGAAACCCTGAAAAACCTTCGTGGCATAACAGTTAAGAACTATGTCTGCTAAACAAAAGATTAGTGGTTTGAATCTACCAGGCACTCCTTGGAAACCCTACGCGTCAGTTCTACTCTGTTCTATGGGGTTATAACATTATGGGGCAAATCTCTGTCCTACAGGGTTGTTATGAGTTGATGGCAGTGGATCTTTTAAACATATATTGGTAAAGTATTCTGCATTTTCCATCTTTTCTCCTATTACTAAGGACTTTAACAGTTATAGCTTGTAAGAGCCTACGCATTTGGGGATGAATATTGGTTAATTTTACATTGTCAACTTGGCTAGAATAATAAAATAAAATAAAAATCCATTAGTGTTGACTCATTTCCAACTCATTGTGACCGAAGAGGACAGGGTAGAACTGTCCCACAGAGTTTTCTAAGGAGTGCCTGGTAGATTTGAACTGCCAACCTTTTGGTGAGCAGAAGTGACAACCACTATGCCACCAGGGTTTCCTGGCTAGGTTACAGTGCCTAGTTACTTAGTCAAATACCAGTCTAGCTGTGAAGGTTTGTAAACGTGATTAGCATTTGAATCAGTGAACCTACATTAATCAGGTAACCTCTCCATGATATCAGTGTTGTTAGGTGCCTGTGAGTTGGTTCTGACTTGTAGCAACCCTGCATACAACAGAATGAAACACTGCCCGGCCCTGCACCAAGCCCCACTGTCTGAGGCTTAACACTATTGTTGTAACCACTGTGTCAATCCATTTGTTGAGGGCCTTCTTCTTTTTCCCTGACCCTTTACTTTACCAAGCATGATACCCTTCTCCAGGATTTGATCACCCCTGATAGCATGTCTAAAATGTGTAAAATGCAGTCTCTCCATCTAAGCTTCCAAGGAGCACTCTGGCTGTGCATTTCCAGGACAGATCTGTATGCTCTTTTGGTAGTCCATGGTACACTCAGCATACTTCCCACAACCATATTTCAAAGACATCAATTCTTCTTCTCTCTTCCTTATTCATTGTATGACTTTCATATGTGTATGAAATGAATGATGATACCATGGCTCAGGTCAGGCACACGTTAGTCTCCAAGGCAACATCTTTACTTTTCAACACTTTAAAGAGATCCTTTGCAGCAGACTTTCCCAATACAATGCGTCTTTTGATTTTGAGACTGCACTTTCATGGGCGTTGATTATGCAACCAAATAAAACAAAATCTTTGATAATCTCAATCTTTTCTCCATTTATTCATGATGTTGCTTAGTGGTCTACCTGGGAGGATTTTGCAATCCACACTGAAGGCTGTGGTCTTTGATCTTCATCAGTGTTTCAAATGCTCTTCACTACCAGCAAGTAGTATTGTGTCATCTGTATAATTCAGATTGTTAATGTTTTTTCCTCCGATGCTGGTGCTTCATTCTTCTTCCTACAGTCTAGCTTCTTAGATTATGTGCTCAGCATATGGATTGAAAATGTATGGTGAAGGGCTATAACCCCAATATCCGCTTTTCCTCACTTTAAACCATTCAGTGTCCCCTTGTTCTGTTTTCAAGACTGCTTCTTGATTAATAGACTGATTCCTCATGAGCACAGTTGAGTATTCTGGAAATTCCATTCTCCGCAACATTATCCATAATTTGTTAAGAGCCACACAGTTGAATGCCTTTGCATAGTCAATGAAACACAGGTAAACATCTTTCTGGTATTCTCTGCTTTCAGGCGAGGTCCATCTGACATCAGTAACAATACTCCTACTTCCACATCCTCTTCTGACACTGGCTTGAATTTCTGGCAGTTCCTTATCAATATACTGTTGCAGTTGCTTTTGAATGATCTTTGGCAAAGTTTTACACGGGTGCTCTATTGATGATATTGTTCAATAATTTCTGTGTTCAGTTTGGTTGCTTTTCTCGGTAATAGGCATAAATACAGACCTATGCCAGTCAGTTGATCAGATAACTGTCTTCCAAATTTCTTGGCATAGATGAGTGAGCAGTTCCAGCGCTGCATCCATCTGTTGAAACATCTCAATTGATATTCCATCAATTCCTGGATATTTGTTTTTCGCCAGTGCCTTAGAGCAGCTTCAACTTCTTCATTCAGTACCATCGGTTCCTGATCATATGTTACCTCTTGAAATGGTTGAACATTGACCAGTTCTGTCTTGTATATAAACTCTGTAGATTTCTTTCTTTTTTTTTTTTTTAATGCTTCCTGAGTCATTTAATAATTTCCCTGTAGAATCTTTCAGTATTGCAGCTCAAGGCTTGAATTTTTTTTCTTCAGTTCTTTACACTTGAGAAATCCAGAGTATGTTCTTTCCTTTTGGTTTTCTGTTTCCAGCTCTTTGCACGTATCACGATAATACTTTGTCTTCTCTAGCAGCCTTTTGAAATCTTCTGTTCAGTTCTTCTACCTGGTCATTCCTTCCTTTTCCTTTAGGTACTCCAGCATTCAATACCAGGTTGCAGAGTCTCTTCTGACTTTCAATTTGGTCTTTTCTTTCTTTCTTGTTGCTTTCATGACCTCATTTTTTCTTCACGGATGATGTCTCTGATGTCATTTCACAACTCGTCTGGTCTTCAGTCTTTGGTGTTCAACACATCAAATCTGTTCCTGAAATGGGAGAGTCTTACGTAATCAGCTGAAGTCTTTAAAAGCAAAAACTGAGATTTCCCAAGGGAGAAATATTTTGTCTCAAGACTGTAAATAAACATCCAGTCAAAATTTCCCACCTTCTGGCTGGCCCATCAACTTCTCACAGAAGATTGTCAAATTTCCAGTCTCTTGGCTGGCCTGCAAATTTTGGTTTTGCCAGTCACCACAAACACGTGACCCAGTTCCTTAGAATCTCTCTCTTTCTTTCTTTCTCTTTCTCTTTCTCTTTCTCTTTCTCTTTCTCTTTCTCTTTCTCTTTCTCTTTCTCTTTCTCTTGCTCTTGCTCTTGCTCTTGCTCTTGCTCTTGCTCTTGCTCTTGCTCTTGCTCTTGCTCTTGCTCTTGCTCTTGCTCTTGCTCTTGCTCTTGCTCTTGCTCTTGCTCTTGCTCTTGCTCTTGCTCTTGCTCTTGCTCTTGCTCTTGCTCTTGCTCTTGCTCTTGCTCTTGCTCTTGCTCTTGCTCTTGCTCTTGCTCTGTCTCTGTGTCTTTCCCTTTTCATCCCCCTCCCCCCTTCTCCTCAAAATATGTGTGGTGGAGGGACTTCTCTTTTGGGTATGTTTCATTTTTTTGCTTCAACTCATCACTGACCTAAGTGTCTGTTTGATAGCTTCTGTCAATATAACTTACTATACAACATCCAAACTAATCCATGTCCAAATCAATGAGACCATCCTCAAATCACACATTTGAATATTATGGCAACATCAAATTGCTCTAAACATTTGTAAATGCTTAGCCTTAGTTTCTGTACTCATTTCATCATGGACCAGCTCAGAGCAGCTCAGCACTGGTTCATGGAACACACACTGCGTGGCACTTTACTAGAGGACCCTTATGTCATAACCCGGATAAGAGAACTGTGAGATATGAAAAGCTAAACAGAGAAATTCAAGAATGTTTGTAGGTGGATTGCCATGGATGAAACAGGAAAAACATTCTATCATAGAAAATCTTGAGGTTAACCATAAGAAGTTTAACTTCACTCTTGGGATAAAGTGCAACTCCAGTAAACTTATTAATACACCTTAATATGCTTACTGCCCATTTTCATCTTATTTGAGTGAGCTAGAAATATAGACTTATAGCTACAAGAAGTTGGGAAACGTGCTTCAGGTGAACATATTGCTCTCCTGAATAACATTAGGATAAGAAAAGCCCCAAACCAAACCCACAGTATCTTATGTGCCATAAGAAGATAAACCAGTAAAGTTATGCAGCATATATATTTACATTCAAGCGTGTATCAGGGATTTATAGTGTGCATCATGTTGGTCAGTTGCTGAGCATATTATAAATAACAGTGATAGCAGGTTTCTCAAGAAGCTTACAGTAGAGATGGGCAGATAGAAGATATGTAAGTGAGAATTTAAATAGTTATTCAAGAACTAAACATTAATATTAAATTAATCAAAAATACATTCCATAGTGCCATGGTGGCTGAGTAGTTAAGAGCTCAGCTGCTAACCAAAAGGTCATTGGTTCAAACCCACCAACTGCTCCTTGGAAACTCTATGAGGCAGTTCTACTCTGTCCTACGGGGTCACTATGAGTGGGAATCAACTCAATGGCAAGGACTTTAGTTTTTAAATGCAATCCACATAATGTCTGGGATTATTGACTTCTGCAGCAAATAAATATTTCAGATAGAGATTGAGGGAGGAAGCACTGTGAAAAGAGCAGACATGATTGTGAAATGACTGGCAATTCATAGCAATAGTAATAACAATAACCACCACTTGTTGAGAGTACTCCAGGAGACAGACATTGTTCTAAATGCAATAAAAACATGCTTTTATTTAATCATGACAATAACCTTAATCTGCAAGTGTATCTGTATTCTAAAAATGATGTTTACAAAAGTAATTTGTTCAAGAACAAACAGTTAATAAATAGCACAGACAGTATTTGAACCCATTTCTGTTTAATTTCTGTTAGAACACCTTTGTTAAATATGCTGTGACACACTGTATCATTTGGGAAGGTTAGCTCTAAGCTGTTAGAGTTATCATTAGCTATTAGCTATTAGCTATCATCTTCTATTCTGCCTTGTAAAATATAGGCTGCTATACACATATTAGCTGTTATTAACTTTATGTATATGAAAAATTACACATATGAATCAAAACATATATTCTTACTGAGGATAAAAAAGAATTGAGTTAATAATTCCAAAGCACTTAATATTTTGTATATATAGGAGGTCCAACAATTAAGCCCATGAACTCAATTGTTCTAAGCTCTACATACCTCATTGTGACTATGGTCATCTTCAAAGCACTCTCCTCGGAAACCTGTTCACCAACAGCAGCACCTAGTCTACCCTTCAAAGCAGTTTTGTAACTCTTTCTAGAATGGCCATTGCACACAGTGGCACGATGGCAAGTTCACAAACTTAATTGTCTAGTTGCCTGGAAGGGAGTTTTTAGCCAGGAAACAAATAACTCATTGGAATACCCTACCTGTTCACCTGATCTGGCCCCAGTGACTTTTTTCTTCACCTGAAGATAACTGTAGTGATATTCAGCAGTGAGGTGTGTAGCACTTTTTCTAGGATGAGTTCACAAACTGAATTGGCAGTCCTTGTTTGTGATTTAGTATTTAAACATGTAAGTTGAAAATATAGCAAAACCATATTATAAATAATTAGCTCAAACAAATTCAAAGAACTTAATCACATTTTTCACTTCTTTTGATTTTCTGTAAGTTAGGATCAGTCTTAAAACAGTATTCAAATATTCTCTCTCATAAGGAAGTCTGGATGTGGACATCTCAGGGTATTGTGATTCCACTGTTATTTCAGATCTTTCAGTCCTGAAGTTCATTTCATGCTCCAAAATTGCTGCCAGAGCTCCAGCCATCAAGTTTAAATTCCAAGTAGCAGCAAGAGTTTATCCCACGCCATCTGAGATGCTTTTCATATAGTCTTAGCCATTTTGCCCATTTTCATGTTATTTGAGTGAGCTAGAAATGTAGACTTATAGCTACAAGAAGTTGGAAAATATGTTTCAGGTGAGCATATTGCTCTCCTGCATAACATCAGGATAAGAAAACCTCAAAACCAAACCCAGTGCCATAGATTCGATTCTGACACATAGTAACCCTATGGGACAAAGTAGAACTACTCTACAGAGTTTTCAGGGAGTGCCTGGTGGATTCAAACTGCTGACCTTTTGGTTAGCGGACACACAGCACTTAATCACTACCTCCAGGGATTCCATCAGGACAAGAGGAAGGTGAGAATGGATATATAGGAAACCAGTATTCTTTCATAGCTCCCAGAAAGAGGAATGGTATTAAAAAAACATTCAGGATCATGGGGTCACTAATTTATTTACAGTTGATGTATCCTTCAATATTTGGGCAGCAATTGTTTTATCTTACTTTAATTTAGATATATTAGCAAGTGAAGAAGTCAAATTATCAAAATGTAGTATACATAGAAATAACATTCACTCTTCTAATTATGTCTACAAAAAAAAAGACTTGTACAGATTCAGTTTTGAATGAATGATTGAAAGCTGTCTCTGCTGCCTTTCACCACAACAAAAAAGTAAACCAATGTAATCTCATCTACTGAGTTATATGGCTCCTTAAAAGGAATATGTGAGTATTAAGATGCTGTAACAGTTGAGTTATACTGGGCCTCTCCTGTCAAGAAATGTGTTTGTATGTTAAAGAAGATCAAAGCAGAGGTGGGTGATTTGCTAGTCAAAAGGCTCAAAGAGGTGTCTGATGTACATGTCACTGATGCTGACATGACAGACAGAAGATTGGAGGCTTTAAAACTGTCTGTGAGTTGTCAACAGCATTTTGGATTTAAAAGGACTACAGAGTTAGACAGCCCAAGATCTATGCAAAGACTGTCTCTGAGCTCCTACAGAAATAGGCCACAGTGGTGAAAATGCAAACACAGTAAAAGAAGAAAAACATTACAAAAGGAACATTCCTATAAACAAAAAATAATTTACATTGCCTTATGACAAAGTAAAAATTAAATTGTTGATCATGGTAAAGAATAATGGAAACTGGGAAGAAAGAATAATCTGGAAAAAATTTGCCCTCTGGTTCCTTTGTTAGTCATGATTAACTTTATTAAATAGCTTGGGAAAATAGTAGTACATTCCCAGCTGCCATAAAAACCTGAGAAATTTATCTGTAGTTTTAAAAAAACAAATAGGGAAAGGAGTAAAAAATTATCAGGACGGGAAAAAATATTGCAGCACAAAACTGGCAAATTCATCACATGGAAAGTGATAGGTGAGAAAAGAAGCAAACAGATTTTTTTTGAAAAAAAAAGTTGTTGTTAGTTACCACTGAGTTGGTCCCCAGCTCCAGCCAACCACATGCACAAAGGGTAACACACTGCCCTGCCCTGGGTTTTTCTAGGACCATGTGAATGTTGGGCCATAGTGACTTGTGGTTGATTTTTAGAAGCAGGTTACTGAGCCTTTCTTCTCAGTTCACCTTAGTCTAGGAGCACTGCTGAAAGCAGCTCAGCATTATGAGAACATAAGAGACTCCAATAAATTGGCTAGAAAGGGAACCTTATAGAAAGAAAGAATCCTACCAATGAAACCCTACTGTCTAAATATCATTTATGGGGAACTGTCACCTACTTATATATTAACTGGATATAGCAAATGGATTCACAGCATTATGCAATGCGTTAATGTACAGCAGACTGCAGAATTATTTAGAACTTCTGTCAAATATACTGCAAGAAATACAGATATTAAAAAAAAAAAAAAAAACTAAACTAAACTTTATACCCAGCATCCTTAGTGAGCAAATATTCTAAAGGATTTCTAAATTGGTGATAGGAACACATTAAAAATATTTACATACCAAAATTTAACATCAACAGAATTCATTTTTAAAATATAACACTAAACATAAGAAAAATGTATATGGAATTGGGACAAAAAGTCAAAGTCCAACAAAAATACCAGAATTCTGTGTTGTTTTAAAAGATGTACCAAATAATACCTGGAAAAATCAGAAAAAAAGCTTAGAGGTTTAAAAGAGAAAATTAAGAACAAAGATATGTGTGAGAAGAAAATGAGAAAGACCAAAACAAGCATAAAAATTAAAACAATTCTGAAACAGTGAAGCATTTTATTACATAGTGAAAGCAGGGAATTGTGCAATGAAATTTTGAAGGTACTTTGAAATTAATGAATGATGTTACAAGTTGATACATTTCATCACAGTTTCAAATCTGCTACAAAGCAATTAACTACCACGAGAATAAATGTGTTTTTCAACTTGGCGAGGCCGTGAATCTCAGTGATTAGCCAGATATTATGTAATCATTCCCCATTTTGTGAGCTGGTGGGGGCAGCGAATCAGTTGAAAGGGGGATTTTCCCTGGGGTGTGTGGCCTATGTCCAATATAGATAAGTGTTCTGGCAAAGCTCCCTGTCTCTCTCTTGATCCTGCAGCTGATTCATCAATATCTGATCTCTGGTTCTTGAGATACGAGCCAGTAGTCTGCCACCTGACATGTTGATTTGGGGTATATCAGCCTTTTCCTTGACGTAAAGCTATCTATATATTTATGAAAACTCTGGTGGCATAGTGTTTAAATGCTACTGTAGCTGCTAACCAAAAGGTTGACAGTTCAAATCCAGCAGACATTCCTTGGAAACTCTATGGAGGAGTTCTGCTCTGTCCTATAGAGTCACTATGAGTCAGAATTGACTCCACAGCAACGGGTTTGGTTTTTGGTGATTTATATGTATTTATAAGTAGTACTGGTGGCACAGTGGTTAAAGTAATAGACTGCTAACCAAAAGGTCAGCAGTCCAAAGCCACTAGTGGCTCTGCAGGAGTAAGATGTGGCAGCCTGCTCCTCCTCCAGAGATTTACAGCCTTGGAAACCCTAGCCAAGGGCCGTTGAGTCGGATCCGACTCATGGCAACCCTACAAGGTCACTGTCAGTTGGAAACAACTCAATGACAGTGGCTGTTATTTATTTTACGTGTGTGTGTGTGTGCTTCCCTGTTTTTGCTCCTCTAGAGAACCCAGCCTAAGAACTGAGTCTCAATTCAATCATTTAAACAGGATAGTCCACGTTCAATTATTTGTGAACTTGGTTGTATTAGATCTGCGATTCATATGTAAAATTTACACAGGTTGAGATGCTTTGGGTCACCAAAAAAATTAAAAAATTACTTAGGCTGTTCTCTTCCCGTGTTGAAGAGAGGAAGACCTTTTGTTTATCAGCTTGCTTTACACAGTAATTTTGATATCTAGCCTTTTAACTGTTTTCTCAAGACTGTAGTTCAAATATATTCATTATCAACTAGAAAATATTTTCCATAATAAAAGTAGACATGTCGAAAAGCAAATGCATCTTGCCTTTTAAAACAATAATATCATCCATTTGTGACCAACAAATATAAAATCATTTCAGGAATAACTTTAGAAAGCATAGCATATCTCTGGAGAATCATAAATGTTACAGATAAAATGCAGCCAGGTCATAGAGAAGTGCTATAGAAGTTCGTTCTGTCTACATTGGTGAAAAAATAGAAGAGATAGGTAAGAGTCCGACAGACTCTGTGCTGCCAATGTTTGGGGGCAATAATGAAAAATGAAGGGGCACGGATGCATAGGACACACGTAAGTGTTTTAATACCTGTTGAAAATTGTCCTCATTCTAATTTTCACCTGGATATACAAAATTAGGTATAAATGGCTGGATCTAGAATTGTCAAGAGTCAGTGTTCTAACTTTCTCTAATTTCTCTTTTAATCTCTCTTCTCTTAACTCCTCTATTCCACATGCTGTTTCTCTGCTTCCTCTTTTCGAATCACATCCCCCTCATGATTCTTCTACACCAGAGGAACAAGTTCCCAGTTCCCACCCTTTTAAGCCAATCGTTGACTCACTAATAAAAGATAGCACTTCCTCAATCACTGTACCTTTGGTCTACAATTGCACCAGCTTCATTACATTTTCCTCTGCTTGTGTCTTGGACTTTTCACATGACTTAGCATTCTGTGGTTTCCATCCTTCTCTCTACATTTGATAGTAAGAACTCCCCAGACAACAAGGGACTTCTAGATCTCTAGCTTCTTTTCAGTTATTTGTATTTACTTACATTTTTTTATTTTATTCATCCCTCCAAAATACCACACTGACCCAATTAACAATAATAGCTTAATAGTACAGCTTTGTTCAAGTTATCTTAATGCAAGATAATTTTAATGCAGAATATTACTTTTCATGAACATATTTGGCAGTGAAAATACATTTCTGTGAGAAAACTCATAAGCAAAATAAAATCAATATAATCCTTCCTTACTAAATGTATTTCATCCTTCTTGATGATTTGTTCAAGTGCTTATTAACCTAACAACAACCAATAGTCAATTAATTGTGAGAAATACTGATGGTTCATGAACCCAAATCTACTAACCCCTTTAGAGATAAACTAGGCAAAACACATTAGGTGCATAATGTTTGAACAACAAGTATGCTTTGATTGTGAGTAGATACATTTGACATCAGAATTCTGTTTACATCAAGCACGTACTATGAGGTAAACTGTAGTAAAGCAAAACAAAAAGATTATAAACCAAAAACAAAACTAGTTGCCTTAGATTTCAATCCAACTCATGGAGGGCCCATATCAGAGCAGAATTGTGTTCCATCAGGCTTTCAATGGATAATTTTTCTGAAGTAAATCAACAGGTTCTTCTTCTGAGGTTATCTCTGAGTGGGACTCAAACTCCCAACTGTTAGCTCAACAGACAAGCACACTGCCCAGGGGCTCCAAACAGAGAAACACATTTGGGAAAAATGGCAGTGCGGTAGGTAGTTTTCAAAAGCACCAAAGTTTAGAACTGCACACTGCCACTTATTACTTTTCTAACTCAGGCAAGTCACAGCTGAGCATTGCTAATTCACTGACAATCTCATAAGATCATTTGAGAGTGAAAAAGCAAAGTAAATGTGAAAACATCCAACTAAAGTGTAAGTCTTAAAGATGCTATATTGGACTGTAGTCTCTAAGACAGAACAGAGTCTACATGTGACTGTAGTCTCCCAGACAGAATGGAATCTACATGTCTCGTCTTTGAGTCCTCTGTAATGTTTATTATCATTCCTGGTAAATGGCAGGAATTTTAAAAATTGTTGTTGAATTGTTTCAGACATCCTCCTAAAGCTGTCATTTCTTAAGTGGTGCAAGAGCAGGTACTCATCAGTGGTCATTTGTCTAAAGGACTAGATGAACAATAACAAATGCAGATTTCTGAGTCAGGGACCACTTTAAAGTTCCAAGAAGACTTCCACAGTGCCCTCTGCAAGCTGGCAAAAGCCCATTATTAACATAAAAGGCTCTTATCTGGGCTGATGTCTTAATATGTATGCAATAAGAATGACTAGGAGGAAAACTTCCTGAAAAATTCAAGTCTTATCTACGTGAATATCTGCCCATCAAGTAAATTTATATCTTTGGTGAAAAAAACTTACATCTGTAGAATGTGGCACTCATATTATTTTAGCCACACTAACAAGGTTGATTCAAGAACTGCTAGGGAAAAAGCATCCAGTGTAACAGTGATTTCCAGAATTGAAGGAATTCAAAAGATATAGTAACAACGCACCTCCCCGATCCCCAACTAAGCCCAGTGATATTTAGAAGCCTAATGGCTTGGCAGTGAGAATCAGGAAATCTGGTGGTAGTGGTTAAGTGTTACATCTGCTGACCAAAAGGTCAGGAGTTCAAATCCTCTAGGCACTCTTTGAAAACTCTATGGTGCAGTTCTACTCTGCCCACAAGATCATTATGAGTCAGAATCAACTTGAAAGCAATGGGTTAATGGAAATTGCACAACTGCTGCTCACTACTGTTGTTGCCTACTCAGTAGTGGGTGGCACTTAAAATTATATGTGGGAGAATATACCACTTGATGTATGAGGTTAGTGGAGAAAATAACTAAAGACAAAGGCAAAGGAACTGCTACATTATATACTACTCTAATCCAGCTTGATAACTGAGAATACTGCAAAGGATTCAACCTGTTATTATTTTATTGAGCCAAACTTTATAATTGCTCCTGGAGAAAAATGTTGAATATGCCATGGACCACCAAAAGAACAATCAGATCTGTTCTGGAAGTACAAACAGAGTGCTCCTTGGAAGTAAAGATGGTGAGACTGCATCTTACATGCTTTGGACATGTTGTCAAGAAGGATGAGTCTCTGAAAGAGGATATCATGCTTGATAGAGTAGAGTGTCAGTGAAAAAAAGGAAGACCCTTGATTTGATGGATTGACACAGTGGCCACAACAATGGGCTTAAGCATAAAAACGATTGTGGACACGGTGCAAGAAGAGACAGTGTTTCACTCTGTTGTCGATAGGCTCACTATGAGTCACAACTGACTCAATGGCTAACAACAAGAACCTGGACCGACAATGAAAAGAAATCTCTGTCAAAAATTATGATTCCGAAAATGTACTTTGTGTTTGAATTAGTAATCCCCAAAAGAACTCAGAATTCAAAGTTGCTTATCTACCCACCGTTCTGCTGCTGGAGGTACCAGTCACTTAGAGTACACACATTGTCATTCCTTATGAAGAAGTGGCTTCATTTACCTCAGCTGAGCTTAGATAATTTGTACACAAGAAATTTTCTGGACTTGACTCATACATCTCCTTGTCTGCAAGGACATGGCCACTCTAAAGGGATGGAACATTTGGCCAAGGCTGCTCTGAGCAGATGCTTAGAGCAAAGTGACTTATTAAGATTTATTAGATTTCTCATCACTCAGATAGCTCCATATACAATAAATTCAGTACAATGACATTACTATAGTAGGGCTGACATTTATAACTATGACTCAGATATGTAAAAACAAAAAGTGTCTGAGTTATCTAATGCTGTTATAACAAAAATACCACAAGTAGTTAGCTTTAACAAATATATTTTCTCAGTTTTTTAAGGTAGAAATCCAAATATAAGTGCTGGCTCTAGCAGAATACTTTCTGTCTGTGGGCTCTAGGGGATCATCCTTGTCTATTTTTAGCTTCTGTTGCTTGGTTCCTTGGAGATGTTGTGTGAGATGGCATCTCTCTTTTCCATCTCTTTTAAACCTAGTCTGCTGTGTTTACATCTCAAAAGAGGTTGACTTAAAATTATTCCTACACTAATATTTGCCACACTAATGTAACAAAGGAAATTCATTCCCAAAATAGAAGTCTGAGCAAACAAAATGTTGTCAGTTACACTGATTCCAACTCAAAGTGATGTTGTGGAACTCTGTGGAGTTTCCACGAAGCAGTTGGTGGATCTGAAGTGCTGACTTTTAGGTAGCAGCTGGACTCTTAACCACTGTACCATCAGGGCTCCAATCATAAGTATAGGGGTTAAAATTTACAACTCATAGTTTGGGACACACAATTCAATCCATGATAGGCTATCATAATAAAATACCACAAAGTGTGCACCTTTACAGACAAGAAACATATTTTCTCAGAGTTCCGAAGGCAAACACTCTAACTCAAAGCCTCAGCTATGTTGATCTTTCTGTGAGCCTCTCTCCTAGTTTCTGGTGTCTTCCAGAAATTCTTGGCAGTATGTCTGTCTTAGGTTGGGCTTTCTAGGGAAGCAAAACTAGTAATACGTGTATGTACAAGAGAAGATTTATATATATATAAAGTACAAGGAACGATATATACGTGTATATAGGAAACTGCTCACACAGTTGCAGAAGCTGAACATCCCAAGTCCTTGCACAAGCTTCACGTGCCCATGGGAGCTGGTGAACCCAAGGACAGCAGGTCAGAAGCCAGAATTCTAGATCACTGGTTGTGTAGGTCAGCAGATCCCAAGCTGGTGGCCAGACGGAGCTGCAGAGGCTGGTGAACCTAGGATCGGCAGGTCAGGGATCAGGAATCTCAAGTTCCGGCTGTAAGTGTTGATGAATCCAACAGATGCTAGTTCAAGTCCAGGAACCAGATGCCAGAAGCTAGCAGGAGCTGCTGGCTACATGAGCAACTGGTACTAGGTGGTAGAAGGTGGAGAGATGAGAGCTCAGGGCCCAGAAGCCACCACAGGTCTCGCCCTGCCACCTAATACAGCAGCCAAACATGGAGCAGCCAAGTCGACATCACCCTGACCACCGCAGCCCACCCCTTGTCAGCTTGGCATCTGCATACATCTCACCTTACCACCCACAGTCTCTGAAGGAATACAATTACAAAGTCATATTTACGTCTAGTATGACATAACTAACACATGTACAACTCAGAATGCATTAGCCCATTTATATCTTATGTTTCATAAGTAAACAAAAAATATCTGATACACACATACAAAGCAGGAATACCCAAACAATTACAGTCCTTATTTCTGCAACTGGTCATGTGGTTGTAACTGATATTTAAAACTACCTTCTTCTACAACCCATTCTGTATTCCTTTTGACCTCAGCAAGTACCTTAGCTGGTTGTGGTTCCTTGTCTGGTAAGGTGACCCCAACCTTCATTCGTGAAGAGTCTGGGCTATTAGCAGTCGTTTTGGAATTAGGTTGCTGTAGTTTTCCATTGACCTTAATCACAGGACATGGCAGTACTAGAAGGCATCCTAAGGGATCTCCTGCATTCCACACATACTCTACCTCTTTTATGTAATGTCAGTCCAATTTCATCTTCATAGTTGGGATCAATCACATCAGCCAGTGTTGTAACTCCCTCCTTTTTCTTGGCAGTCTGTCTTAGTCACTTAGTACTGCTCTAACAGAAATATCACATGAGGATGGATTTGACAAATAAAAGTTTACTCTCACACATTCCAGTAGGCTGAAAGTCAGAACTTAGAGTGCAGGCTCCAGAGGAACACACTCAGTCTGTGTTGGTTCTGGAAAAAAGTCCTTGAGTTACCTCAGTCTTTCTTTGGTCTGAAAGAATCTCAGCAAAGAAACTGCAAGTCTGAAGGACACACTCTGTTCCCAGCACTGCTTTCTTGATGATATGAGGTCCCTAACTCTCTGCTTGCTTCCCTTTCCTTTTATCTCTTGTAAGATAAAAGGTGATGCAAGCCACACTCCAGGGCAACTCTCTCCGTAAGGGTATTACAGTCCAACCCTGATCTTCTTTAACATAACACAGTCCATTAACCATATGCAAAGATTAGGATTTACAGCATAGGAAAATCATAAGATGGAAAATAATCACACAGAACTGGGAATCATGGCCCAGCCAAATTGTACACACATTTTTGTGGAAAACACAGTTCAATCCATGACAGCATTCTTCTATTTGCATGTCCATCCATCTCCATTTTCCCTTGGGGTCTTTTCCCATGTATGTCTCTGTGTCTACTCTGCTCTTTTTTTTATAAGACACCACTTGGAAGCTGCTCTGCTATGATTTTACCCATATAACAAAAGAAAAAAAACAGCTTCCAAATAAAGTCAGAGTTGTAGGTACGTGGTTAAGGGTTTCAACACAGCTTGTGGAGGACTCAATTCAATTCATAACGTTTACTTTTTAAAGCTGAATTGAAATTTGCTCTCAAGCTCTCCTCTGAATTCATATTTGCCCCCAAGTTCTCCATCTACCTATCAAATTAAATCTGATACTGTTGAGTAAACAAGGCTGTGTATCTTTATGGAAACAGATTACCACATCTGTCTCCCAAGGAGTGGCTGATAGATTCCATCAACCGTTCAATTAGCAGCCAAGCATTTAACCACTGCACCACCAGTGCTCTGCCCCTATCTACCACTAAGCTACTGGGGTTTCCCAGTCTATCTAGAGTGCTTAAATTATGCCAATCCAACCCAGTTCGTCTTAGACATATTTGGATAGTAGTACATCATATAGTATCCATTTTAACATTAAGTTGCTGTTTGTTTGTTTCTCTATAGCTGGCCTTTCATTCTGGTGAGGATTCGATTTTGGGAAAGGGTGAGGATAGAGCACCTCTCTGCTTCTTACTGTTCTCACTGAGATGTCTTCCTGCTTGACCTGAGCCTGGTCACCAAACACCTTGCACTGGCATCTGCTGAGACAGAGACTGATCCTGCCTGGATGTCCGTTACTGTGCTGAAACTTGCTACTGCTGATTGAGCAGACTACCAAAGTCTGCCTCTCAAGAGTTCCCCACACTCTGTAGACTTTGTCTTTTTTTTGCTTCTTTGTGGAAACAGTTCGCGAGCGACTAGGGTTTCTTGATGTTTAAGTATTGGTAATATTTTAAATTGAAATGCTCATACAGTTAAATGAAGATTTGCATACAGCTGTATAAAAGAAGTCAAAAAGATCACTTGTACACTTTTCCTGGTTTCTCCCAGCGGAAACGTGTTTGTAAGACTGAAATATCACCACGAGAATATTGACATTAATACAATCCACCAGTTTTATGGAGATTTTCCTCAGCTTACTTGTATTCATAAGCATGTATGTGCATTAAGTGCGATATAAATTTATCTCCTGCATTGTTTCATGTACAAATCACGGCAGTCACAATTCTGAACAGCTCCAAAAGCACAAGGCTACCCTGTATGACCTTTACCTAGCTGTATTTACCTTCTTCCCATCCCACCTGCCTATCCAGGAACCATTAACTCATCTGCCATTTCCAGACTTTTATTATTTTAGATAAGATACATAAATGGAACTACAGAGTGTGTGATTTTTTTGGTAACTCAACATCATTCATTTCCTGAAGATTAATTCAAACTGATACATGTATAGATGGTTTAGGTTTATGTTTTTTGTTTTGTTTTGTTTTGTTTTTTTATTCCTGAATACTGTTCCATAGCAGGTACCCAGACAGTGAAGTTTGCACAAATGGTTTATGTTCTTCTACTAAATTAAAAATTGTTGGTCTGAACCCGCTCAGCATTGCTACAGAAGATCTGCTTCTTTAGAGGCTACAGCAAAGAAAATCCTTTGGACCAGCTCTGTTCTGTGACACACGGGGACACCATGAGACTCAACAGCAATGGGTTTGTTTGAGGAAGTTTTGGTATTGTGAAGTATGAATGTAACAGTTTGTTTATTCACCTTTTGAAGGACATCTGGTCTGATTGCCACATTTGGCTACTACAAACAAAGCTCTAACAACATCCACATAAAGTCTTTGTGTTAGCATAATTTTTTGTTTCTTTGGGATAAATGCCAAAGAATGTAACGGCCTAGTCTTATGGTATTTGCATACATTATTCTTTTTAAAAAATTCTTATCTGTTTTCTAGGTAGGCCATATTGTTTTACATTCCCATCAGTGCACACAAAGGCACACAATAACATTTTGTTCCATATATTTAGATGTTTCTCTCTCAGCTAATATCACACTGTCTGCATTACTATAGCTATATGATAAGCCTTAGTATCAGTGAAGTGTGTTGAAAACACGTCACATTGAAGATTATGGCTAGCCTGACCCAAGCCACAATATTTTCAGTTGGATCATATGCATTTGAAAGGTGGACAACAAATAAGGAAGACAGAAGAATTGATGCCTCCGAATTGTGGTGTTGTGGAAGAATACTGAACCTACCGTGAACTTCTGAAAGAGCAGACGGATCTGTCCTAGAAGAGGTACATCCAGAGTGCTCCTTAGAAGCAAAGATGGTGAGACTGCATCTTACATACTTTGGACATGTTCATAGGAAGGATCAATCCCTGAAGAAGGACATCATGCTTGGTAGACCAGAGGGTCAGCAAAAAAGAGGAAGACTCTCAACGAATGGATTGACATGGTGGCCGCTTAAGCATAAAAACAATTGTGGGCATGGCACAGGACCTGGCAGTGTTTTGTTGTGTTGTGCATAGGGCCACTATGAGTCAGAACCAATTCAGTAGCACCTAACATCAATGATCGTTTCTACTTTATTAGTCTTTGGCAAGGTTGTATTATTCCAGGAGTGATCCTTTCCACAAACAAAATTTTAAAAAGTTGGAATTTGATAGGAACTGAATTTCTACACATCATTTAATTTCTTTTGAGATGTCCTCTTTGACCCATGGATTATTTAGAAGTATATTGTTTAATTTCTGCATGTTAAAGATTTTCCAATTGTCTTTTTGTTAATGATTGATGGTTTGAATCCATTATGATCAAAGAAATATTTTGCTTAATTTCAGATCTTTATAATTTGTTGAGGCTCATTTTATGGCTTAGCTTGGTAAACATATCATGGATAGCTGGGCTGGGGTAGGGTGGAATGTATATTCTGGGTAATGGGTAGACTTTTCAATATAGGCCAATTATTTCCCATTGGTTAATTATGTTGTTCGTATCACCTGTAATGTCATGGCTTAGAGGGGATTTAGAACTATTCAAGGAAAAAGATATGACTATGAGATATCAGTGTTCAACAAGCTATTTCTTTTTATTTTAAGCTATCCACTCATGGTATTTCTATTATAGCATCATTAGATAACTAAGACAAACATGCTGTCAGGAGGGACCAGTTGCTGGAGAAGGACATCCTGCTTGGTAAGACAGAGGGCCAGGAACAAGAGAAAGACCCTCAGCAAGACGGACTCACACAGTGGCCTACAACAACAGACTGACGCATAAAAACCGTTCTGAGGATGACACAGAACCCAGCAATATTTCTTTCTGTTGCACACACAGTCTATACTAGTTAAAACTGACTTGGCAGCACCTAAAAATAATAACAACCTCCCAAACTGCGAAAAAATACATTTCTGTTTGTTCGAGTTACACACTAGTAGTATTTCAGTTATAGCAGCACTAGACAACTGAGATAGTCAGTATACAGACATCAGTTGATTTTTGTGATTGTGTCTTAAGCTCTTGCTAAACTTATTTATTAATTAAAGAAAGTGTTGGTTGGGTTTTTTCTTTCTTCTTTTTTTTTGGTAGATTTCTTGGGATTTTCTACATTATACAATCACATTACCTAAAAATCAAGATAGTTTTACTTATTTTTTTTTCCAAGCTGCATGTCTTTTATGTCATCTTATTTTCTTATTGCAGAAATTTAAACAGAAATTTTAGTACTGCATTAAAAAACAAAGGTGAACACAGACATAGCTGCCTTGTTTTTGATGTAGGAGGCAGAGTTCAGTCTTTTCTCCATAGTATGATTTAACTACAGGGTTTTGGGATTTTTGTCTGTTGGTTTTGTCATGGAAATTTCTCCTCTTTTTAGCCTGCTCAATGTATTTTATCATGAAAGGCTTTGGATATTTGTCAAATGGTTTTTCTGTTAATTTATTTGATCATATGACATTTCTTGTTGATAAGGGTACATTACATAAATTTTTTCAACCACAAAACAGGCTCACGTTTCTAGAATAAGTCCTACTAAGCCATGACATCTATTTATTTTTGCACACTGATTTTGTTTGTAGTATTTTACTGAATATTTTTCTAAGTGAGAAATACTGCTCTGTACTTTTATTTTTTTGTATTATTTTTGTCTGCTTTTGATTTCAGGATAATAGTTGCTGCATGTGGTGTTGGGAAACATTCTCTTCTATTTCCTGGAAGATAATGTGTAAAATTGGTCAGTTTTCCTTTAAATGTTTAGTAGAATTCTCCAGTGAAACTCCCTGGAAATAAAAATTTCATTTGTGGAGAGCTCTTAAATAATGAATTCAGCTTCTCTGATGTTTCTAAGACTCCAGATTGTCTACTTGCCTTGTTTGATCTTTCAAGGAATTGATCAGTTTCTTCCAAGTTGTCAAATTCATGAGCTCAAAGTTGTTCCTAGAATTTTCTTATTATATTTTCAGTGACTACAATCTCTGTGGTAATATTCTATTTCTGTCTTGATATTGGTCATTTGTGTCTTCTCTCATTTTATTTTTGTCAGTATTGCTAGAATTTCCTCAATTTTTTGAGTTTTTTTTAAGAATCAGTTTCGCATTTTCTCTGTTGTTTCCCTACTTTCAATTTCACTGTTTTCTGCTCTTTATTATTTTCCTCCTTCTGCTTGCTTAAGATTTATTCTGTTCTTTTCTTTTTATTTTCTTGAGATATTAGTTATTTTTTAAAAAATTTCCTTGTTTCTAATGCAAACGTTTAGTACTATAAGTTTCCCTCTCCACACTGTTTTAGTTGCATTCAATAAATTTTGATGTGTTCTTTCTTTTTCATTCATTTCTACACATCATTTAATTTCTTTTGAGATGTTCTCTTTGAACTATGGATTATTTAGAAGTATATTGTTTAATTTCTGCATGTTTGAGAGTTTCCTATTGTCTTTTTATTGATGTTCATTGGTTTGAGTCCATTATGATCATAGAAAATATTTTGCTTAATTTCAAATCTTTAGAATTCGTTGAGGTTCATTTTATGGTTCAGGATATGGCTTCCCTTGGCAAATGTACCATGGATAGTTGGGAAAAAAAGTGTATTCTGGGTAATGGGTGGAGTTTTCAAAGTAGGTTAATTATTTCCCATTGGTTAATTATGTTATTCATATTGTCTGAATTGTCGTGGGTTAGAGGGGATTTAGAACTGATCCAGGAAAAGGATATGACCATAAGATAGCAAAGTTCAGCAAGCTGTGCACTGGGACCGATGTCCTGACAGCTGTATACAGGGGAAGTCTCCCACAGCAAGAGGTCTTCTGGAAGCAAGTGGCAGAAGGCACCACCAGGAGAACAGAACATTAGAAAACCTGAGGAAAAAGAGAAGAGAGGACATCTTGGAGGCAGATGCCTTCCTGAAGCAAGGTAGAGAGTTTCTGGGTAGGAAAACTCCAAAAATCATAGTACAACATCTTAGGGTACCTATAACTACTAAATTTTATTCAGTTTTGTATGGTATGAGAAGTCAATAGGCTTGAACTGGCTAAAAATCTGCTTTGGGGGCTATTTTTAAAACAATAGTATGCTTACAAATTTGAGTATGACGTGAGTAGACCTTTTTGGCTAAAGGGTTTCACTTTGCTATCAACAAGTAACGACTTGGGGCCAATGCACAGAGCCATTCTGGACTGGTATGTACGTAACATATCTCTCTGCTGACTTTCTGTCTGGTACATCTATTGGTTGTTATGTGGGGTATTTTGAAGTTTTCAGCCGTAACTGTGTATTTTTCTATTTCACTTTTGAGCTCTACCACTTTTTGTTTCATACATTTTGAGTCTCGACTTTGATTAGTGTATACAAATTTAGGACTGTTATATCTTCTTAGTGAATGATTATGTAACGTATCTGTTTGTCCCTAGTAGTTTCCCCACTCTCAGTTCTACTTCATCATTCACTTTTTTTAATGTTTGCTTATTGTACTATTTTCCATCTTTTTACTTTCAACTTTCAGCTGTATATATCTTCATATTTGTAATGAGTTTTGTGTTGACAGCATATTACAGTATCATCACTGTCTTTAATCTACCTTGTCAATATCTATCTTTTGATGGATGTGCTTAGTCTGTTTACGTTTATGTATTTATTGGTAAGTTAGCACTTACTAGAATTTGCTTTTCGGTTTTCTCTTTGCTTCCTCTTGTTTTCATCCTTCTGTTTCTCTTTCCTTTCCTTCTGGAAAATTACTGGCACTTGATTCCAAGTTGATGTATTTTTAGTATTGTATACAGTTTTTATAGTGGTAGTTCTGAATATTATGACACACACAGCCTTCTAACACTGGATGTCTTCTGGGTAGCTGCTCTTCTCAGGGCTTATAAGCACCTTTCCTCTGTCCCAAACAAGCTCAAATAATTGCTGCCTTTTCCAGATTCCTGGTGTTCACGAAACCACTTAAGGCTGTCCTCAGGCTCAGTAGCAAGACATCACTACTTTACTACTTTTTTGACAGGACAAACATTTGCCATGAGTCCCCAGGCATTCAAAGCTTTGTGAGAGGCCTGAGGAGAAAGTCTACCGCTCTTCTATTGTCCTAAACCTAACCAAATATTTCTACCACACACACTCCTGGGTTAAAAGTCAAGGCGGCAAAGAAAGTAATACAAGGATGTTGCCATATACTGTGAATTCTTACTTTTCTATTACTCCTTCTATCTAACTTGGAACAAGAAAAGCTTTCTAGTTCTCCTCTTCCATTAGCAATTGTGGTAATACTGTGTCTTATACAGTCTGTAGCAAAATCTGTGACATGAGTACAGACTGCTTGACTCTACTTTTATCATGGTAAGACTCATATATGAGGGTTTTTTTTAACTTTTTTTCCTCTCATAAAGACTTCATATTTGAAAACAAAAATCTTCAGCATCTATAGTCATTTAATTCTTAGAAGTCCATTTTGAAAGGCAAAGCCAAGTAATGAGTTTCTTATCCTAATCTCTTCCCTTCTCCTGGCATATCAGAAGTTTTTATTTTAATGGGAACAGAGCAGTTTGACAACTATGAATAATCAGTGGGTCACTGGAAGTTAAAAGAATTTAATGAAGTCTTACTGTCTCTGACATATTAATGGGCATTGTAGGGACACTTTTCATTTGTTCTTATTTATTGATGGCAAGAAACATAAGATCTGTATTGGTGATGTACACGACAAAGAATAGAGAGTACACTTAAACTTCATTTATTTTTATGACACAAGATAGACTTATTAGACATTCTGGAATTGGATTAGATTAGTTTCTAATGCAATCATATAAGATCCTGAGCAGAGACTTATCACTTTGTGGCACGGAGATATCAGCTGATGTGTGTTGTTACCAGGAGAAGCTGATAATGAAAGAAGCCCTATAAACCTGTCCTCCGGACCAGGAATCAGCAAACGTTCTGTAAACGGTTGTAAATGATTTAGTGCTTGTGTGCCATGACATTCCCTTTGGCAACTTCTCAACTCTGCCCTTGTAATATAAAAGCAGACAAAGACGATATAGGTACTAATGACCTTAGCTGTGTTCTAACGTAAGTTTGTTTATGGATACTGAAACTTGAACTTTGTATAATTGCATATGTCATTAAGTAAATACTATTGCTCTTTTGATTTTTTCCAACTATTTAAAAATGCAAAATTCATATTGAGCTCCCAAGCTCTATAAAGACAATACAGACTAGATTAGATCCACGAGCTGTGATCCAAAGCGGTGCATCACTGTGTCTTCGCTATATCTGTTAAGAAGCATTCAAGTTATTGGTAAGGAAACAATATATCTTGTACCCTAGGATAGTTTTTTATCTCATTAGTATACAAAGACACACACATAAGAAAAGAAATGCACATGTCTCTTGCTGGTTAAGTGAATAGATAGGAATAATACATATGCCAAGGGATAATGCAGATTCAGTTATAGTGGTCTTATCAGCTATATATGAACTTAGGAATTCTTTCAAGTTCCTGAAATAATAAGTTACAGGATTTTATTATTGAAAGGCTGTAGGTAGACAGCAAAAACTAGATTTCCCTTAATAAAGAATGCTGGTGAAGTCCCTTGAAAGTCCCCTCAGCTATCTCAATAAAACATTGATGTTCAGTAATCTATTTTCTTGAGTAGTACATCTTTCTCTTTAATAAAATCTACCAGAATCTCTTAAGCCAATGTTATGATATAACTCTCAGATTTAGGCTTATTTTGTTCTACTTGGTTAAACTGATGCCAGATTCTAGGATTTAGAGAGGATTAAGGAGTGGTTTTCGCTTATATCAAAGTGTGCCAACCTTGTTGTTATGTGGCTCCATGAATATACACACTCAGGAAAAAACAGAGTCAACACAGTCAGACACAGACATAATGGAAGACAGAAATGGAACTAAGAACACAGCATAGGGGCCAAGGAAATGATGTCTACTGAGGACTGTGAAGAAGGAGTGAATATCCCTTAGAATGAACAAAAAGGAAAGGCTTTTCAGGTACAAGAAACCAAATTAATTCTGACTCTGAAAATAGGGCAGAATGATGCTCCTAAGGGGCTGCTGGAGACAAGATCACGGCCAGATATAAACACACTCAAGCAGCGTGGGAGCCCTGATGGTACAGTGGTTAAGAGCTCAGCTGCTAACCAAAAGGTCAGCAGTTCAAATCCGCCAGCTGCTGCTTGGAAACTGTGTGGAAACAGTTCTACTCTGTCCTATAGGGTTTTATTATAAGTTGGAATCGATTCAACAGCAACAGGTGTTTGGTTCAGTGGAGTGTTAAATACATTCAGAGGGGAAAATCCAAGTCCATAAAAACTCTAGTAAATAAGTTTTAAAATAGTGTCAGAGAAAGATTAAGACTAACGTCTCCTCTCATTAGATCATACCACAAATAAAAGTATTGATATCTCAGAGTAGACTGAAGAAGAATCAAGTAGACTGTCTGTGTGTGAAAGTTATCTTGGACTTTCATACGAGAACATTCAGCACTGATACAGAAGGATCCAGTTAAAAATGTAGTACACTCGGGTTCTGAGTTTCACTAGGTTTCTGGATTTGAATTGGAGATATTTAGGTTAAATTTTAGAAGTGAACTCAAGAATAGATTGTTGCATGTGAAAATTGTTCAGATGTAAATTTCAGTAGCCATATGATATGGATTTTGTTAGTCAGCTATGAATAGGAAACTGTTATGTATCGCTAAAATTTGGGGAAAAAATAAGAAAAAATAGGAGGAAAGAAGTTTTCTACAAACTGCATTTATTCAAACCATATACTGTTATAGAAAGATCCTGATTTTTTCCACTGAGACCAGTCTGGGTTAGAATCCCATCCCCCACAATGTACTAGACACGTTAAGCTATTTCTCTGAGCCTTAGTTTCCTTAGCTGTAAAAA
Organism: Heterohyrax brucei; assembly: GCA_028571685.1. Taxonomy (NCBI): domain Eukaryota; kingdom Metazoa; phylum Chordata; class Mammalia; order Hyracoidea; family Procaviidae; genus Heterohyrax; species Heterohyrax brucei. The sequence goes on along the minus strand of CM053146.1, from coordinate 38,931,100 downwards.
TATCTACCTCAGAAATTTGTGGTGAGAATTAAATGAGATTGCATTTATAAACTCACCAACACAGTACTTGGTTAATAAATGGCATTCACTATATTCCAACTTCTCAAACCATAGATCCCAGAAAATCCAAGGATTGACTAAGTCTGCAAAAGGTCTGAAAAAGAGCTCAGAACTTTTAAAATTACCAAACTCTTCTATTTCTTCTATTGATAGGACTAGTCATGAAAAGCTTAAATAAAAATGGGATAGGTTCTCATTTTCATCACAGGTTCTGAATATGAATTTAAAGGATGAAGAATAGCTTAGAAAACGTAATGACAATTCCTTCCCTTCCACCACACCACAAGATACCACAACACTGCCAGTGCCAATAAATGAGACAGACTTTCAATTTCCATCATCCCCCCCCCCCCCCCCAGAATTATAGCTTTCCTACATTCCATCATTTGCTGTATCAAGGATGGAGAGATTAAAGGCCTGGCCACACAGCTGGATTGACAGCCTGCCGGGGGCAGGAGTCTAACTTGTCAGAGATGATGTTCTCACATTTAGTTTTGAGATAAAACCCAAGGCTCAGTGTCTTGTTTTAAAAAGGAACAAGAATACCTGGGAGAGAGAAAGGAAAACAAATTGTTCCTCAAGATTCTCCTTCCCCCTCTGAAGTTATTGAATTTCCATCTTGTGTATAGGTGAGTAAATACTATCATCTTCTGTATTCTTTTCAGGGAGACAGCCTCTGAAGAAAGGTCTCCAAGGCTGAGTAGAAGATTACTAAAATAAATCGATCAGCGCCTCTCAACAGGGCTGTGGCCCTCAGCAGCACCAACCAGCACTGCATAGGGTCCCATGGGAGACACAACTGAACAGTCACAATACTTACACAGTTGAGGAGAGTCACCTGTCTTTCACTTTCAACAAAGGTCAAATGCCTGCTTCGTTCATTTCTTGAAGAAATCCCAAAACATAGAAAAAAGGAAAAAGTAACACTCAAGAACTGACGAAATACAGAAGCTAGCTGATATAGCAATGCAGACTTAGGCAATGCTTGGATTTTCTGGGATCTATGGTTTGAGAAACTGAAATACAGTGAATGCCATTTATTAACCACCAAATATATTTAGAGAGTGTCTTCCCCAGAACCCGAAAGCCAAATTACTGCTGTTAAGTGGCTTCTGACCCATATTAACCGTATAGGACAGAGCAGAACTGCCCCGTAAAGTTTTCAAGGAACACCCAGTGACTGAAACTGCCAATCTTTTGGTTAGCAGCTGTAGCTCTTCACTACCTCACTACCAGGGTTTCTGTTGTCACCAGAGTCTAGTGGAAAAGAGTTTTGTCCACTTTCCAGCTTCATCAGGTAAAGGACCTTAATGAAAACAGGTAAAAGTTTGAGTTCCTAGTTCCTCACCTGTGAAACCTGGATACCATGTTTCTATGAAGCTTAAAACTCAGAAACTCTAGAAAATAATTATGATATTCACTAAGTCATTAAATGTAAAGAGCAGAAAATAGAAAACAAGAGCATGCTAAGCAGAAAACTCCTCTTTTTCTTTATTTTAATACCCATACAAGTTATGTTATAGTGCAAACAAATTAATGCATTCTGTAGCAGATGAAACTGGGCACTGTTTTTGTGTGTTTTTTAAGCTTTTTCTTGGCAAACCAGTGTTTCTACCCATACGGTTTATGGCAAACGTTTCTGACCTGGGCTTTGAGGACAACTCTAGTGAAATAAAAGGCTGCCCTGAGCGTCCATAAATAAACAGTGGAGGAAAGATCTGGAAACTGATGCTAGCCCTGGTTGCCCAGCATGATGAGTGTAAATAATGTCGCTGAATTGTTAACAAAAAACAGGTGCAATGGCAAATGCATATACGCGTGTATTACGTGTGTGTGTCTATATGAGTGCACTTGTGTGTATGTATATATAAACCAAATTCCAACCCAAACCTGTTGCTGTCGAGTTGATTCTGACTCATAGTGACCCTCTGGGAAGAGCAGAACTGCCTCATAGTGTTTCCAAGGAGCAGGGGGTGGATTTGAACCGCCAACCTTTAGTTCAGCCACCAAAGGCTTAACCATTATGCCACTTGGGCTCTGCTAACAATAATATATATATAAAAATTCCTAAGCATGGTTCATCTAACTCAAATACATCATAAACCAGAGATTACCTGTACTGTGCAGTATTTATCTAGACTTCTAGTGAAAACTGCCGGCAAACAGAACAAGCTTCTTCATTGGGGCCAAGGCAAAGATTTGTTTGGTAGCAAAACTGACCTGACCTTCAAATACATTTTTATTTTTCTACAAGATAGCTAAGGGGAAGGAGGCTCTTGTGACCTTGCCAAAATTTCATGGTTGAATAAGTGGCAATATCCTCTTCACTGAAAACTCCATGATACCTGCTTGAGAGGAAAGAGAATTCTGATCCACCAGCTGCCTATCGTGTCTCCTGATGCTGGAGAAGCAAATTAAAGGAAAAGGCCGCTGTGTCTGTGACACAAATAACACAGCTCAGCCTCCTGCTGCCGTGCTTGATTGATTAGATTTGGTCACCAGGAGCAGTGAGATGTAGTCACAGGCTTGGGAGCCTCCCCTACATGGTTTAATTATATGCTAGTTTGTTAGACAGCAGTATGTCCTGGTATGTCCTGGGGTGATAACTAGGAGAAAAGAGCTGCAGGAAACTGTCATTTTTCTTGGGAAGTACAAAGAGTAATTATTATGACCTAAGTGACCTACGAGATCATAAAGACACTTTGCTAAGAAAAAAATATCCCTATATAAACCTTAGATAAAGAAATATAGAGAAGACTTGGTAAAGGTCCCAGAGGAAGGAGGTTTGACTTTAAGGAGAGACTATTGGCTGAAAGGCATACGAGTTTAGGTTTCTTTCAAGATGGGATAGAGATATGTAACATACTGCCGTTGTTGGAGGAGCAAAGCCTTGTCCATTTTCCTTGTGCATTTTAAGTGCTGCTGTAAAAAGTACCCAAACTGCGCTTGTTAGCTTTTAATTTGCTTTCCAAACCATCTGCTATTGTGACCACTTTAAAGATGTGCTATATCACAAGCATGGTTTTCTAATTAGCCGGCATGCTGGATCAAATTCAAGCCCCTCTAAAAATCAATTTTACAACTGCCAAAGCCAATTGCCAGAGGCAAGGAAAATCTGTATGATTTGAGGATTTTACCATGTTTGTAAACCTAGAAAGTTTACAGCTTCCTTTAATTGGCAAACCTATACAAATGAATAGCCTTTTCAGCAACCTGAAAATGACACATTTAAAATGAAAAACAGAAAACATGTTTTTCCATGAAGCCATACAACCAAAAAAGCTTGAACAGGTTTAGTAACCTTATGCTTTTTGTTTTGTTTTGCCTTACTTTGCTTTTAAATACTAACTGGAAACATCTTGAAAATTAGCAAAACAATTGCTAGGAGATGACTAGCTGGCACAGCAGGATTAATGTGAGCTGAGTTTCTGTGATTAAACTAAATTCACTCATGTTCAACACTGTACTTATAGAGACTAGTAGCACTGTAATTAAGTGTTCAGCTACTAGCTAAAAGCTTGGCAGTTCGAATCCACCAGCTACTCTTTGGAAATTCTTTAGGAGAGTTCTGTCCTATAGGGTTACTATGAGTTGACAGCAACTTGATTGCGATGGGTAATTTTATAGCATCTATAAGCTGGAAACCCTGGTGGTATAGTGTTTAAGTGCTGCAGCTACTAACCAGAAAGTTGACAGTTCAGATTGCTCCTTGGAAAACATATGAATAGTTCTTCTCTGTCTACAGGGTTGCTATAATTTGGAATCAACTCGAAGACAGGTTTCTTAAATTATTTTTATAGGATTTTAGTACATCATTTATCAGTTACTTACAAAATAATTATAAGTAGCTCTAGTGGTGCTGTGGGTAAGGTGACCAAAACTCTGTGGTTTGGACCCACGAGCTGTTCCATGGGAGAAAAAAAAATGACTTTCTGCTTTGGTAAAGAATATAGCCTTGGAAACTGTGTGGTAGTTCTACTTTGTCCTACAGGGTTGTTATGAGTTGGAATCAGCTTGACAGCAGCAGGGTTTTTAGTTTTTGTTCCATGAGTCAGATCTGACTCGACGGCACTTGGCTACTTGGCTTGTTTGTTTGTTAATAGGAATTATGATTTAGATCCATTTACACAAATTTAAGATCCTTAAAATGTTTCAGTTCTAGAAAACAAACCTCCCCCCTAAAAATAAAGTCATTGCTTTGAGTCAACTCTGACTCGCAGTGACCCTATAAGACAGAGTAGAACTCCCTCATAAGAGTTTCCAAGGAGGACCTGGTGGATTTGACCTGCAAATATTTTGCATAGCAGCCATGGCATTTAGCCACTACAACACCAGGATTTCCAGTTTAGGGAAAATAGGATGAAATTTTTATATCAAAGCTTACAATACAACAGGTGGTGTTATTCTCAAGTAGCAATATCCTTTTAATTTTTTCTTCTATGCCCTGATTCTAAGCACTATTTTTCCAAACTTCAGAGGCTACGCTAATTTCTGCCATAATGTTTGTTTCAATGGGTAGAAATCCCATGTGATTTCAGTGCTCAGTTTAAATTTCACCAGAGTATTTTTTCATAAGAAAGCCTACATAGTTTTATCAATGTGGTATTATTAATACTCATTTGAAAAGTATGTAATGAATATAGAAGATCACCTGTGGTGCCCTTGCAATTCAACTTCAAATAATATAAAATTGAGTTTTTGGTACTAAAACAAGGACTTGATTTTAAATATAATAAAGATATGTGAGACATCAGTAAAAGACATGAATAAAACCATGTCAAGTATCCCTAAGGTTCACACATTGCTCCCCTAGCTTCCACTAGATTATTCTATGTGGTGATGATAATACACAATGTAGAATATTGGGAAAGAATTAAAGACCACACTCTACCACTGCCATCACCACTATCACTACTGACTCCAACTTAACACACCTTAGTTAGGTTTATAAATGATCATTAATCAGAACTTTTCTGATCAAACTCAAATTACGGTGCATTTTCAGAGATGTGACTGTATACGGTGAGCGCACTCATCATAGTTAATGAATGAACAAATAAAGCACGTGGTATATTACAGGCAGATTGACTTTGAAGTTGGGCATCATCTCATAAAACATTACATAAGACTGCAGTCCTTCAAAGAGTCACCTTGGAAGGTGATGTTCTTATTTTAGGAAAACTTCCATGATTTAAAATGTTTTCCTAGTCCTCATTTTTGGATTTGCTTCTGAAACAATTTTGCAAGTCACATAAGAATATCAGTCTTACTAAGTTTTAATCATGTCTAGATATTTAGTCATCTGGCCTGTACCCAAGTTAATCTCCCATCTCATTAAAAAAAAAAAAAAAAAAAAAAAACACATTCATTACTGTCTAGTCATTTCTAACTCACAGTGACCTTAGAGGGCAGAATAGAAGTGCCCCATGGGATTTTCAAGCCTGCGATTTTTATGCAAGCAGAGTGCTATCTTTTTCATAAAGTGGGTTGCAATGGTTGACCTTTTGTTTAACAGCCAAGCCCTTTAACCACTGAGCCACCAGGGTTCCCTCTATTCTGTCAGAGAAGGTTATTTTAAAGGTTTCTCACTGTTTCCTACAATCAAACTCACTGCTTTTTCTTTTTTTCCTTTTTAAATGATTAAGCATCATTGATTTCTTTGTGAGAAGTGCTCATTGCTGCGTATCTGCTTCCCTCCTGGACATGAGGTATGGAAAATTTGAGACGACAGGATAGAGCAAGAAAAATTGTCGACAGTATATCAGCTGGACTGGAAAGTATAGGTTTTGCATTTCAGTACAAAAGATAGTTTCAAGGGAAGTACCTGCTCTGACTTTGCCATTTCGAAAATGATAACTAAGAGGAATTCCCTTTTAATCTTTCCCAGATTTATTGTGGTCCTGAGCCAGTGCAATAAAGAGTCCAACTCAGAACCTCTTGAGTAAGTGTCCTTCGAACTCTCATGAATGTTGCAAATGCTTTTTCCACACTCACTTGTACACTGAGAGTTTAAAATGAGAAAGAAACTCAAGGCCTCAGCTGTTTGCTGTTACAACAGATGTCAGGTTTTAAGCCCATGGAATGATTCATAAATTCCCAGTATACATAGCTGCTACTTCTATTTTCTGGAGGAGGCCTGTTTTTCCCAGACTAATCAAGGCTTCCTTGGCAGAGGTAGACTGGACGTTAATTACCTAAAGAAAATGTGACTGTTCAGAGACATAGCTCCTCCATGCAAGAATTTCAAGGACTGTTCCAATTTAACGTGATGCCCTTGGTCCTTACCCCTGAATTTCAGGATAGCAAAAGAAATTCCAGGTTCGTCAAATACATAGCTATTCTAGACTTGGAAGAAATCTGATGCAGTAATTGTGAAAAAATATGCCAAATTTGCAGAATACTTAGAACAAGGGTAGAATCACAGGAAAATTGACTCCTGAGGCCACTCTGACTAAAGACAAGCAAGTTCTGGGATAGGTGTTGGATCAACCGTGTGAACTCATATTTTGACTAGCATTCATGGAATTACACTGCAATGTCACTTAGTAGGAAGGAATCATTTTGTGACTTCCTTTTTGGCAGCAAATATGGCATGCTCTGGATCAGTATGGTCAATGACAGTCAACAAGTGGAGGGACACCGACAAAACCAAAATAAAGTATGGTGCTATACCTATGTAAATGCATGACATGTGGATGCCTAAACTGCCTAAGGATCTTTAAAACAAATTTGAAGGTGAGTTCTATTTTCATGTTGTCCTCTGCCAGAAAAATAACTAAATGCACCAGTAAATATATAACTACTCAGTTAATCCATTCCCACTCATGTCCACTTTATTAACATCATGGAATATTTCCTTTCATCTGCTTCCTCCATGAAGATTTTCCTTCCCTCACCACTGGCTGTGACTCAAGGTGACCGCACACATGCCAGAGAAGAAACTGCTCCATATGGTTTTCAGGAGATGATTTTTTGGAAGTAGACTGCCGGGGTCTTTTTTACAGCACCTCTGGGCGGACTTAAACCTCCGAGTAAGCCTATTATCCCTGGGACTCCCCAATCACATATTAGCTGCTTATAATTCACATGTGTCCTGGACAATAGCTTAATTGAATGAAGTACGTAGAAGTGCATTAAATGAAGAATGAGTACAAAATTCTGGTGCGAGCTATATGCGTAATTGTTGGAGACGTAAAACAACGAGGAAGAGTGTACACGGCAAATTTAATCATAAGGAAGACTAGATGTTTCCTTTGCAAAATTGCCATTGACTGCCAAGAAATCTCCAGGGAAAATGGTAACATTTCTCTTTTCTTCCTTTTATCCATCTCAATTTCCTTGTATTTGTGTGAAGTCTCATCATAGTGCCTTATGATTCAAATCCCTTCATTGTTCTCTTTACCAGATTTGATCTGAGTCCCCAGTGTTGGGAGACAGTTCAGAAGAATTTAGAAAAGCTTGGATAAATTGTCAGCAGACTCATCTCCCTTTAGAATATTTGTATATAAATCAAAGGTCATACATAAGCCTAGCAAACAATGTATTATGTTGCTTTATACAGTAATAAGGTAGAGGAGGGTGCATACTTGCAAAGGGGAGTACCTACCTGAGCTTTCAAAAATGTTTTCATTTTGCAAACACAAACTCAGACACAAAATAAAAGATTTAAAAATATATGCTTACTGTGATTCAGGCACTTTTGTGACTGATGTAATACTGACAAAAAGAACAGAATGCGTTTCAGCCCTCATGTCTCAAAAACAGGAACTCAAACAAGCACAAAGCCATTGTTATAGACTAAATTTTGTTCTTCTGAAATATGTGCTAGAATCCTAATCCCTATACCTGTGGATATAATCCCACTTGGAAATCCAGTTTTCTGCATTATGTTAATAAGGTCATACCCAAGTAGGATGGGTTCTAAATCTTAACACTGCTTTATAAAAAGAGCAGATTACACACACAATGGGGGAAGGCAGGAGCCAAAAGAAGACTGTTTGCAAGTCAAGCAACCAAGAAAAGCCCAGGACTACCTGCAAAACAGCAGTTGACATGGCCAAGATCCTTATTTGGAATTTTAGCCTCTAGAACTTTGAGAAAATAAATTTCTGTTCTTTAAAGTTAGTCACTTGTGAAATTTGTGTTACAGCAGAGCTAAGACACCCATTATAGATAGGTGGCCCTGTGTCAGTTACTAAAGCTTCTGGTAATCCCTTGTTTCAATGCAGGGTGATAATATTACCTACCATGCATGCTTGTGTGGAGGGTTTGGAGAGAGGATCCGTGTAGAACACGTGGTCTGCCACACTGGAAGTGTTCAATACGTGAAAGGCAGAGAGTGGAAGGAGGAGGAAAATGCCATCAGATGGCAGAAGGAGAAGGAAGAGCTTAATCCCAATTTTATCACAAAAAAGACAGGCCACTAGTGTCCCTAGGAGACCCTGTCTGCCCCACTCTTGATCAGTCTGCTCTTCTTGCTCTTCTCTCTTGATTTTAGGTGTTCTCAATCAGGCCATGCTTTAGAATCACCTAGGAAAACCAAAAAAAAACAACAACAACAACAACAAAAAAAAAATAATAATAACCTACTGCCATTGAATCAATTCTGACTCATAGCAACCTTATAGGACAGAGTAGAAATGATCCATAGAGTTTCCAAGGAGCACCTGGTGGACTCAAACTGCTAACCCTTTGGTTAGCAGTCATGGCACTTAACCATTATAACACCAGGATTTCTAGAGTCATCTAGGAAGCCTTAAAAACCCTCCGGATCAATTAAGTTGGAATCACTGAGAGTGAAACCCAGGCATAGACGTGTGTAAATCTCTCTAGGTAATTCCATCGTGAGCTGAGCTTGGACGTAGTGGTTGTGTTCCATGCTGCCTCTTAATTTTCTTAAGCTTCATCAGGTGAGTCTGTGATGTTTCTGGCATAACAATTTAAGCTCAATAAATCTGAAACATACTGGAAGTAAATTTAAAAATAAATATATCCTTTTAGCAAAGCAGAAGGAGATGTAGTAAAACAAGTGGCTGAGCTACAGAAAACAGTGCCCATTACAATTAGTTTTAAGTCGCCAAATGATCTATCACAGTGGGTGATGGAAAAGGAACTGGCAAACAGAACTGCTCTATTAATGCTCTTCCTCAAGTAGATCTCAGCCAATCTGCCTTACCTTAGTTAAAAAAATAGTCTTCAAATTGATTCTGATGCATAATAACAACCAAAACAGACTGTTGAGGGGATTCTAACTAATAGCCACAGGATAGGACAGAGGAGGACTATCCCACAGAATTTTCGAGGATCACCTGGTGGAGTCACACTGCCAGCCTCGCGGTTAGCAGCTGCAGCACTTAACAACTACACTACCACTACAAATTTCTGTTCTGAAAATGTATTTATTCACAAATGAAAATTCTCTATTTGGAGAAGAATATAGAATGTAATGTGGAGCTCAGTCAAGTTCTTGAGGTTTATATGCATGACATTTATATACAGAAGGAGACATTTCAGAGTGTGAACTTACAATATTAATCCTAATGCCAAATCAGTGAAGCTGTGCCCGAGATCACATAAACAGCTGAATGGAAAGTGTCTGTCTATGGTAAAATTATGTGCCATAAAATGTCCTTGTAAAATTATACGATCAAGCAAGTGCTCTCTGAATCTCCTCTCAGAAATGCTATATGCAAATTTTTGTTTACTTTGATGTGGATTCAAGTAAAATTTTTTCCTATCATCAATTAGAAAGGGGAAATAAATCTAACTTCCAAAAGAAGATTAAAAGAAGAAGAAGAAGAAATCACCTATCCAAGCATGAAAAAGAAAGACTGATGTTTTCTTACCACAATGGGAAAGGGTTACAATTATGAACAAGCCCTTTTAGGGCAATAAGTGAATTTTTCATAAGATGCTGTTTTTTACTAGCTGTTATAATAATCATTTTCTCCTTATTGTGTTCTCCAACTTGCCAATAACATCATTTTAACATTCTTATGCAACAAGCCATGCTCCACTATGTGGCCTAATAATTCACTTTAATATCCATTTACTTTCAATAACTTGGGCTATGGGAGGCCTTGCCGAAGCATTCTGTCTCCAGTTAGATGTCAGCTTAAGTGTGATGTATTACTCAGCTTGGTAAAGGAGGTGTAACCACCCAGTGGCAATTACAGGAGTCATGGGAAAAAGTATACAAACATCTGGGACCTGAAAGTCATTCCAGTGGCTAACGGTCTCTGAGCTTTGCTAAAGCATTTTTATTTAAAGTGTTAGAAACTATTTATATACTTTTTAAAAACCTAAATAACACAAGTAAGAAGATATTCTATTTCAATTACAATATTCTACAAGGCACAGAGAGCAATGTCCCCAGGGCGAACTACTGGTACTTCTGAAGCAGACATCAGAGGGAGGCAGACAGGAGCACTGTGTGACACATATCCCACCTAGGGTCTTCTCTTTCTGCGATCAGCTTGTTCAGTGTTTATCCTAACAGATGTAGGATGGATGCTGTGTCCATAGTGCCCTCACATAAAGAAGCCAGTAACGTATTGGAGTTGTCAGCTCCACTCACTGAAGCCTTATACACAACACAATAACAAGTTTGCCCTCTCCAGTACCATCTTCGTGATCATTGGTGTGTTTGAGTCCATTGTTGAGGCTATTTTACATTACCTTCTATCCTAAAAGGTCATTTTTTTAACAATATTTTACTGTGCTTTAAGTGAAAGTTCACAATCCAAATCAATTTGTCATACAAAAACTTACACACACACTGCTATCTAACTCTAGCTGGTCTCTCCACACTGTGACTGAACATTCGTCTTTTCTACCCTATGTTTTCCATGTCCTTCAACCAGCAACTACCCCCTCCATCCGCTCATTTTGCCTCTGGACAGGAGTTGCCCGGTTAGCTTCATGTATCTACTGAAGGCAAGAAGCAGACTCTTTGCCATTTTACGTCTTATAGTCTAGTCCAATCTTTGTCTGAAGAGTTGGCTTCAAGAATGCTTTCAGTTCTGGGCTAACAGAGATACCAAGAGCCATGTCTGCCAGAGACCCTCCTGTCTGTTGGACCATCAGGTCTGGTCTTTTAAATAGAGTTCTGTTTCTCCCTGTCAGGGCCACCACTGGTGGTGGCCAGACATTATCAAGTTCTGTTCTCATACTGATGCAATCTCTGGATTGTGTGGTCTTTTCTGTGGTTGGGACTCATATTTTCTTTATGTCTTTGATATTTTTCGTTCTCACCTGCTCCACAGAGGTTGGGGCCAATTCCTGCTACTTAAATGGTCATTTGCTAGCTTTTAAGACCCTGGATGTCACTCACCAAAGCAGGATATAGAACATTTCCTTAAAAAGCTTTGTTACATCAGTTGACCTAGATGTCCTCTCAAACCATTGTCCCTAAACTAGAGGCTCAGCTTCCAATACTGTATCAGACAATATTCTACAGTGATCCTTAAGGTTTTAATTGGCTCATTTTCAGAATAGATAACCAGAACTTTCTTCTTTGTCTTGGTCGAAATGCAACTGAAACCTATACACTATTGCTGACCTTGCTAAAGTTTAAAATACCAGTGGTGTAGCTTCCAGCATCAAAGAAACACACAACCCACCAATGAATGACCAACTGTCAGATGGGTGCTGGAGGTGGTATAGCAAAAGGACTACCAATACAGGTTCTGGGCTCAGAGTGCCTGAGCTGAAATCTTAATATGTGACTGTAGGCAAAACCCTTGACTTCTGTATGTCTCAGCTTCGCCTTACAGTATATTGTATTATTACTCAAATTATGAGTGGCTATGTCCTGCAGGAGAATTATATTCTGCTCCATTTTCTCTGGACTAGGACATACATCCTACTTTGGCCCATGACACGTGAGCCAAATGGCACGTGCCACTAAAAGTGGTAGCTTTGAGATCTACTTTTGTCATGATCTTTCTTCCTTCTGCTGGAAGACTGGGAGAATTCTGGATTGAGGCTGCTACTTCTGCTTTGTCTCTGAATGAAGACAATATGGAACAGAACTTCAGCCCACCTGTAACAGGCAGTGTTAGCAAGAAATGAACCTCTGTGGATATGATATAGAACTGATACCTCTGCCTCCCATGGAATAAAGAATAACAACAGAACCAAGCTAACAAATTGTCATGAGCATTAAATGAGACAATACTCTTAAAGTTATTTCAGTGTTCTGAGCGTGGGGAATAGTTGATGTTAACCACTATCATTATAAATATTACAAATATGTCTAAGTCAAGAATGAAGTCATAATGATGATGGCATTTGTCCTTTACAATGTGATGCTTTTGTCCTTCCACAAGAGGTCGCAAACTTGGATCACGTTTGACGTTTTCGGTACACCTGGGACCTGCTAACATTCATTCACTGATTAAGTCATCTTTTGGATCTGGGTAAGATTGCCAGATTTAGCAAGATAAAATATAGGATGCCTAGTTACATTTGGAGACAGCAGTCCCTGGAAAAGGACATCTTGCTTGGTAAAGGGTCAGTGAAAAAGAGGAAGCCTTAACAAAATGAATCGACACGGTGGCAACCACAATGGGCTGCAGAATAAAAGCGGTGGTGACGATGATGCAGGCTGGCCCAGGGTTTCCTTCTGTTGCACAAAGGGTTGCTATGAGCCAGAGCCAACTCAGAGGTACCTAACAACAACAAAAAGAAGTTACATTTAAATTCCAGGTAAACACTGCATATTATGTAATATAGGTATGTCCCCCAAATAATGTTTGTTCTAACATACTTGTATTTATATGTAGAAAATACGATTTGAAATGACTAGGCACCCTAGGGGTCACCATGAGTCGGATCCGACTCGACGGCACTTGGCTGGCACTTGGCTAGGCACATTTGACTGTGAAACCTTTAACTGTATCTGCGTAGTGTACAGAAAGAAAAACTGGGTTAGAGAGTCAGGACACCAAAACCAAACCCAAATCCATTGCCATTCATTTGACTCTGATTTGTCCTGACACTATAGGATGGAATAGAACTATCCCATGGGTTTTCAAGGCTATAAACTTGATTCAAGCAGACCACCACATTTTATCTCCTGCAGAGTACCTATAGAGTTCAAATAGTTGTCTGGTTAGCAGCTGAGTACTTGACCACTGAACCACCAAGGCTCCGTAGCGATCAAGACACTTAGATTTGATTCCAAGTTCTATAATTAAGCCATTGGTGTTGTTAAGTAAATCACTACTTCTCCAGATCTCAGTTTTCTCACTAGTAAAGTAGGGAAGCTGGGTTTCAAAATTTCTAACATAACATCTAGTTTAAATTTTTACTAATCTTCAAAGGGAAATTTATGATAAAACACTGTATTTCAAATACGTTGTTGCTGTTAGCTGCCACAGAGCTGTGCCCAGTTGGTGATGACCCAACAAGGTACATAGCAGAACTCTGCTCCCTTGGCTTGTCTTCCGTGTTACATATACAGAGGCAGATTACCAGGCCTTTTTCTTCTATGGAGTTCCTAAGCAAACCGCATGTGCCACTCCATCTCCTTATTTAAATTGTAGGACTGCTTATAAAGACTTTAAGAATGACTGCTAACCAAAACACAAGCAATTCAAACCTACTAGCTGTTCCTTGGAAACCTCGTAGAGTAGTTCTTCTTTGTGCTGTAGAGTCACTATGAATCTGAATTAACTGGACAACAATGGATTTAGGGAGCCCAGGTGGAACAGTGGTTAAACAACTGCTAACTGAAAGATCAGTGGTTCAAAATCACCCACCACTCCATGAGAGAAGATAAAGCAGTCGATCTCCACAGAGATTTACAACCCTGGAAAGTCTAGAGTTACTCTGAGTCAGAACGAACTTGATGGTAGTGACTTCAGTTTTGGTTTAGTGGACAGACGTTTTCTGCACCAAATGTTGCTCAAGGTACTTTGTAAACATTAATTCTTTTAAGTATCTTGATAATGCGTGCAAGCTCACATAATGTGGATGGCAAAGCCAGAATCTGAATCCAAGTAATCTGGCTTTATCTTCTTTGTAGGATAACATTACTTACCCTTTCCTTAATCATAATACCAGATTAATAAATAATCAGGGCAAGCCATTAATAACGAATAAGTTTGAAAGAGAGAGGAGTACGTAAGTTCTAGCTTTAACTACTGACCTTCAGTATAACCGAGTAGCTGTGAATGCCAAAAAACAGAGCTGTGCTCCGTTCAGGACGTTAACTAAATGTCGACAGATGAACATCCACTCAGTTACCATGGCAGCTTGTAACTTAGGCTGACGTCCCTCTCCAAGTTTGAATCTTTTGACTGAATTGCCTAGAGAACTTAGAATTTTGTAAAACAATTTTGTCCAGTAATTATAAAGCATCTGCACGCAATTTTGGAAAACCTGGTGGTGTAGTGGTAAAGTCTTACAGCTAGTAACTAAAACATCAGCAGTTTGAATCCTCCAGACACTCCTTGGTAGATCTATAGAGCCGTTTTACTCTGTCCTTTAGGGTCCCCATGAGTTAGAATTGACTAGATGGCTATGGGATGGGTTTTTTTTGTTTTGCATATGCAATATAAACCCCGGTGACACAGCGGCGGAAGCACTCGGCTACCTGAAAGGTCTGCGGTTGGAATTTACCAGCTCCGTAGAGGGAGAAGACGCCGCAATGCGCTTCTGTAAGGACTTACACAGCCTTGGAAGTCTTAGGGCAAATTCTACTCTATCCAATATCGGTTACTGTGAGTTGGAATTGATTTGATGGCAACAGAGTTTTTCTTCTTTGTTTTATATATGCAATGGTAATAAAAAATGAACTTTGAAAAATTCTCAAGGGGAAACCAATGCAAGCTTATCTTTAATTAAACTTGAGTCATAAGCATCTGAAACAGTTCCTGTCTCGGTCTATGAGAACTGTGAAAGAGACCAGTACACAGTAGAATCAGTTCTGTCTCACAACGACTTCATGTGCGTCAGAGAAGATGGGCACTTGACAGGAGTTTTCAGTGGCTGACTTTTCACAAGTGGATCACCAGCTTGTCCTTCTGAGTCACCTCTGAAAAGACTTTAACCTCCAATGATTTGGTTAGTAGGCAAGTGCTTTAACCATTTGAACCATCCAGGAACTCTGTGAAAGATACATTTGGTGTGACTGCTTATTTATGCAGGCCATCAAATAGCCAAAAATTCAGTGAGAATGTGTTATTATGCAAATATAAAAGTGAAGACAATCCTAGAAACTGGAGCAAGACTGTAGAATTTAAGGGGTTATATAGACACTACTGCAGTGATTGTAGGTACAGAGTAGCATCAATTGGGGTTGCATTAGTATTACTGGAAATTAAGTTAAATTTCTCATGAATTCAACTCATAGAATACATACTGTACCAGGGGAGGTGTATTTGAGATTGTTGAGTCCTAAAGACTCAAAGAGATACTGCCATCTGTAATCCATCTTTACCTATATACTGATGTATGTTTCATACACATAGGAAACACTTAACTTCATTTGCGTGTTGTACTGATTAATTTTTTTAAAAAAAAACTAAAATACATACAAAGGTTTTGAAAGTTATTTTTTCATTAGGTGTTTATCTCAACCCGAATGTATTAGTACCATGTGGAAATCTGACAATTATCTCACTCCAAAAAGACTCAAGTGACTTAGACATTAGAGCCAATTTCTCCAGGGTCTTTTTTGAGAGATTTTAAGTAGGACTTTTACTCAAAGACATTTCCCAACCCAGGTGTTTGGAATTTCACCATCAGAGAGTTGCTTGTTGCATTAAAGCAACCCTTGACATTTTGGGGGATAATCAGATTTATGAAGTTGTTGATTTTCCCTAGAAGGTCAGGATACAGTATCATAAAGTGTCGACTTGGTTGTTCTCTAACAATTTAGGTTGCTTTTATATGACCTACTTCCATATCTGGGTTTTCTTTGAGAATACTTGTGTGTGCATGCCTCTTTTTTTTTTGTCCCTCAGAAATGTGCCTTCCAAATACCCTTGTGTTTACTGGAAATCTCACACTGTATGAGAAATAAGAAACTGACACTTTGTTACAGACTTTACAAAGCAATTCCATTAAATTGTATTAAGTCTTTATAATGTCTCTGCAAAGGTAGATTTTAACTCCCCTTTGTACAAACTGAGAGGGAAACTCTGAAGCTAAATATTTGGCTCGACGTTATTTTACCTAAGTGACAGAATTAATATTTGAACCCAGAGCTCTGAATCCCTTCATATCTTCCCACTGTGTTCCGAGGCAGTAGATAAGTAAGGACTAAATGTGACCACTAGTTTTGTGCACCTGCAATCTAATGATGACTTGTACTTTAAGCAGTTATTTCACTATCTGTACTTTTTTACCTCTTGATCCACCCAAAATCGAGCAAACCCACTGCCATCAGGTTGATTCCACCTCATAGCAAGCCTGTAGGACAGAATACAACTGCCTCTTGGTTTCCAACAAGGGCCTGTTGGATTCAAAGCGCCAACATTCTGGTTAGCAGCTGTAGCACTTAACCATTGTGCCACCGGGATTTCTCTTGAACCATAGTGTATAAAATATTTTTATCTGGTCCTTTACAGAAAAAGTTTGCCAACCCCTAGCCTATGGCCTCAGTAGATTAACAGAACACTCGCCACTATAAATATTATGGGAGCCACATGTTTTATTTAGTCCAAAATATCCAAAATGCCATCATTTTAATGTACAATCAATATAAAAAACTGTTTATGTATTTAATATATATTTTTCATTGTACATGCTCTGACCCTGGTGTATATTTTAATCTTACTGAATTTCCTAACTCAAACTCAACACGTTTCAAGTTCCCAGTGTCACGTGTGTCAGTGACTGTTGTGTCGGGCAGTGTAGCTCTGCTGCTTTCTCTTCTGTACTCCTTTTGTTTTCATTAAAGATAATTTATAATTTCTTTTCCATTGTAATTTAGCACCAAATGGGAGCCATT
Organism: Heterohyrax brucei; assembly: GCA_028571685.1. Classification (NCBI taxonomy): domain Eukaryota; kingdom Metazoa; phylum Chordata; class Mammalia; order Hyracoidea; family Procaviidae; genus Heterohyrax; species Heterohyrax brucei. Next base: position 38,914,080 of record CM053146.1, on the reverse strand, counting down.
TGGTCTCACAGAGGTGATTTTTCAAAGGAGCACAGTATTCACAGGTGATATCCTTTATTCTGTGAGTTCATCTGTTATTCAGCTAACCTCAGGGGCTAGTGTTAGTTCAAGCTTTAAAGAGTATCTCAGGGCAATAATTTCAGGGAGTCCTTCAGACTGAACTTGCTGCTTAGGTCTGTTTCTTTTGTTTGTTTATTTGGTTGGTTGGTTGGTTTGGTTATTTAAGAATTTAAGATTTTATTTCACATTTTTCTCCAGTTCTATCAGGATACATCTCTCGTGGCAATGATCATAATGGTTGACAGTCATAGTCACATGAAGAGATTTATTAATATAGATGAGATATACTACTCATCTATCCTGAGATAAGAAGAACTAGCTAGTGTCTGACTACTTTGCTGGTTAGCTCTGGGAAAAAAAAAAAAAAAAAAACTAGCAAGCAAGTGTGAACCAAAATCTATGTTTTTCTCTCATTTCAAAGATTTTTCCCTACTTGATGGAAACATCTAATGTTTGATTTAAATCAATTAGGTAAGCTAATTTACACTAGGGTTCTAAAGTCATATTGTATCACTCTTCCTAGAGATATATTCTGTTCTAAAAACAGTACCAGCATCACATTTTTCTGGAATGTTGATATCTATTGTTAATTAGGCTAACAATATTTTCTACCACCTGTTCCACCAACAGAATAGCAGGTAAGAGAGGAGAAAGTCCTGTTTGTTTTAGTTTATTATATCCACCAGCAATTTCTCTTTCTAAAATTTCTGCCAGCACTACATACTGAAGTTAGACAAGCAAAATGGGAGTTACACTTCAATTCCCAGGAGAAAAGCCTCAAGAAAACTTCACAAAACAAAAACTTTAGTTTTCATTATATCCACCAGGCCTGCAGGTTCACCTAAGATTTCTTAGCATCCTCGGAGACCTTTTAAATGCAGTAAAATGCCTGCCTCAGGTAAAATCGGCAACACTTTAGAACAAAGGTTTCCTAAGTGGTGGTTTATAACGCATGTAGGATTTAAAAAGTACATTTTTCCTTGTCTTGAAGATATGTCTTATTAAGATGGCGTACCCCCTTGGAGGCGATATTATTTTTTCAATAGTTCAAGCTTGCAATAACGCTATATCTTGTAAGGAAGGCTAGAGTGTTTTTATCTAGAATAAACTGATGCTATTTGAACAAATATTATTTCAGGAGATTGCAGATTTGCAGGTAGAAATATCTGGTCAGCTTTTCAGCACAGAAGCACACTGAAAAAAAACAGTGAGAGAGGAAGTTGTCATTCTATCAGCAGCTACACTCCTGTGCAATTCTCTTAAAAATGGTGCTCAGATCAAAACTAAACCTACTTATTTTAATATTTCCTATGGGATTCTCACTTCAGTTATTACGGATGAGTGTAAATTTTTCAAAAACAACAAATTGCATTATATGTAAAATTATAAAGTGACTAGGCAGTTCCTTTAGACTTTTATATACTCACTCTGTCTTAATAAGCATATTGACTTTTAAGAATCTGTAAATCCAAATACGCACATGAAATGTAGCAGGAAAGTATTCGTGTGGAGGTTCTGGCTTAATGAAGTAAAACTCTGGGTACCAAATCCTAGCTGACTGATCCATAATTACACTTACATATACTATGTTATGCACACATATAATACTAGATATGTCCAAAGGAGCAAATGTTAATAACTCCCACACAGTTAAAAAATTAAAATACTCACTAGATTATAATTTTAATTTTCTAATCTTTTGGAATAAACACATTAATGAGATATTTAACGGACATAACAATTCCGGGAGCGTTACACAGTGTTTGTTTACATTGTAAGACTCTACTACTGCTGCTGAACATTATCTAAAATGTAGAATTGATTGGGTTTCTGAATAATCCACAATTTTTTAAAATTCCAAGTCAGCTTCTCTCTATCACTTCACACGTATTCTACATCCTGCACTCAGTGTAGCAGTTCCTTGACATACTGAATTTAAAAAACTACCTCCACTCAACTTCAGGTACACTTTAGACCTTGTTAATCCATAATAATAGTAGGAGACTTCAACACTCCACTCTCAGTACTGGACAAATCATCTAGAAAAAAGCTCAGTAAAGGCATAGAAGACCTTATTGCCGCAATTAACCATCTAGACCTCATCAACATATACAAAACTTTCTATCCATGAGCAGACAACTACATCTTTTTTTCCAGTGCATGTGGAACATTCTCCAGAATAGACCATGTGTTAGGACATAATGCAATTCTCAACAAAATCCATGCCATTGAATGAATGCAAAGCATCTTCTCAGATCATAAAGCCATAAAAGTTGAAATCAATAGCAGAAAAAACATAGAAAGTGGAACTCTTGGAAACTGAACAACACCTTGCTCGAAAAACCATGAGTTACAGAAGTAATCAAGGAAGAAATAAAGAAATTCATGGATTCCAATGAGAATGAAAACACTTCCTACCAGCACCTATGGGATACAGCCAAAGCAGTGCTCAGAGGTCAGTTTATTTCCATAAATGCACACATCTGGAAGGAAGACAGAAACCAAATCAAATTACTGACACTACAGCTTGAACAAGTAGAGAGAGAACAACAGAGGAACCCCTCAGGCACCAGAAGAAAACAGATCATAAGGATCAGAGCAGAACTAAATGAATTAGAGAATAGAAAAACAATTCAAAAAATTGAAAAGTCCAAAAGCTGTTTTTTTGAGAAGATCAACAAAATTGACAAACCACTGGCTAAACTTACTAAAGAAAAACAGGAAAGGAAACAAATAAGCCAAATAAGAACTGAGAGGGGAATTGTCACAACAGATCCAACAGAAATCAAAAATATCATAGCTGAATACAATGAAAGACTTTATGCTAACAAATTCGCAAACCTAGAGGAAACGGACAAATTCCCTGATTCATATAACCTATGCAAATTATCACAAGGTGGCACAGAACAACTTAATAAACCCATCACAAAGGAAGACATTGAAAAAGTCATCAAAAAACTGCCTACCAAAACAAGCCCAGGCCTAGATGGCTTCACTGAAGAATTCTACAAAGCTTTTAGAGAAGAGTTATCTCCAATACTACTGAGAGTATTTCACAGTATAGAAAGGGATGGAATACTCCCAAATTCATTCTATGAAGCCAACACATCTCTGGTACGTAAACCAGGGAAAGACCCAACAAAAAAGGAGAACTACAGACTAATATCACTCATGAATCAAGCTGCAAAAATCTTCAATAAAATTCTTGCCAATAGAATACAACAACATATCAAAAAAATCATCCATCATGACCAAGTTGGATTCATACCAAGGATGCAAGGCTGGATCAACATCAGAAAAACAACTGATGTGATCAACCACATAAATACTACAAAACACAAGAACCACCTGATCTTGTCTGTTGATGCAGAAAAGGCATTTGATAAAGCCCAATACCCAATGATGATAAAAACTCTGAGCAAAGTAGGAATAGATGGCCAATTCCTCAGTGCAATAAGGGCCATTTATACAAAGCCAACTGCCTACATCATCCTGAATGATGAGACTGAAACAGTTTCCCTTGAGAACAGGAACTAAACAATAATGCCCACTCTCACCTCTCCTATTTAACATTGTACTAGAAGTTCTAGCCAGAGCAATTAGACAAGACCAAGAAGCAAAGGGCATCTGCATCAGCAAAGAAAAAGTGAAAATATCCCTATTTGCAGATGATATGATTGTATATACAGAGAATCCCAAAGAATCTGTAAGGAAACTACTCAAGCTGATAGAGGAGTTCAGCAAAGTCTCAGGATACAAGATAAACGTAAGCAAATCAGTAGGATTCCTTTATGCCGATAAGATTATTAAGGAAGAAATCACCAAGTCAATACCATTTACTATAGCCCCTAGGACTATAAAGTACCTAGGAATAAATCTAACCAGACAAATAACAGACCTTTACAAACAGAACTACAAACTCCTACTACAAGAAACTAAGAGTTACATAAATGGAGAAACCTACTCTGCTCATGGATAGGAAGACTTAACATGGTGAAAATGTCTATTTTACCCAAAGCAATCTGTTTATATAATGCAATCCCAGTACAAGTTCCAGTGACATTTTTTAATGAGATGGAGGAAAAACTTACCAACTTTGTCTGGAAAGGAGAGAAACCCCAGATAAGTAGAGCAGTTCTGAAGAAAAAGAATACACTGGGAGGTCTCTCATTACCCAACCTTAGAACCTATTACACTGCCACAGTAGTCAAAACAGCCTGGTACTGGTACAAAACAGACAGATAGATCAGTGGAACAGAATCAAGACCCCAGAGATGACATCATATGCCTATGAACAATTGACACTCAACAAAGGCCCTAAGACATTAAACTGGGATAAAAACAATCTCTTCAACAAATGGTGCTGGCAGAATTGGATGTCCATTTGCACTAAATTAAAACAAGACTCATATCTTGCACCTGATACAAAAACCAACTCAAACTGGGTACAAGATCTAAATATCAAATCTAAAATGATAAAGCTCATCCAAGAAAACGTAGGAACAACAATGGAAGGTTTAATACACAATGTAGATAGACTTCAAAATCTGTCAAACAAACCACAAACAGCAGAAAATAGATAAATGGGAACTACTAAGAATCAACCACTTTTGCTCATCCAAAGACTATATTCATAGAATTAAAAGGCTACCTACAGAATGGGAAAAAATATTTGGCAACTATATGTCAGACTGACGCCTGATCTCCATAATCTATAAGGTACGACAAAATATCAACAAGAAAAAGATAAATCATCCAATTAAGCGATAAGCAAAAGAGATGGACAGACACTTCTCTGAAGAGGAGATCTAGGCAGCCCAAAAACACATGTGGACATGCTCACAATCATTAGCTATTAAAGAAATTCAAATCAAAACAACAATGAGATACCATCTCACCCCAATGAGGTTGGCCATGATCCAAAAAACACAAAACAACAAGTGCTGGAGAGGCTGTGGAGAGATTGGAACTCTCCTACACTGTTGGTGGGATTGCAAAATGGTGCAACCTCTTTGGAAAGCAATCTGGCTCTACCTTAAAATATTGGATATAGATATACCGTTTGACCCAGTAATTCCACTTCTTGGAATATATCCTACAGAATCAAGGCCATTCACACCAACTGATACATGCACACGAATGTTCATCGCAGCACAGTCCACAAGAGCAAAAAGATGGAATCAACCCACATGCCCAACAACAGAGGAACAGTTAGGTAAACTACAGCATATATACTCAATGGAACACTACGCAATGATAAAGAACAACAGTGACAGCGGGAAACATCGTTTAACCTGGTTTCGACTGGAGGACATGAGGTTGAGTGAAAATAGTCAGCAACAGAAGGACAAATATTGTTTGAAACCCTTACGATAAGAACTTAAAAGCAGACTCATGCATAACAGAAAAGACTTTGATGGCTATAAGGGTGGGGAGGATGGAAGGGGGAGGGGGCAGGGTTTATGTTAGATAGTTGTTAGAAACTTGGTTGGGTGAAATTGGTGACAGCACACATTAGTAAGAAGATCAATATTAACAGGACTTCAACACAACTTGTGTACTCCTCCCAACTTAACCCAATATTGCAAGGACAGAGTAGCTGGGGCAGGGAATCTGAGGACCATGCTTTCAGGGGAAATTGAGGCCAATTGGCACAACTAGCATTCTGCTAATGAGGTCTCTCCCCACTCCACATTGGTGAGTGGCATCTGGGGTCTTAAAAGCTGCCAACCTGCCATCTGAGGGTACAGCAAATGGTCCCAACTCAGCAGAAACGGATGATCACCAAGATCCATAACAATAGGGGGGACAGAGAATCCAGAAGACAGAAAGACCCACATGAGTGGATGTCTACATTGACTTGTGACCAGAAGAACCAGATGGTGTCCGGCCACCACCAGTGATAGCCACAATGGAGCTCACAAAGTTGAGTCTCACTGGCAACACAAGTATAAATAGGGGTGCACCCTGAGATCTCCACTAAAAGTCCACAATTGATGGTCCAGGGGCCTCGGAGTTCTCCTGGGATCAGGGCCCCTGGCCCAGATGCAACCCCTGTCCATAAATCATGATGAAGGTCAACTTTTCGGACAGCAATGGATTGGACTTGGTGAAGCAGAGTGACTATGTTGTATGGGCACCTTGTGGTTCTAGGCATCTATAGGAGGTTGTCTTGTTTGTCTCATGCTGGAGGAAGGGGAATGGGTGGAGAGAGGAAGATAGGAGACTGTTGGGAAGATAAGTCATGTACGGAGCATAGAGGAAGAGTGTGCTGTCACCGTGCAGGGAGAGCAGTGGAAGCTGCATGTAGGTCAGCCTGCAAATTTATATGGGAATGTACGTTTTCATTCAGTCATAATAAAAAAAATGATTAGAGACTGAATAGTTTGCAAACAAAACAATATACAAAGCCAACTGATGGAGGATATGATAGACGTTCCTTTATAATTTTTATCATTAGCTTTGTACCCTAGGAATATATTCTCACTACACACTTTCATTTACTGTGTATATAATTTTTACATGAATTTTCAAATGGTTTACTGTGATGTTGACAATTACTTGACCTTCATTCAACACAATATTTTACATCATTAGAAGAAAACACTTTCATATAGCAAGATCTCCATTTCTGTTGTTTAAGCAGTCTGCAACTGAGAAAATAGAACAATAAAATAGAATCTACATGACAAAAATTCAATAAACATTCTTGTCATATAAGCACTACTGTGCACAGAAACCTTGAAAACAAAATCACAATTCCTCGTCATTCATTTATTCATTGTAACCAAATATTTATGAATGTTTATGGGCCAGAAACTGAACCAAGCACTACATACACAGTGGATATAAAATTAATTTATCTTCTGTCTTCTTATGTGTCCTGCACCTTGTAAAACTCTCCACTGTTACTGCTTAACACTGTTTCACACAGTTGACAAGCCAGTTATTCCTCAATTACAGCTCCCACATTTTAATTTGTGTATGTGTTTATCTCCATGGAGACTGCAGTTACTTGGAAGTAGTAGTTGAATAACAATCAAATATACTTGACACACAATTCTACTACTTGACACACAATTCTACCACGTGGCACTTGCTCAGTGCCAGCAATGCATTATGGTCTACATGCTTTACGTATTTTAACCCAGTTAAGCCTCATACTAACTCTATGAGATAGGTACTGTTATGATCCCCAATTTATGGATGAATAAAATGAAGTCTGGAAATTAAATCAGTTTATTTACCTGCTTAATAAGCGACATAGTTGGCATTCAAACTCAGACAACAGAGTTGAATATTAGAAAATAAATGCTAAATGCTTTTTAGATGAACTAATTCATCTTCTGAAAGATGATGTTCCTATTTTTACAAGTTATATAATCAACACCTGTTTAATGACTGTTAAATAAAATTTGAACATTAACATGGTAAGTGAAATAAATGAAAAGTGAAATACTGTAAACGTATCATCAGAAATTTATGTTGAAAGTATTATGAATATTTCTCTTCTCTCATCTAAGATGTATCTGCTAACATTAGTTGTGTGAGTTGGGTCAAGTGGTTTAACTTCTCTGAGTCTCAATTTTCTCAACTATAAGTTGAGTGATGTTTTGTAGATCCAACATTGTTCTTTCGAGTAATGTATTCTGCTGTGTGTGTGCAACACAGTTTGTATATCAATGAGCACTTAGGTAAATAATGCTGCAATGAACAACATTGGTGTATATATGTCTATTCCTGTGACAGTTCTTAGTTCTCTAGATTGTATTGCTAGGAGTGGGATTGCGGGATCATATGTCATTTGTATTTCTAGCTTTCTTAAGGAAGCACCATGTCATTTTCCAAAAATTGCTATACCATTTTACATTCCCACCAGCAGTACATAAAGAGTTCTAAGCTCCCTACAGCCTCTCCAAATATTTGCTATTTTCTGTGTTTTATTTTTTAACTTGTACCAGTAATGTCTGAGTGAGAAGATATCTCACTGTAGTTTTGAATTGCATTTCTCTAACGGCTAGTGATTGCAAGCATTTCTTTATGTGTCTGTTGGCTGTCTGAATATCTTTTTTGATGAAGTATGTGTTCATTGTTCTCATAAAGACACTAGTTATGTTGGAATAAGAGTACTCCAGTATAACCGCACCTAACTGTAGAGGAGTCTAGCTGGCATCATGCTGAGTGAAGAAAGGCAAATACTGTATAAGACCACTATTATAAAAACTCATGAAAAGTTTGCACAAAGAAAGAAACAATCTTTAGTTGTTACTAGGGAAGAGAGGAGTAGAAGAGAAAAACACTAACTAGACAGTAGGTAAGTAGTAACTTTGGTAAAGGGTAAGACAGTACATTATACTGGGGATATCAGTGTAACTTGACCCAGGCCAGGTCCTGAAAGCATAAGCATCACAGGCATATCCAAACTCCCTAAGGGACTGAATCACTGGGCTAAGGGACAGAGATCATAATCCCTGTAGACCTCTAGCTCAACTGACCTAACATAATTTATGAAGAAAATGCTCTACAACTCCGTTTGGTGAGTGGTAACTAGCGTTTTAAAAACTTAGGAGCAGCCATCTGAGATACTTCTCTGATGCAACTCTACCTGGAGAAACAAAGAATGAAGAAAACCAAGACATAGGGAAAGATTAGTCCTAAGGACTACTGGACCACCACTACCACAGCCTCCAAACAGACTGAGCCCAGCACAATCAGACTGTGGCTGGTTTCCACACCAACTGCTCTGATAGGAATCACAACAGAGATCCTGGACAAAATTCTAATTCACACACACCCACACCCACACACACACAAAGACCAGATTAACTGCTCTGACAGAGACTGGAGAAGTTACAAGAGTGTGTCCCCCAAATATTCTTTTAACTAAGTACTGAAGTTACTCCTAAAATTCATCTTTCGGTCCAAGATTATACATAAAACAAAACAAGATTAAATGGGCACACCAGCTCAGCGGCAAAGGAAGAGAAGGCAGGAGAGGACAGGCAAGCTAGTTAATGGGGAACTCAAGGTTGAGAAGGGAAGAATACTGACATGTCATGAGGTTGGCAACCAATGTCACAAAATAACATGTGTGTTAATTATTTAATGAAAAACTAATGTGCTCTCTGAACTCTCGTCTATAGTACAATTGAAAAAAATACTCTCGATCTCACCCACTGATACTGAAATGTACATAAATACAGTGCAGTACTGGTGTTTGCTTATCAGATTGTCAAAACACAAAGTTATATTACACTTGAGTTTAAAACAAATAATAATAGTAATGATTGAGTTTGATAATCTGTTAAGACTCAGCAAACTCTTTATTACATGACTTTTCTAACTTGCCTTGCTCTTGAATAACCTTCACTTTGTCTCCACATCTAGAAAAAGGGAGCATGACTGAAGCTAAACACAGTCTGTGTAAAATTCCTATGAAGCTTTCAGAGTTTAAAAAAAAACCTCAGCAGTTTGTGATCTAAAGTTATTTTTAATTTCTGCTAAAGGTAGGCAGTAAATTAAGACAGCTTTCTGTAAGACCAAAAGGTGTTGTTTCTGTCTTTTTTTTAATTTTTTCACAGTTCAGAAAATATAAAAGTTGAGATTTTTGTTTTTTTCATGGAGGACCTTAGAGAGTTGCCTTTAAAAAAATAGATAAACTGATAGATATGTGATAAATAGAAAGGTGGATGGACAGATGGATAGATAGAGTAGATAGATATACATAAGGTGATGAAGCAATTAAAAACAAGTAAATTTTAAATATACTTCCCATACCATTAATTTTTTAAGATACAGTATTGGTTGGGTTGAATAGAATCCTCCCAAAATTCATGACCTTCCCAGATCCTCAGAATACAGCCTTATTATATACTTGGAAATAAGATCTTTGCAGACATGATTACCAAGATAAAGTCATTCTGGAGTAGGATGTGCCCTTATTCCAATGTGGCTGCTGTCCTTATAAGAATAAGGAAGAGGCTCAGAGACAGAGAGACAAGGAGAGTGTTACCTGAAGACAAAGGCAGAGGTCTGAACGATGGGACTTTTTCTTCTTCCTCCAAACTAATCTGCACTGTCATAGAATATTTTTAAACAATAAGCATATATACATAAAGAAAAATAGATTATGTGCACACCTAGCTATTGGTGCATACGTGCCATTTCTGTCAGTCTTTGTTTAGTGAATCAGAATAAGATACTACATGGAAAAAAAAAAATCTCTTCACCATTTAAAGATGGGATGCTCTTTCTTGATAGTGTTAAAGGTTACAAAATGTTTTCTCAACATCTGGTAGAATATAAAGCAGCCTGGACCATTAGAAGCACTTCAGACATAAGTTGAGTATTTCAGCTATGTAAGAACAAAAGCAAGAAGCTAGACAAATGCATTATATCTGCCAATAATACAGGTGGGCTGCTCAAAGATGAATTATATTTGCTAAGATTGGGAGTGTTAGCATCATATTCTGTGATACTTTCTTGTCTAATATCTGCTATCATTTGAAATTTCTGTATGAAATCTATGTTCTTTTAAAAAAATGTGCACTTGTATGTATACTTCCAAGCCTAGAAATCAGACCACAAAATCCAAATCCACATATATTTATTTAACCATCTCTTCATGAAGCACAAAGCTATCCTGAATAAAATATTAAATTGATATATCTTGTAAGGATCTTTTTATTTAAGTCCTTCTGTCAAAAGAATGGAGGACCTAACTCACGTGATAAAATCTAAGATAGAACAAACAGATACCCAGGGAAGAATCTTTCCAGTCTTAAAACAAAGGTATCAATTACTGACATAAGTCACCTTCAACACTTCATTACAGGAAGTATTTATTTCTGTGCATGCTGACCTCTGTCAAAGGGTTCAGTTCTTTAGGATCAAATACAAATGATACTGAATCCCTAAGCTCATTTATTACGTCTGAAGGATCCTAAGATTAGTCTAGTGGCCCGGGGGGGGGGGGGGGGAAGGGGGGAAGCAGTCTTGGAAGGAAGCGCAGGATGTTAAGGCTAGAATACACTTTATTCATCTTCCCCTTGTTGGATATCCAGTGACACAGGACAGCTCCTTCAACAGACCTCTAAGACTGTTTGCATCATATTAACAAATGAATGCTGTCTTATTTAGGAAGAAAGAGAAGGATCAGAGAGAGACAGCAAGAATGATGAAGAAAAGGGAATGAGGGAGGAGGGGAGGCAGAGGGTGGGTCCAAGGGCTTTGCTATCCAGTTGATACCAACTCACGGAGACCCAATGTGTTATGGAGTGTAACCGTTCCACGAGTTTTTCTCATCCGCAGTCTTTACAGAAGGAGCTCTCTGGGCCTTTCTTCCCCAGCACTACTAGGTGGGTTCAAACTGCCAAACTAGGTTAGTAGTCAAGCGCGAACTATTTGAGCCACCGAAGGACTTTAAGGAAACCCCAGGGGCATAGTGGTTAAAGGCTACATTAGCCAGCCAAGAGATCAGCAGTTTGAATTCATCAGACACTCCTTGGAAACGCTATGGGGAAGTTCTACTCTGTCCTATAGGCTTGCTGTGAGTCAGAATCGACGTGACAGCAACGGGAACAGGTAGGGACTTGAAAGCAGGTGGACAAAAAGAGAAATGCTATTTTTTTTTAACTGTAGGGACTTATAATGCATTATCATTTTTTGTAAATTTCATTCGTATATTCATAAGCAATCTTATACTTTTCAGACTGAAAAAACTTCCTGCTCAGTTTTTCAAGTCTTTGGTTTTAAATTGGTCATTAAAAAGTTGCTTTTCCTTTAATTAAATAAACCAAATAGTCACTTTATTCTTACATGAACTCCCAGGATTTTTAATTAGTTGTCTCTACATTCAGCCTGACTCAGTCGCTATGCTAATGTGCTTTCATCCTTTTGCCAAAAATAAGAATATGATCGGTTTACAGGAGAATGGGATTCCTCCGACTTTCATATGTCTCCTGCCATAGGCATTCTGAATATAAGACCAAGTTCCTCTGCCTAGTAAACACCATTAATCTGCAGCTTATGCAAGTCAGAAGCCTATTATTTTCACCATTTTAATAAGCAATGCAATCAGGTCTATTGTTAGCCCACTTATCTTGAAGAGAAGTATTCTGTAGCTGCAAAATATTATTCCACAATTTTCATCAGTATTGTCGTTGTTGTATTAATAAAATATTAGAGGATGTAGAGAGTTTTGCATAAAGTCAGAATATATCTGAAACAATGTTCCTTCTCAACAACAGTAGTAATCGCATGACAGTGCTAACTCCATAAACATGTTTATTTAACACCATACTCTGTCATTTGCAAAGACATTTTTGTCTTTCTTTCTTCGTTAACTCTGATTCATTTCATTTTGTGGTGGACAGGAAGACAGAAGCCCGCAGAAACACCTTGAGTGAATTTTTGATAAGCTGGAAAAACATAGTAGAGAGAAAATATTGCATACAATGAAGACATTTGACTATCAAGTGATTTCAGTTGCCAAACCACAAGGATAATTGAAGATTGTCTGATCAGAGAAACATCACTCTCCCTTCATTTGTGAAGAATAATTAACAGCGAGTGATATGCTAAAGATGCCCACGTGTAACTCAGATCTCTGGGGTTCAAGACACCAAATATATTATTTCCATTAAAAACAAAATCATTTCTGTGACTCAGAATAACATAGTGGATATTTGATTTGTGAACGTCTATGAGTATGTGTGCAATATAGGATTGCATATGTGTTAGCCCTGATTTTGTGTAAGATACTCCATTTCCTTGTCCTGCTTTTTAGCTTTGGTATCTACTTCACCTCACACAGTGCCTGGAATGCAGAAACTCAGCAAAAGACACAGTTACCAAGAAGCTGAATTTGATTACGTTTCAGGACCCGGAATTACATCAGCTCCTTCCAAGATGCTCATCTCATTTTATACTTGTAATTTTATATTGAAGCTTAAAATTCTCTAACTCAAAAATTGTCCTAATTGCCTACACTCTCCTATACATCCCTTCTCCCATTGTTCACTCAGTCTAATAAATATCCTTATGTTTCAGAGAGCTATAGGCAGAAAAGCATTTTTGATGTTTCTAGGCTCTTTGCTCACTTTTTAGTTCATTGTCTCCCTGCTCAGCCAGGTTTTCAAAATTAGTAATTTTAAAAATATTATAGAGATACTCATGGTCCCTTACTCAATGAGCTTTAGAGTCCTGCTACAGAAAACTGTTGCCTGATGTCAAGAGAGTCAGTCTTAAACTCTAATACATCATTTTAGCCATACTTGATGATCTCCTAATTAACTCCTGACAGTACCACTCTAAATCGTTTGCAAATATTTGAGATCCCAGCATCCTTCATGAACCGTGATGCTCGATTGTTGATTTCTCCACACATGTGACAACAGTCTTCTAGCACAGTGAGTGCAGGAAGACCAGTGTTTGTGGGCAAAGTTGCGAGAAAAAGCAGATACTACAGGGAAAAAGTAGAGCAATGTTATGGACTGTCTTACACAAAATCAGGACTAACGTACACACAATTCTGTATTACATGCATACTCATAGACTTTTATAAATCAAATATCCATTATGCTATTCTGAGTGACAGAAATGATTGTGTTTTCAACGGAAATTGCTGAGTTTGTGTTCACTTGAGGGGAAATCACCCACCATAGATATCTTCAGACTGCACTGACTGTGAAAAACAGAAAAACAGAACACTGCTTTCGTCTTACTAGGATTAATTAGTAGCACCCCCACAAAGAGGAGTCTTTGGTTAAAAAATTCTAAGGACACGGGTCACTGAGTTTTGTCAGAGATTACTCATTAAGAACTTAAGCATAAATGAGTACTTGCATATTCTTCATAGGAATACATGAGAAGTATTACTTCTATGATTTTGAATTTCAGTGTTTTTAATATAACATGCTATTACAAAGCATACTTGTATGCTCATAGATTTCCAACATGTGAATTAAATCCCACATTAAGAGGTTCAGTGCTGATGTCAGTGATACATATGAAAAGAGAATAAAACTAAAATTTTAATAGGTGCTTTTATTTTAGAAAAAGAGTGAAAGAATTTTTAATTTTCTCAATTTAAGTAACCACAGTAGAGATCCAGCTTAAGGAAACACATTAAAATTGTCATGTGCTTCCTAGCTTTTTACATATTGAAGGCATAAATAATATTTTTACTATAGAGAAAGCACAGCTGCTCTTGAGAAAGCACTTTAATTATTAGATTTTCAGTTAAGAAAGAGTAAATACAGTGTGATTCATAAATTTGAGTACTGGGTTCCTGTATTTGGTGAATACTACATATTTTGTCAATTATGGACCAACTGGTGCAAGACATTTCCATATGGATCATTTGAATAATAATAGCGAACATGTGTGAAGCTCCTTAATATGCTTCTGAGTGCTTCGTATCTATGTGCTATTTAATCTTCATCAAGATTAATCAAGATGGTAGCAGACGATCTTTACTTTATAGGTAAGGAAACGAGGTCTCAGAGAGGTTAAGTAACTTACTTGTGGTCACCCAAAGCTAGATCTTGAACCCTAGGCATAGGATTCACGAGCTCACTCCCTTAAACACCTATCTCTGGGCAATTATGCAAAATTTGTATTGCACACATGAGTGATGTTATTGACATTCCTTATGAATCCAACTCGATGGCAGTTGGCTACTTGGCTGGCTACCTTGTATCTGGTACAGAAAAGACTTATTTATTAGTTGAAGTTGTATCATACAGAGTTCAGTGATCGGATTGACTTAACTGTCAGCTGCAGGAGCTGGCAGCAAGCATAGAATGATAGGAATCAAACAGCCTTGATGCCAAAGTTCATTTGTCAATCCCAGACTGAATACTTTGGGCAAGTTACTTAGCTTTTTCCTAACTTCAGCATTCTTGTTGTGAAATTTGAGTAACGTTACTACTTTTCAGGCTTTCTGTAATTATTGAGGTGATCTATCCAAATAGAATGAGGTGTCCATAATCAGTCTGTTTTCTCATACCCTGAAAACATAAAAATGCTTATTAACCATTTTGGAAGGAATGTTTAGAAAGGTCTGATTTCAAGATGGAGTACACATGGTGTACTTGAAGTTTACTTTAGTGCTTACAAATCTCAGATAACAAGAGTGTTCCTTTCTCTTCTTCAAGGGAATGAATGCTAGAAGCCATAACAAAAATATTAATGTAAACTCTAGAAAAGAAAAAAGATGAAATATTGTGTTTTGGTTACTTAGTACAGCTGTAACAGAAATGCAAGTGATGGCTTTAACAAAAAAAAATTATTTTCTCTACAGTTTAGGAGGCTAAAGTTCCAAATTCAGGGCACCAGTTTTAGGAAAAGACTTTCTTTCTCTGTTGGCTCTGGGGGAAGGTCCTTGTTCCTTGGTTTCTTGGTGATCCTCAGGTGTCATAATAGCTATCTTCTGTAGTCTCTTCTCTCTTGCTGGCTTATTTAAACTCTTTTATATTCTAAAAGAGATTAATTCACAAAATATCCCACACTAATCCTGTTTTTTTAGCATTACAAAGAAAACTCAATCTCAATGGAATTTTAATCACTGCAGGGATTAGGTTTACAACACATGCTTGGGGGTAGGGGTGGTACACAATTAAATCCATAATGCAGAGAGAGAAGAAACAAAGGAAGGAAAACTGGGATGGGGGAACACAAGAAGCAAGAAGGAGAGATGGAGAAAAGAGTGGAGGGTTGGAGGAAGGAAGGAGAGAAGGGAGAGGAGAAGGGGGAGGAGGGGAGGGAGAAGAGAGGGGATGGAGGAGAGAAGGAGAGGTGAGGAGGGAGAGGAAGAGAGGATGAACGGGAGAAGGGGAAGAGGGAGGAAGGAAAGAACAAAAGGAGAGACAGATACAGATGGAGAAGGAAGGGAAATTCCTTCATGTCAGCAGTGAAGTTTCCTGGGAAGTCAGGCCTCTTCTGACTGACTCAAAGAGATCCATGTTTATGTCTGTTCCCAAGAAAGGAGATCCAGTCGAGTAAAGGAATTACTGAACAATAAGGCTAGATGAGTTGCGGCATGACGTCAAGTACATCATACATAAAGAAAGCAAGCGGTCATTAAAAAGACAGGAAGGGAAGAAAAGAACAAAAGGCATGTCAGAAGAGATTCTGAAGTTGCTCTTGAACATTCAGTAGCTAATGCAAAAGGAAGAAATAGCGAAGTAAAAATGCTGAACAGAATATTTCAAATGGCTGCTCAAGAAGACAAAATAATGACATGTAAAAGACCCGGAGTTAAAAAAAATGAAAAGAAAAGAAAAAAAAAAAAAAAAAAAAAAACCTGAGTAGCATGCTTGACATTTCTCAAGTTGAAAGCACTGAAGTGAAAATTAACCAACAAGTTGCAATATTGAAGTGTTCTACAGGGGAAATATTATATGACACAGGCAACATCAAAAGAAGATGGAAACAACACACAGAGTCGTCACTGTACCAATAAAAAAATTGGTTGACATTCCGTTGTTTCAGGAGGTTACATATGATCAAGAACCAAGTACAGTAAAGGAAGAAGTTGAAGCTGCACTGAAGGAATTAGTAAAAAATAAGTTTCCAGGAACTGACAGAATACCAAATGAAATGTTTCCACAAATGTTTGCATCTCTGGAAGTGCTCACTCATCTATGGCAAGAAATTTTTAATACACTTACCTGGCTAACTGACTCAAAGAGATCCACGTTCATGCAAACAAATGCAGAAATTATTGAAAACTATTATTAATATCCCATATAAGTAAAATTTTGTTGAGGATCATTCAAAAGTGACTGCAGTGGTATGTCACCACGTAACAGCAAGAATTTCAAAGAAGCATGGAGAAAGGGAAATCACTGCTGACATTAAAAGAACCCAGCCTGAAAGCAGGGAATACCAGAAAGATGGTTATCTGTGATTTATTGATTGCGCAAAGACATTCAACTGTGTGGATCATGATAAATTATGAATAACACTGCAGACAATGGGAATTCCAGAACGCTTAACTGTACTCATGAGAAACCTGTATATATGAGGCAGTCTTTCAAACAGAACAAGGAGATAATAAGTGATTTAAAATCAAGAAAATCGTGTTGCATCCTTTCACCATATTTATTCAGTCTGTATGATGAACAAATAATCCAAGAAGCTGGACTATATGAAGAAAAATAGGTATAAAGATTCGAGGAAGACTCATTAACAATGTGTGTTGCGCAGATAACACAACCTTGCTTGCTGTAAGTACATAAAACTTGAAGCACTTAATGATGGTCAAACACTGTAGCCTTCAGCATGGATTATACCTTAACATAAACACGAAAAGTCCTCACAAGTGGACAGATGAACAACTTCATGATAAATGGAGAAACTATTGAAGCTGTCAAGGATTTCGTTGTACTTATGTCCATAATCAATATCCATGGAAGCAGCAGTCAAGAAATCAAAAGACTGATTGCGTTGGAAAAATATCCTGCAAAGATTTCTTAAAGTTTTGAAAAGCAGAGACTTTTCCTTGAAGACTGAGGTGTGCCTGGCCCAAGCCATGATGTTTTCAACCACCTCGTATGCTTGGCAAACTGGACAACGAATAAAGAAGCCCAAATCAGAATCGAAGCCTTTGAACTGTGGTGTTGGCAAAGAATATTGAACATACCATGGACTGCCAAAGAGTGAACCAATCTGTTGGACAAAGTACAATCAGAATGGTCCTCAGAATTAAAGATTTTGAGACTACACATCACATAGTTGGGACATGTTATCTAGAGGGATCAGTTCTGGAAAAGGACAATATGCTTGATAAAGTAGAGGGCCAGCAAAAAACAAGAAGATGCCCAGTGGAATGGATCAATAGAGCGGCTGCCAACAAGGGGCTCAAGCATAGCAAAATCATGATGATGGCACCAGGACTGGCTGATTTTTTGTTATATTGCACAGAGGATCACTACGAGTTGGAACCAACTTGACAGCACCTAACAACAGCATAATTTTTTAGTAGCAGCCATCTGTAAAATTTCCCAAAGCAAAATGATCTTCAGTTATGTAATTCTGAGCCCCACCAGGATCAAGATAGTTTTGCTATGAGTCAGAATCAACTCAGGGGCAACAGGTTTGATTTTCGATAGATCCTACATTCACATGCAAGTACAATCTCATTCCATATGAAAGAAAGTATCTGTAAAGAACTAACATTCCTCAAACAGCATGTCAGTTCTGCTGCTGACATTTCCAAAAGCTAAAGCATTTTTCACCTTAAATGAATAGAGCAGAATATTAATAGTTTAAGATTTATAAGAATATGTAACCGTGAACTGACAATTCAGCATATGCCCAAATCTTAACTTACACATTTGAATGGGATGGAATTTAGTATATATTGTCTTTTAGTCTTCCAGTTTCTCTGTGGTTCTCTCCTAAGCAAGGACTGTCCCTAAGCTACACAGTAATGACCTCACTAAGGTAAGATTAAATGCCAAATTGACTGCTTTTACAATGTAACAATAAGGTAAGTAATCATTATTAAAAGACCTGTATCTTTTGAAAACTGACAGCTCAGCATTTTATTCTGAGTGTTCGTCAAAGTCTCCTGTTTAAAGATTCATGAAGGACCATGAGTGAAGTGACAGGAAGGGATCATTACTTCAGATAACCCTGAATATTTGCCTTCTAAACTGGGAAACACTAATTTTAATTTTCCAGTTTTGCTTGTTAAATTGTCATGCTAAATCTTTCTTAAAGCAGACCATTGTATAATTAATTAATTAATAGCATAACTTAAACACTTCCTCCTTGAAGAGTTGGTGGAAATTCCTAGTATATGCCTCTACCACATACTTTTTTTATTAAAGAGAGAAAATATTTTTATAAAAAGAGAAAGTATTTCACAGCAGACAAACAAGCACACAGTCATTAAAGTCAAACTTTTTTTATAGCATCATTGCTAGCATTCTGAATATTTAAAATTGTCTGTGTATTCCTTTTGCTAGCATACAATTGCATAGATGGTATACTGTAAGGATGTAGAAATTCATAATGTGGAATTCAAATCTTTCAAAACAGAAATAAAATGTAACTCATGAATGACGTCTGCAGGTTTCCCCTGTCTTGTGTGTTGTCAACGTACAATATTGCTCATTGGTCTATGAGCAACACAGTTTAATCAAACAAGAATTCATAAAGTGGCAGACACAGATAGATTAAATCTTTGACAGTTCCTGTCCAGTGTTACATTCTTTTAATAGAGCTTCAAGAGGCAGCATGCACACAAAATACATGCCATATATGATTGATAGAAAGTGTAGGTTGGCTTACTGTAATACTTGACAATGAGGAGCAGCAGTGACTCTGGCATTACAAATAAGAGCACTGACAGCCAAAGCAAGCTCTGTCTGCCTGCACACCTTCAAGCCCATCACAGATTTAACTCTCGTCCATCATCAGTAACAGATCTCACTAAAAAGCTTTAGCCAAAGTGCACCTCATTTTTTAACAAATGATGAATTCTTTGCTTTCTCAAATATGAAAGCTGGTTGTCAATTCAATGACTACTTGTGAATGTCTCTGACTAGACATTGTTTCAAACACTAAAACACAACTTAAATCCAAACCATTACCATCATGTTTATTCTGTCTCATAGTTCCCCTTTAAAACAGAGTAGAACTGTCCCATGTGGTTTCCTAGGCAGTCTTCTTTATGAGAACAAGACTGCTACATCCTTCTCCCATGGCTGGTAGGGTTCTTGAACTGAAGGAGGTTAGCTCTGCCTGTCACTGTAGCCAAAAATTCAGAGATAGTGTGGGGTTTGAAGAATATTTTATTTGCAGATTTGCTAGCAATCTGGGAGTCAATGAGCCAAAAGCTGTCCCATTTGGATTACATTTCTAGTGGTTTTTAGAGACAGAATTCAAAGGGGTAGGAGTTTATCACAGAACAATAGTCAAGAGTCACAGGATTTCATGACATCATAAGGTTTCATTACATCTAACAAAGAGTGTGAGTTACCCCAAAATTTCATTATGTTTCTCTGAGGTCTTAATCAACTCTATATCCTCAAAGATAGGGAAAGGAATGCAAACCTGTTAGTCTGGTGTGAGGGTGGTAATTGAGGCAGAAGATAGAATGTAGCCTAATAATCTAAGTGACCTTTGTTAGATCTTTACATTTATCATCATTAGGTTTGAACCATCCACTTCTTGATTGGCAGTTGAGTTCTTTTAACCTCTGTGCCACCATGGCTCCTTTTAAACCCTAACATACTAATAAATCCTTGTCTTCATAAAATTTATAAAGGACCTTTCAATAAGGATGTCCTATTTTTGACAGCTCACAGGGGCAATATTTATGATGCTATAGAAGCTGAAGAGACCATATTTATCATATATTTTTGTTCAGTCTTAGCAAATATCCATGAAAAGTTACATGATTCCACAATGCATAGAAATTATTTAAGTTTGTTATCAAAATGGGTGTTCCATTCCCTAAACATTTCCTGCATTGTATGAAATTTACCTTGCATATAATCTTCCTACGAAGAGAACAACTCGACATTTAGTCAAAGTTTGAGACAACCAAGTCTGCTATCTATCAGACAATGCCTGGGTGTCCAGGAAGCACATGTTCCAATGAAAGCACCACCACCATTTGTCAGAATGTATGCAAAGATCCATCCCAATGAACTTCTTGTGAGCACAGCAACTGAGACTTTTCTTGAACCACAACTTAGTGGATTTTGCTTCTGGCCTTGAAGTTTTACCCTTACAAAATGGTTTTAACTCAAGAACTAAAGTCCAGTGACCATAGATTGTGCTGTACCATTCCTGACTGGGCTCTGGAGCAACTAGAATTTGACCTTACTTTTGGCTGAGAAATCATCTCAGTTACTGAGGCCCATTCTTGGGTGAATGGTTTTGTTAGCAAACAGAACTGTCACATTCAGAGCAATGAGAATCCAACAGAGATTCAAGACCACCCATTTCATACCCAAAAAATTACCTTTTGATGTGATTTTAGTCCAGCAGAATCATTGGCCCTTATTTTTTACAAGATGAAGGAGGAGAGGCTGTGACTGTCATTGGTGAAAGATATTAGACCATGATAACTGATTATTTTTCACCCCGTTGGGAGTGCATTGTGGTGGCCATTTACCCAAAGTTCTTTTCCACACACAGTTCCATCAAGTGTACTTCAAAATAAATAAAACAATTAAAACTAGCATTTATATAACTTGTTTTATTCAAGTTCAAAGATAGGACACCCTTATTGGAAGATCCTTTAATTAACAGGTGGGTTAAGAGTAGAATCCCTGGGTGGTGTGAACACCTTATGTATTCATCTGCTAACCAAATGTTGATAGTTCAGTTCCAGTGACAGTCACCTCAGAAGTATGGCTTGGTGACCTGAAAACCCAATGAAGCACAGCTCAACTCTGATACACATGCAGTCACTGTAAGTTGGAATCAAGTAGCTGGCAACCATTTTTGGTTTTTATTTGTTTGATTTTAGAGTGAAGATAAAGCAATTGTAAAAATTATTAAAATACAGGATAAAGTATAAATGACTGTTTAGAAAAAAGGCAAGTTTATCTCTAGTTGAGTAAATGCCGGAATATGTAATACAGAGCAATACCTTTATATTTAAAAAGCAGTAATCATATGACATATGTTCATATAAGTGTGATCCTTATCAAAAACAAAGAAACAAACAATGAAGGGAGGTAACACTTCATTTTACAGGTAGAGAAAACATATCTCAAGAAATGAAACTAGAAAATTATGCAGCATGGATGCAAACTTCTGAATCCAAATTCTGAGTTGCTTAAAAAACATCATTGAAAGTCCTAGCCTAGATCTAAGCATCTTAATCTAGGTATTAATGGTAGAAGATAGAATATGGATAATAGGAGCAAGTATTGACACATGGTAGTAGTTATGATACCACAGAGAGAAGCTTAAGAGTTAAGCTGTATTTAAAAGAGTGAGAACTTAAATAAATAAATAAATAAATAAAACAAACTATAAAAGAATTCTGGAAAAGAATCAGATAAGATTACATCATGATTGCAGAAAAAGTCTTGTAGCTTAAGACTATAAAACTTTCTCCAATTATGTTTATCTATCTAAATGTCTCCATAACCATATATACTTTTTTTCAAGGTACTAACAAGTGGACTCAACAGCACTTGGCTAACAAGTGATTTTGTTTCCACTAACTTGACACTTTCTTTCTTTTACTCCACATCAGAAATTTTTCCCTCTAAATTCCTCTTAGGATTTATACTATTCAAGAAAAATAATCTTTATCACTTTGTTAATATAAGTTTATTGTACCCTACAAGTCTACTTGGTGTTCAGAAATATTTTTTAATTTCTAAATATCCTGAAAAAAAAGTACTTTTAAATGAGCTTCTTAGGTCTAGTAAGGCGAAAACAGAAGCCAGTGGGGCTGAGGGTGCTGCTGAGCCTTCGGATTACTCGGAAAACTGAGTACGCAGCAATCAAATTAAGCCCTAAACAACTGGGGAATGAAGTTAAGATATAGTAAACAAAAATCAATGGGATGTGTATTTTACAAACAGAAATCTTACACTTTTTAATCCAATACCTATAACTTACGTATTGGAAAGGAAAACACACAAACTGCCTGAAGTTAGACTTATTTAACAAAACTTTAAAAAAAGAAACTAAATAGAATCCCCCACCCCATGAGTCGATCCTGATGCATAGCTACCCATAGGGCAGAACAGAACTGTTTTCCAAGAAGCATCTGTTTGATTCAAACTGCCAACTTCTTGGGTAATAGCTGTAGCTCTTAACCACTGCACCACTAGGGCCCCTTAAACCAAGTAGTTGATATTAATTTTTTTCACAAATAATCAAGATCCATTATGTTTCAGGTTTTGTCCTTCCATTTTATTGAAAAGTACTTTTTTAATGGGCAGTATCATGTCAGTACTTGAGAAAAAAGATTTACACATAAATCTACCAGATTTATCCTTTTTACACTACAGTTCTTTTTTTAGATGAAAATAACAAAATAATATTTGCTCTTACTTTATAAGTTAGCAATATAATGAGATAGAATTGGAATATATATACCATACCCACTATCATTATGTGGATTCTGGTTCATAGCAAGCAAATGTAAGCGTACAGTAGAGCTTTCCCATAGGGCTTCCAAGGCTGTCAGTCTTTATGGAAGAAGACTGCCACACAGTTCTCCCACAGAGCAGCTGATGAGTTCAAACTGCTGATCTTTCTTTGACAGCTGAGTGCATAACTAGTATACCACCAGGCACCACATATATGCCATGGTTTGCTATAAATACCACGGAAAATAAAGATACTGAAAATTTTTGAAAATTCAAATCAGTCTTAATTTTCTGACTGTCTTTACCCACAAATCTAGAGGAAATTTTTAAAGTGCTGTAGATTCCCAGTCATATCATAAGTTAACAGTCAAATTACCTGTTGAATCAACTCAAGAGATGACTCTTGTAGAACACTTCTTGATCAGCTGAGTTGAATGAGCATCATAATATCTCTTGAAATTTAACGTATGCCTTGTAACAGTGATTTTTTAAGGGGATACTTTTGGACAAGGAGTACAATTTTCTTAAAAGTAAAATAGACATGGAGTACTTGACAACTAGAAAAAGACACAACCAGCAGGATTATAAGGGGAACACCTTCAGAAAGTGTAAAAAATGACTATGCTCAGTATGCATAAAATTAACAACCTAGATGCACTCTCAGAGGCAAACACAAGACAGGCTATTGAATGTCAAGCTATTGAATATTGTAGAAGTGTCACACAGTTGTCACAGAAGAGTAGAAATATGGAAATTAGAGGCTGAGGGTCAGCAATGTGATAACTGGACACTGAAATGTTTACCAGCCAAAGGAGAAGGAGACTGGATTTTAGAAAACAAGTTTTTGTGGTATGGCCAGTAGCATCCACATAGTAGGAAAAAAAGGTGACCTCTCAGGTACAAATATACAAAAGAGATATTTTTTATTTTTCCCCAAGTGTATGTGTTTCCATGTCCAATAAATGTGTGCTACCCAAGTAACTTTCTGATCTGCTGTTTGGCCTACTGAGAATACCTAGTCACTTAAAAGGATAGGTCTTTTAAGTGAAATGTAGGTAGAAGAATCGAATAGTATAATGGCCCATTCTCAATTAATAATTGACTTCCCAGTTACTGTAATTTTCACAGTAAGTTACTAAGAGACCTCTTCCTTTTTATTTAAGGAGTTGACCACCCCAAGATAAAATCACAACGACATTTCAAAGATCAGACTCTGCTTCTCCAGGAATTCACAAAGGGTAAGTTTGCTTGAAAAAGGACTTCATATCATTGCATACTTAATGGTGTTTTAAGAGAAATTAGGAGCATAAATAATACCAGTTACAATGCTAATATTTTTTGCCTATCACCTGAATACTGAATGAAGAACTCAAGATTTAACTCCCATCCTCTGACTCTAACTTATATTTTTGCCAAAGCCAGCCAAGTGCCATCGAGCCTTTTTAGCCATGTCCTAATGCTACAGGCACATTAAGACCTAAGCTTCCCTCCTTTGTGCGTTGGTCCTCAAAACTACATGCCCTGATAGGATGATCAACTGTCCAGGTGTTCCTGGGATGGAAAAGCTTCGAGGAACGCTGAACTGTCAGTGCTGAAATTGAGAAAAATCCTAAGTAAACCAAGACAACTTGGTCACTCATCCTTAAAAGACAATTTTAAACACCCCTTTCAGGATGACTTCTTTATATAGAGACAACAGTATCACCACCTCCTTTGAATCTCTTCTTGAGGCACAGCACAAACCTTTTCTTTGTCATGTGGTTCTCCTGTCATTACCTAAAAACACTGAGGAAACTTTCTCAAAGTCTTCATTATTTGCCCTCTGTTTTGGTGTAGAAATGTTACCTTATATGCATAGAGGGAGAGAGAGAGAATGAAAATGGAATTCTTCCTAAAAAGATGAAGGTAAAAATATTGTAGACAGTTTTACTTTGGGGTCAAGATTATTGATCAGGCCTGTACATTTACCTTTCTGCTTTTTTAAAGATTCATTTTAAAATAGCAAAAGTTACACTAAAAAAAATAAATAAATAAAAACGAGTCTGTAAGCACTAGAAGACTGCAAGTAGTCACAGCAGCAGAGCAAAAACATGGAAAGAATTTATACAATAAAGAATAGGTTGGCATAAATAAACTTATTCCTCCATACTGGTACAAGAGGAGACCCCTGAAAAGCAGGAGAAATTCCTGTGATGACGGAAAACAGGTGCTACAAACAGTGAGCCCCACAGAGCATTTGTCAGGGTAGCTAATTAAGGCACTAAAGACTAGGTGCACCTATTGTCAACCCACTAAGAGTAGTATTTGCTCTGAATCTAAAGGCAGAAGAAAATTTCTAAATCAGGCAAATCTGCCAGTGGGGGGGGGGGGTTTGAGGCGGTGGGGGGGAGATGGGGGGGAAGTGTTACAAAAGCTAATCCAAGCAGATGGAACCTGGTACACAGAAAATGAACTCCTTAAGAATCTCCAAGTTCCTCTGACCTAAAGTCCCCATGTGATCCAGAGAATAGTGACTGTCTCATATTCTGAGTATTCCAACTTATTTTTCAAAGCTAATCAATTTAGTTCCCTATTTATAAACACAGCATGAATATAAGTGGTAACTAACAAGGTCGCCATGAGTCGGATCCGACTCGACGGCACTTGGCTTGGCTAACAATCACCAAGCACTGGGAGAGTATCATTAGCATGAAGACAGTACATAATACGGATTTAACAGTTAAAAAAAAAAAAGATGGAAACAATGAATACCTAAATCATAAAATGAAAATCAAGTTAGTATCCTCAGAGATATTTTAGAAAATATTTTATCTATAAAATAAAATTATAGACCTATGGCAAAACAATAATCATGTTTAAACTAAACAATAGTTTAGCTTAATTAGTCAAGAATATCTACCCTGAGTATTGTGTCCTTTTAAAGAATTATTTATACGGGATCCAACTGGCAACAGCAACTAGAAACTTCAGATGAAAAGTTTAAGGGGCAGCGAATCTTAATTACTGTCAAAACTAGTACAGAAAATTTGGAAAAGTGTAGCAAGCATGTTGGTAAAACTTAGTGAATATAATCAGTGTCACCAAAGTGTGCATGTAGAAATTGTTTAATTGGTGTATACTTCCATCAAAAATAAGTAAGTAAATAAATAAATAAATACTATAAATTCAAAATTTAGTTAAGGGCTATAAAAAGATAAAATATGTGGCAAGTTATACAGTAGCAGCTGAAGAAGGACAAATAACTAAACAGGTAACATACAATACTTGAAGAAATAATGGCTATTGAATGACAAAATAGGATACAAAATATAAATAGATAAGATAATTGATAACAAATAGATAGAATCATGAAATTTGAGAACACAAAGCTAATTCTGAAAAATCTGAAAGTGTCCTGAAAGAAACAGCTTAACTCGACAGCACTTGGCTGGCTTGGTTCACAAAGAAACATAAATCAGATCAATATCATCTCTCAAAGCAGCTCTGGATGCAAGGAAACAATGGAAATATCTTTTCAACTCTTGAAGGAAAAGAATTTCTTAGGCATGCAAGGCCTCAACAGGTTTCCCACACAAAGAACTTTTTTAAAGCATTCTTGAGAAAAGTAACATAGCCAGAAGAAAAATAGATCCTTGAGGACTCTACAAGATATACTGAAAGTAAACCTGTGTAACTGAGTTAATAAAGTATGCTGTTACCTAAATAAACAGAGAACTAAAGAAAAAAAATCAAAATGAATGGAAAGTTATAACTATAAGCAATTCAAAACTAAAATTCTGATTTCTCTTGTGGTTTAATTAATGCATAAGTTATTTCAAATGTCTATCTCAGATATTGATTTGTCAAGCAGTAAAAAATATGAATGTATTTTATATCATCTAGTAAACACACAGAACCCTGAGGCTAACAACTAGAGAACACACTTTTTTCAAGTAAGTATATATAGAAATTTTATGTAAATTACCTACATTCTAAGTAAAAAAACAAGTCACAACAAATTTAAAAGAATTATTGTTATGCATTCCATGTTTCACACCACAAGGCAATTAAGTTAGAAATCAGTGGCATAGATAACATGAAAATAAATATTCAGAAAATGTAAAATATATTTCTAAATATATAATGAATCAAAAACAGAATCAAACATATTTTAGACATTATCTAGACCTGAATGTCTCAAAACTACACCACATCTACATTTACAAGTTGAGGTAAAAGCAGAACTCACATGGAAATTTAGAACTTGGAAGTGATTCATTAGAAAAAAAGAAGATAAATTAAAAGTCAGAAAACTTACCCATCAGGTAAACTCTTTAAAAAGGAGCAGAAGGGACATAAAAATGGGAAGATACGAAAACAATGAACTAGAAAACAGTGTTGGTTGGGGCCCAACGTGGCAGACTAGCCACACGTCTCCTCCATTAACTTGGAGAACTAAGGCCCAGAAAACAGTTGAAGGAAACAGAGTGGATGTTCTGGGAGCCCCACAAATCACGTGGAGAGTTGTTAGATCAGACTGGGCAACAGGAAGGGAAAAACTAGTTTTATTGGAGGCAAGATAGCAGTGCAAGAGTTCTGCTTCTGCTGCAGCCTCACTCTAGAGGCTTACAGGTACAGATGTCATCTCTGTTAACCAGGAGACTGGAACCTGAGAGCCTGGCAAGGGCTAGCTGCCATGCGAAGCTGCAGTGCCTAAGTGAACAGCATCTTTTGCAGCAGAGATTCTGTGCTTAAGACAGTCACATCTGGAGAACCCAGCAACAGCTAATGACCATGAGTACTAATGACCCTCCCCCTAGTCTTTTCTCAGGTGCACCATAGTGATGGCTTAGTACAAGAAAAGTGGCTCAGGCGGGACACCATCTCAGTCAGCTGAGAAGTAGAATCAGCCACGCCTGAGGGCCCAGCTGGGGCTGGCTGCCATGCTGAGCAACAGTGTCTAACTGGGCAATGAATCTCTAAACAGAAAGCCTGTTTTCAAGACAATCATACTTAAAGAACATAGTGGCGCCTGGTG
This sequence comes from Heterohyrax brucei, assembly GCA_028571685.1. Taxonomy (NCBI): domain Eukaryota; kingdom Metazoa; phylum Chordata; class Mammalia; order Hyracoidea; family Procaviidae; genus Heterohyrax; species Heterohyrax brucei. Next base: position 38,885,925 of record CM053146.1, on the reverse strand, counting down.
GCACAATGTGGCAACACTGTTACCCCTTCCTTCTTTGAACAATGTCTTAGCATGTATGGGCACAGCCTTTGAGAGACTCCACAATTAGGTTGCCATCTTTGTCAGCTAGGAGGTGAGGCCTGCCATCCCTGAGGACATGGCTGGTACTTGCTGCTGCTGGGCAGTGCCTCTCTTAGCAGAAAAGCAGTTCTCAAGAAAATTGCATCTAGAGAATGCATCAGTGGCTGGCAGCCAAGAGTGGCAGTACCATCTCCCCCTCCCTTTACTAAGCCATGCATTCGCTGAGGAGCCCCTGAGAAAATCTATAAGTAAGATGCCATTTTTGTCAGCTGGGAGGAGGGGCCTGCCATCTCAAAGAACCAGCTGCCACAGGCTGCCACTGGTCAGCTCCTTCCTCATCAGAAAAGTAATTTTTAAGGTAAATGCATCCAGAGAACACAGTGGTGGCTGGTGGCCAAGTGTGGTCACACCCTTCTCTCCTCCTTTCTCTGAGCCACACCATAGAGTGTTCTGATGTGACCCCAGAGAGTCAGCACAAGTAGGTCACCATCTTTATCAGCCAAGAGGTAAGGCCTACCACCCCTGACAGCCCAAATGGGTCCAGCCACCAAGTCAAACAGCATTACAGTGCTGAATAGCATCTCTGTCACCAGAGTAACTATACATAAGACACCTGCAAATAGAGAATGCAATAGCAGCTGCTGGCCAAGTCTAGCAGGGCCCTTACTTGCTCAATACTTAGTGCTACACTGCAGCTCCTGTTGGTGCAACACTGTAGGAGCTGAACAGATTTTTGATGGTGTGAAGACAACAATCAATATCTAACCACTTAAAGAAGCAGACCACCACGGTTCTGGAAAACTCCCACAAAAAAAGAATAAAAAACTTCCCAGATGGAGAAGACTTCTTGAATTTACTGGAGGCAGAATACAAAGAATTATGTATAAAATCCTTCTAGAGATTAAACAAAGTTTAGCAGAACAAAATGAAAAGTTACATAAGCTATAAGAACTGCTAGAGCATCAATGATCTGAAATCCATCAGCTCAATTGTAAAACTACAGAGTTAGACAATTCAATGGAAAGCCAAAAGATCAGGACTGAGGAAACAGAAAGCAGAATTACCAAAAACAAAGATAAAGCATCAGACACAAGGATTTATGAAGAGAAATCAGATAAAGGAATCAAGAAAAATGAAGAAGCATTAAGAAACTTGTGAGATTCTATCAAGAGGAATAATCTGCAAGTAATTGGAGTTCCTCAACAGGGAAGGATAGCAGAAAACACACAAAAAAATGTTGAAAAGTTGCTGATGACATCATGAAACAAGGAAACATAGTTATTCAAGATGCTTATCAAAGTTCTCAAAAGGTAGGCCCCAAAAGAAAGACACCAAGGCATATTATAATCATGTTTAATAAAATTAAGCATAAAGAGAAACTCTTAAAGGCAGCTAGTCTTAAATCAAAGCTAATGTATAAAGGGAAGCCTTGTAGGCAGTCCTCGGACATATATGTGTATATAAAACTTAGTGATTTCGGAATTACCATTCTAGAAGTAAAATTCCATTTTCATTATAGTATCAAGGATACATGCTATCAACATGATTTATCACTGTTGATGTTAATTTTGATAACCTGGCTAAGGTAGTGTTTGTCAGTTTCTCCTCTGTAAAGTTACTTTTACCCCCTTTTCATATTGTACTCTTTGTAAGGAAGTCACTATGCACAATCCTTTCTTAAAGAATAGAGAGTTAAGACTGGGGAAATTGTGCTCATTTATTTATTTATTAAACTTTATGTATGTCAGTTTAGAACTGTTTTATTCATCTATTGCTGCTATAACAGATGGAGTCTCTACCTTGCAGCAATTTATGCAGCAATCTATTGATATTACACCAGAACCTTGTTGTATTGGTGTGGTGCTTTCTATAATCTTCCAATTAAATTTCAGCCTTTTAATAGGACTGTGTCTCAGGGACAGGACTATCACAGATTTTTTCCCCCCACTGGTATATCTTTCAATCCCCTATCCTCTGCTTTCTTCCTTAGCTGCAACACTATCAGTCTTGGTCTATGAATCACTGACCCTTTTGATTCTTTTTTCCCTTATGATGGATGAAAATTTATGTACTACTGAAGCAGGGAAGGATTCCCTACTCCTTATCTGGGACAATGAATAAGGAAGACCAAAGAAGAATTGATGCTTTTGAATTATAGTGTTGATGAAGAATATTGGATTTGACATGGACTGCCAGAAGAATGAACAAATTTGTCTCAGAAGAAGTACAGCCAGAATTTTCCTTAGAAGTGAGGATGGCGACACTTCACCTCATGTGCTTTGGACATGTTATCAGGAGAAACTAGTCCCTGGAGAAAGATGTTACAGTTGGTAGAGGCTCAGCAAAAGAATGAAATGGTTTGACACAGCAGACTCAAACAGCAACAATTACGAGGATGATGCAGGACCAAGCATCATTTTGTTCTATTGGATGTGTGATTGCTATGAGTTGTAACTCATTTGACAGCACTTCATAAGAACAACAGCGCTGGCATAAGCTGTTGTAACTAAGTCTAGCAAAGCTCTTTAAACTACAGAATAAGGCTTTCTTGAAAAGACTGTTCATTTTTTTTCTGTTGCCTGCACCATGAGCATGATCTCGCTTGTATCCTCGCAGTAAGACTCTGGAGGTGTCCCTAGAAGGGAAGCTCCCAAAGACCTGTCTTCAATACTGAAGCTCCCAAGACTGTCTCACTCTCACATTAGTTTATGTTTAGTCTCTAGGAATTTGTCAGTATTAGCATTTGAATTTTGTGGTGCCAGAGGCTTTTATCTACGTAGAGATCTTGGTTGCTGACTTGTCTCTGGCTGTTAGTAACTTTCAAGATTTAAAGATAGCAAATGGCCCTGTGACCTCAATTCTCTGACCAGTCCAAGAATATTATTCTCTGTCCAAGAATGAACAGTCTTTGATTTTTAGTTGTTTATCATTTTCTTGTTGTACAGTCAAGAACAGTAACTCCCAAATTCTTTACATGTCAGAGATTAAACTGAAGCCCTGGTAGTAATATTTTAACAACTTTATTTTAATTTCTCTTCATATTTACTCTATTGCCTTAATAGCCAAAGCCAAGTGCCATCGAGTTGAATAGGAAGTTTTAAAACACCATATTTAAAAAATGGAATTGGTCACAGTTATAAATACATCCTAGACATAACTAAACATCTCATGGGATTAGATTTGGGCCTGGGTTTAAAGGTTTATGACAATAGTCTCATGGGAATCTCAGTCAACTGGCATGATACAATTTATAAAGTTATATTGTTCACCCCAGTTTGTTGAGTGGTGTAAGGGGTCTTAAAAGTTTGCAAGGAAGCATCTAAGATACAACTATTTGTCTTTAATTACCCAGAACAAAAGAAAAAGGAAGAAAACTAAACATTTAATGAAGAAGCTAGTGAACAGAACAGTCTACACAAACCATGGCTTCATCGATCCTGAGGCCTTCTCTACCACCAGCGATCATTCTAATCAGGGCCACAATAGATGGATCCTGATAGAATGGGGGAAAAGAAGTGAAACAGAACCTCAAATTCCTTAAAAAAAAAAAAGATGCACTTGATTGGCCGAGACTGGAGGACTTCCTGAAATTATTGCCTTGATACACTCTTCGAACTTTAAACTTAAACTAACCCCTGAGGTCACCTTATAGCTAAATTACAAACTGGTTCAAAAAATTATGAGCATCACCTCTAAGTACTGCATTCTTTAAAAAAAAAAAAAAAAAGGAAGCCATCTATATGAGACAAAAACAAGCAAAAATTACATTAAATCAAAGTTGAGAATGTAAAAGGACAGGGAAACTATGGAAAAAACTGACAGAAATAATGAAAATGTTTACGCATTGTGAAGAATGTACTTAACGTCACTGGAAAACTTGTGTAGAAATTGCTGAATGGGAACCTAAGCTGCTGTGGAAACCTTCACTGAAAATACAATTAAATGTTATTTTTTAAAAAAACAGATTAGAACATAAAAAGGTAAACACTGATGATCTAGAGAATTCATATACATGCAAACACATGTTTCCTAACAATGTTAAAATGAAAATAAAGTGTTTATACATGTGTATATACTGTGAACTCTTTTAAAAAGTACACAATGAGGCAAATCAACAACAGCAACAAAAAAAAGTATCAAAGACCCCTGTGAGCTTTTTTACATGGGTTATATCTATTCAAGTTCACCACATTAGACAACATTGTTAAAATATTTATTTATTTATTTTGAAATTAAAACAGTAAACAACTTTTTTAAAAATATCCTTGAGCACAGTATTACATACAAAAGAAACTCACACCTCTCAAATCTAGTGGAGTCAATTCTGACCCATTGGGACCCTATATGCAATGTAAGCCACCTCAAACAACTAGGAAAAAAGTAAGCCTCGTTTTAAGACACCACTGTTTCACAACACACTTTGGGTATCTTCTGGCAGACAGATTATCTGCTCCGAAATTATCATTTCCACACCTAGGAAAGTGACTTCAATTAAAGAACTCTTTTCTGCTCCAAACTTGTTTTTACTTCAGTTATAAGAGACTTAGTCAAGTCTAATTTATATTATAATTCATGATATTTCAATCTATGTGCTTCCTGAAATATCTAAAATTGTCTTTGTATCTCCTAGATACAATAATGAGTTGGCATCGACTCAACAGCAGTGGGTTTGGTTTTTTTGGTTTGAGACACCTAATGAATGTTTTTAAAATTGAAGTTAAGGACAATTTTATCACTTTGTTTTCCACATCAATAATATGTTTTAATGTAAACTAATTAGCACCATGTTACCCCACAGATGATCTAAGAACTTATTAGTCTGATGGTCAGAAACACATGAACCCTGAACACTTTGGTTCCACAAAGCTCAAGACTGCAATGACCTTGGACTCCACCCTGTTATCCTGATACAGTTGAGCATGACGAATGAAAACTTGGTTCCTTTCTGAGTACACTGTGATCTAACTTCTAATCAGACCGAGCATCAGTGTGCTATAGGATGGATGAAACAGCCCTGGCGTGGAATGTGGTCTTATCGTTTTCAACTGTGTGTCCACTGAGATATCAGAACAAGGAAGTGGCCTCTCCATTAGGTACATCTTGGACGATGTTGCTGATCTCACTGCTATGCTTCAGGGCTGAGCTAGCTCTTTTCCATCTTCTCCATTCACACTGGTTAATTTGGCTTAGCAAAGCTTCTTCCTGGTGTTTTCTTCAACCCAAAATTTCAACTGATACTTATCCTTATAGTGCTTATACATAAATGAGACTATGTAAAAAATAGTTTTATAAAAATAACTCTCAAAAGAGTGTCTCTTCTTATATGGACTATCTTTAGATGTCATGTAGTATCAGTTCTATCATAATTTATTAATCAAAGTTGTCACATTGTCCACTCGTGTGTGGAAAAAGAACATAGAATGTACCTCTTGTTGGTATACTGACAAGGGCAAAAAATTAGAAGAGCATGTTCAAAGGGAAATGTTATTATGGCCCATCTTTGGCAAATACACAGTCCAATCACCACAAAAAAACATATTCTTCTTATATGCAAAATGCACCTCTTCCCCATCATAAACCAAAAAACTAACCCACTGCCTTTGAGTCAGCTCCAACTCATAACAACCTTATAGGACAGAGTAGAACTGCTCCCATAGAGTTTCCAAGGAGCGCCTGGTGGATTTGAACTGCTAACTCTTTGGTTAGCAGCTGTAGCACTTAACCACTATACCACTAGAGTTTCCTTCTGCCCTGCAAAACACCTGAAACTCAGGCCTTGAGAGTGTCATCCATTTTTTTTTTAACTTCTCAGCAAAGTTACGCATATTCAGTTAAGTATTATTTCTAAATCATCTCCTACTAAGTTTCACTTTATGTCAAATTTTATTTCCTATGCATCTTGACAGTATTAAAATTACCAAATTCCAGTTCATTAGAAATGCAATCTTTCCTCCTAACCCCTATGTATTGGCCATTATTTTTCAAAGTCTCAAAATCAGGTCTTCATATCACTTACTTCAAAATCATGTGGATGCTTTATAAAAATGTAGGTTTTAGGCCAATCTCAGGCCCATTTGATCGGAATTAGTGAACCAGCCAAAGATATATCAGTATATCACAATCTAAGAAATAAGAATTTTTTCTAATTCTCCCAGGTTGATTCATTCTTACACTAGATTTCGTGAACCACAGTTTAAACTTTAGAAATAAATGCAAACAAGAAAATTTGCTCAAAATCATGTTTTTTAAGACAATTTTTTTTTTAAATTTTTTCATTCATTTTAAACTTTCCACAAACGAAAGGTATTTTTACTGCTAAAGGCAGCTTCCTCATGGTGGATCTCACCTTCCTTTGGTTCTCGATGCTCTCTTTTCACTCATTTTGCATTAAAGATGACTTAAGTAGAGATAGTTTTCTCATTTTAGTAAATAGCTATTTAGTACTTTTGGGGGGCTATGTTAGGCATGGTTTCTCTAACATCATGAGAATGGTGGGGCTAAATCCGAACTAAATGTCTAATTCCTTGGGGAGTAAACATTTTTTGGCAGATTCCTCTTGAACTGTTAAAAGCTTATTGAAATACAAAAAATTTCTTAGCAGACTTGTAGTACTATGAATTTGATATATATATTTTTTTTTTTTAAAGAATGTATGTGCCACTAGCTTATTCAACATTTAAACACAATTCAACGCAACTAAAGTGACCTCAAAAGACTAGGAAAAATGAGCACCATTTGGGGACACCATTCTTTCACAGTGTACTTTGAGAGTCTTCTGACAAATTACATACTTCCATAATCTAGAAGTAGTCCCCAGGGCATAGTATCTCAGGTGATAAAGGACTCTATTTAAAAGTGAATCTTCATTCTGTCTCTCTGCTAGTCATGTAATTTACCAACATTAGAACTATTCCTGCATGCTAATACCAGGTATCTTCAAGCCATACTGTGAAAACACCGTATGTTTCTCCAGATGTTTAGACATGGATATGATAATGCTATTTTGGATGTTCATCACCAAACACAAATATAATGTTAGCTTCATATTTTTGCCAAATCATGCCCCTGCTTTTCTTATAGCAACACTGGTAAACTAAAAAACCAAACTGATTTTCATCCAGTTGATTCTGATTCATAGCGTCCCTGTAGCTGCTCTCATACCTTATTCCTATTATTTCTACATGATTACAGGCTTCCTTCATGCTTGATTGGATTCCATTAAAATTGGCATTAATCAAAACATAAAATTCAAGCATACATAGAAAGTGGTTAATCTCCATAACACCCACTTTTAATAAAACTAAACATACACTACCATTGTCCCAGAAGAGTGAGCCAGCCAAGTGCCACCGAGCCAGAAGAGTGAACCGGCTTTAAACTTGAAATGAGTAAAACAAAGAACTTGATAGTTTTTGAGGTTGGGATTGAGCTGCCAAATTTAGCTCAGGTCAAGTTCTTGTTTCACAACTTGAAGCTTTCCAAAAGAATTTGCATCCTTGTTTAGTAAAATATGCTAGAATCTCATGCGTATAGAAGTATAATAGGCTGTTTTCAAATAATATATTTATCTGAAAAGGAGGAATGTGCTGTCACAGGGTGAGAAGAGCAGATGGAGTTGCAGATAGGCGAGTGTGTGTATTTTCACTTAATCACAAAATAATAATAATAATCCATGTATCTGAATCTCTATGATTCTACAGAGTGTGATGAAATGTTTATCCAATTTAATTACATTTTACAAGGCTTTTGGTTCTCTGAAAATTCCAAAAGAAACTGTTATTTCTCTCTCCAGTCATGCTTTATTTTCATACCAAAAATAAACTTGCACTTTGTATACTTTATAAAGTATTTTCCATAAATAGGCACATTTATGGAAATCCTGGCGGCATAGAGGTTAAGTGGCCTGTCTGCTAACCATAAGGTCAGCTGTTCAGATCCACCCGGCACTCCTTGGAAACTCTATGAGGCGGTTCTACCCTGACCTATAGGGTCAGTATGAGTCAAATAGACTTGATGGTGGTGAGAGTTTAGTCACATTTATTACCAAATGTAGTTACACAACTCAATTTCAGGATGTCAACAATAAGAATAAGTAAACAGTGAAAATATTTCACACAATGGATAAAAATAATCTTGTATTTTCTTTGCTGTTAAGTATCTAGGGGGCAAAAGAACATGAGAAAGTGGGTTAAATCAAACCAAGCCTACTGCTGTTGAGTTGGTTCTGACTCATAGAGGCCATGTGGGGTGAGTAGGACTGCCCCATGGGGCTGCCAGTGCTGTAAATCTTGACTGGAGGAAACTGCCCCTTCTTTTTCCAGAATTACTGGGGGGTTCAAACCGCCACCTTTTTGCTTAGTAACCAAGAGCTTTAGCCTCTGTGCCACCAGGGCTCCTTAGAAACTGATATTTGTTAGATTCATACACTACCTTTCTCAACAATATTTCATCGTCTTTTAATTTTTTAAGCCAATGTAGGGGGCTAAGTTCTACGTCTGCTAACCAAAAGTTCGGCAGTTCGTATCTGCCAAGTACTGCTTGGAAGCTCTATCGGGCAGTTCTATTCTGACCCCTAGGGTCACTCTGAGTCAGACTCGACTCGATGGCAGTGGGTTAATGTGATAAAATTGTGTAATATTTAGAAAAATCAGGATGTGATTCCACCATCCATCTCAGAGCTTGTGGACTTTCACCTGAAATAAATTCTTGACTCTAGCCTAACTGTCCATTGCCACAGGTCACCATCACTGTTTGGAAAGAAAAAATAACGTTAAAAGGCTAAAATTCTCTAAGAGGCAAGGTCTGACTTTCAAGTGTTACTTGACCAGCAAAAAATAAACCAAATGGGTTACTGCTTTTATGACGGAAGACAGGAAAAAAAGGGAGAGAGGAAAAAAATGAGTTTCAAATACAAAAAAAAAAAAATCTAATTCCTTGGGGGACAAGCACTCTCAGGAAGATTTCTTTTGAACTGTTTACAGCTTACTGACACAGAGAATTACGTATAAGACTTGCAGTACTATGAATTTGGGTATTTTTTAGAGAATATATAATCATACTGATGTGTTAAAGTCAATAAAAGTACATTATGTGTACATATAGATAAATACACGCATTAACAAATGATAATAATAAAAACTTTTTTTACCAGTAATCTTATAAACAAGACATTTTTCCTCTACAAGCACTGCTGATAATAAACGTTGCAATGTGAATGAGAAGAAATAATGATCTTTGTTAAAACAGCTAAAAATAATGTAAGATGATAGAAAGACAAAAATAACGATGAACGGGACTAGCCTGCCTCAGAATGTTGACATATTTTTGGTGTGTGTGTGTGTGTGTGTGTGTGTGTGTGTGTGTGTGTGTGTGTGTGTGTGTGTGTGTGTGTGTTTTATTTTTGCATTTCTTCAGAAACTCACTTCTGTTCTGCTCCCCTCTGCCACATTTTGGTACTTGACATAACCGTGACCTCCTAACAACTGATTTCAAAGCTAGTGCGTGCTTACAAATACCATGAAATAACATACTGGATACTAAAGAGAAAAAAAAATCAGTAAGAGGAGGGAAAAACAACAAAGAGAGCCATCAACAGAATAGAAATCTTTTCCAGAATTGTTGAAAGATGAACCCATGGCATCAATTTTATGGAGAAACACACATTTCAGAAAACTGTAATTAAAAATATCTGGGTCTCTTATGTGGAAGAAAGAGAAGCTCAGAGTACATAAAAATGGGGCTAGAAGGAGAGTTACTGCGCTATCTATCACGATGATTCGTTTAGGAACTGCGTTTTAAGCATAGACCAAATAGACATTGTCCATTTCCACTTGTGCTGTGTAGCATGCCACAGTAGCTTTTGCCACAGGCTAGACCAGTGAAAATGAGAATGGAGAGGCAGGTTCATTTCTATGGCAACTACTGATGATGCTAACTGGAAAGCCAATTAGTAACTTAGAGTGACCTCAATTGTTGAAGCTCTAATTCGTAAAAGGCCCATCCTTCTCAATGAGTAATTCTCTCTGGTAAATCAAATAAAAGACCAGACAGTTGCTCAGTTAATACATACTTATGGAAGACAGAATCCTTGGAGGAAAACGTAAAATGTATTTTCGTATATCTGGATCTTGGACCTGATAGGCTGCTTTTTTCAATTACATGGATGCTACTTGTATTGCCAACATCCAGAAGTAAAAGGAAGTGAAGAATCCTGAAAGTCTAAACCCCTTTTCTCCTCAAACATCACTGACTCTTAGCCAACTCTGGATGAGAGACAACAAAGCTGAAAATAAATAGATGCTAGTTGACTAGGAGGAAATGCTGGTGGTGTGGTGGTTAAATGCAACATCTGCTAACCAAAAGATCGGCAGTTCAGTGCACCAAGCACTCCTTGGAAGCTCTGTGGGGCAGTTCTACTCTGATCTACCAGGTCTGACAAGTATGTTTGGAAACTTGCCACCATGCACTTACATTGGTGGCACTGTACAAACTCAGTAAGGTTTCGCAACCTTGGTATATCAGTATCTCACAGCTGTATTTGTGTTGATATGTTAGCAGTATCTTGATGAGTGGTGGCCATTATTGTTGTTGTGTGTTTTTGTGTACTATCGCAAGAATATCAGATTTTGAATTAGAGCAATGAATAAACATTAAATTTCTAGTTAAACTTGGTAACAATGCAAGTGAAATCAGTGGCTTGGCTTGGCTGTAAAGAAAATGGCAGTGTACAAATGGATTAAACATTTTTCTGAGGGGAGAGAAAGCATCACTGATAAGAGTTCAGGGCAGCTAGTAAGGAGGAGAACTGATGAAGACATTGCAAAAATGTTTTTGAACTGTGCATCAGAATCATCAGCTGAATGTGAGAAGTATAGCAGATCAAGTGAGCATCGACAGAGAAACAAGAAAAGCTCAACTGAAAACAATCGCATGAGACAGGGGTGTGCAATAATGGTCCCCAATGAGCTCACCGACGAACAAAAGGAAAGGAGAGAGGAAATTGGCCAAGACCTTTAGAGAGGCAAGATAATGTTTGGGGCTGTGTTATCACTGGTGATGAAACAGGGGGGTTCCCATATGACACTGAAACAACACATCAAAGTGCACAATGGAAGTCAGCCAGTTCTCCGTTACCAAAAAAGTTCCATTAGTCCAAATCAGGAGTTAAAATGATATTGCTAACATTTTTTGATATCAGAGGGATTGTTCATTATGAATTTGTACCAACTGGGTAGTTAACCAACTTTGTTACTTGGAAGTGCTGACAATGCTAGATGAAGAAGTTAGGCGACGACAACCTGAACTTTGCCAACAACTCGTGGCTCTTGCATCATGACAATGAACAAGCTCACATGACACTGTCTGTGAACAAGTTTTCAGCCAGTAAACAAATAATTGTATGGGAGCACCCTCCCTACACCTGACCTGGTCCCCAATGACTTTTTTCTTTACCCAAAGTTATAGGAAATATTGAAAGGCAGATATTTTGATGACATTTGGGACATCAAGGGTAATACAATGACATCTCTGGTGGCCATTCCAGAAAAAGAGTTCCAAAATTGCTCTGAAGCAAGGCCTAAGTGCCGACATCTGTGCATAGTTTCCCAACGGGACTTCTTCGAATGCGACCATGGCAATATTCAGCAATGAGGTTTGTGGCACTTTTTCTAGAATGAGTTCTTGAACTTCATTGTCAGGCCTAACAGGGCTACTGTGATTCGGAATCAATTTGATGGCAGTGGCTTCAGTTCACACAGAAGGTGTCACAGATTGAATTGTATCCTCCAAAAAATGTGTGTAGCAATTTGGCCGGGCTATGATTTCCAGTATTTTGTGATTGCCCTCCTTTTTGTGATTTTCTTATGCTTTAAATCCTGATCTCTGCTATGGTTAATAGATAGGATTGCATTAAATGATGACTGCAGCACCCTTGATAAGGAAGTTTCCCTGGAGTGTGGCTTGTACCATCTTTTGTCCTGCAAGAGATAAAAGGAAAAAGAAGCAAGCAGAGAATTAGGAACCTCATACCAGCAAGAAAGTAGCACCAGGAAGACAGTGTATCCTTAAGACCTGAAGTTCTTGCACCAACATGCTCCCTGACCAAAGACTGATGCAACACAAGGAACTTCCTCCAGAGCTGATGAAGAGGAAAAGACATCTATTGGAGTAGACATCCTGAATTTGGACTTATAGCCTACTGCATCGTGTAAGGTTAAACTTTTCTCTGTTAAAGCCATTCACTTGTGGTATTTCTGTAAAAGCAGCATTAGCTGAGTAAAACAGAAGATAAGCAGTATTATTAGCCATCTCACATGGCTGGGGAAATAAAAATTAAATAAAGGTCTACCAGGTTGGAGACATCCTTATCAAAGCCTCAGGTTATCATTTGGGATCACTTACCAGTGATCCTTTAAAAGTAAAAGCAATCTAGAAATAGAAAAGGTTTTCTTTTACAGATGCTGAGGTCTAATATCAAATGAACTTAATCACTAATTGAACTAATGAGATCTGATGCTATTCTACCCACCTGGGAGAACAGAGGCGATCTCCAATGGAATATAGCATAATTTAGGCACTGTACAGTTATTAATTTGTAATTATTGAACTCCAGTATGAAAATAGCAAGCATAGCATAAGAGACAAAAATCAAAGTATAACAATAGGTTTTCAGGTGATTCAGATACATCATTTATCAAATATGGACTTTAACAATAATTAATACTTTCTGTAAAATAAATAGCAAAAACTCTCAAGAGAAATGTATACTGTAAGAAAAATTTTAAATTAAATCTATGACTGACAAATACATAACTGAAATTAAAGATGCAATTGATAGTATTAATTAGAAAATATAAAGAAGATCAAAGATCTAGGAGATAAACGTAAGGAAAATATCTAGATTGAAGCACAAAGAATAAAAACAATGGACATGTAGAGGAGCAGTTAAAAATTTTAATGTCCTATGTAATAAGACGAAAAGACCAAACACGTAATTTAAGTCACAGAAGGATGGGAGAGATAGAAATATATCAAAAAATATAATAACTAAGAATTGCAGAATTGAAAAATATCAGGTCACAGATTCAAGAAGCACTGTGAACATCAAACCAGATCCATTGTCTCTGAGTAAGTTCCAACTCATAGTGACTTTATGTGACAGAGTAGAACTGTCCCATAGGGATTCCAAGCAGAAGCTGGAGGATTTGAACTATTGATGTTTTGGTGAGCTGTCCAATGCTTAATTACTGAGCCACCAAGTCCAATTCAAGAAGAACCATGTATCCCAAGGAAGATACAAACAAAAATATACTAACATGTCCTAGTAAAACTACACAAAACCAAATAAATAACAAAAAAATAAATAAAAGAATGTTCCATCCTAAAAGAAAAAACTTTAAAATAAAAGCAGTCTTGTTAACAGAAATAATCTAAGCCATAAAATAATGAATTAATTTTACTAAAGGTTAGAAGAGAGACAAGTATAAACATTTCTAGACAAATAGAAACACAAGCTTTTGCCTCACAACCAAACTAAATACATATATATGGGGGGGGTGGAGACTGAAATAATTAAGTTCTTCAGGAAGAAAGTTAGTACATCAGACAGAACACGGTAATTCAGAACACTAAAGTAACTATATAATAAGCGGTGAATATGTAGGTAATTATACATTAATATGGATTTTACAGAATAATAATGTATTAAGAGGTTTAAAATAGAATCAAAATATATTAAACTAAAAATGCAAGAGGTAGCAGATCTTGAATGGAGTTGAAGTGTATTAACACCATTTGCATTCTTGGAAAAGTCAAACCAGTTTTTACTATCAAGCAGTCACTGTGAAGTTGTTTCCAACTCTGATGACCGCAGGCATGTCAGGGTAGAACTGCACTCCACAGGGCTTTCAATGGTTGACGCTTTGGGAGCAGAGCCACTTCCAGGCTTTTACATAAAGGCTCTTCTGGATGGACTTGAATTTCCAACTTCTCAGCAGCTGAGTGTGTTAACTATTTCCACCAACCAGCGACAGACGGTAGTTAGTTTAGAAGCTGGTGGTGGTATAACAGTTTAGTATTAGGCTGCTAATCAAAAGACTAGAGGTTTGAACTTAGTCACCAGGAAAAAGCCCTCAAGATTTGCTCTCATAAAATTAAAACCCCAATATCATCAAGTCAATTCTGATTCATAGCGACCCTATAGGACAGAGTAGAACTGCTCCATAGAGTTTCCAAGGAGCATCTGGCAAATTCAAACTGCCAACCTTTAGGTTACCTCTGCCATACTCAAACACTAAGCCATCCATAAAGATTACAGCCCTAGAAAATCCTACGGGGCAGTTGTCCCCAGTCCCATGAAATCACTGTGACTCCAAATCAACCCCAAAGTAACCTAACAGCAACAATAACTGCTGTGAAAGGGAACACAGCCATTTTCTTGTTCAGCTGAAAAAAGTTATGTTTCTTGCTCTTAGTGGTAGAGAACACAGACATATTTACCTTAAGAAAAAAAATCCTAAAGTTGTACACTTAAATTGTTTTCTGTATGTCTGTTGTGCTTTAATAGAATTTTACTTAAAGAAGGTGATCCTCTTGCTCAAAAACCACCTCCAAAGGCAGAGATCCCAACAGAGAGACAGACTGCTGGAAAAATCAGGCCATGAAGAAGAGACTTTGATGGAGTTGAGGAAGTTGTGGTTCTCTTCCAAGGAAATGTCAAGGCCATGAAAAAACCTCCCACAAGAAAGAAAAAAAAAAAAAATGTTTCAATATTTTATTTCTTACCCACAGGGCACTGACTGGAGGTTGTGACCATGCCAGGCTTACTAAGCCCTTTTCTCCTACACTGAGAGTCAGGGTGGCAACAGGAGTGAAAAAGGGATAGAGACAAACTATGCCTCTCTTCATCAGAGAAAATTTCCAGACAGAGTTCAAATTAAACAACAAACAGTATTTACTTTATACTGCATAGGATTTTTTAAATTACTGAAATAAGGCCATCCTTGAGATTGAAATGATTCAAAAGACCCATGGGATCTACCAACAATTTTATCCTGGAATAGGGAATGGTAAATCCAAGGAGTAGACTTGAAGAGTTGGCAGAATAAAATAGATGTAACTGGGTCCTGCACTGCATCCTCCTAAGTTAGGTTCATTCAATGTACGTTTTATATTTGAAAAGATGAGGTTACCTAGGAAGAAATCACAAAATGTAAATTAATACATTGACATCATTTTTCACACTTCAGACTGGCAAAATGTAAAAGATGGGTAAAATCTATTTTTATGAGGATGAAGGAAAATGAGGATGCTCCCACAGTATTGATAGAAATGTCAACTGGCAAAATATTTTTGGAAAGCAATTTGTCATTTTTTATACATTGTAAATGCAAACCACTTAGTTCCACACTTCCAGTCTTAGGAAAATACCTCACATGTGTGAATAAAAAGTACTTGCACAGGGATTTTTAAAATCTCTGTGTTGGAAACAATCTAAATATTGATCAGTGATTACATAAATTAGGATATATCTATTCAAAAAATATTATGGAAAACAAGTGGTCTACCTTAAAAACGAAATAAAGTGAACAAGAAGGAGCAATACAAGAATGTAAGCTCCATAAATTCACAGACACTCCAAATTAGTGTCTAGAATATCATAGACATTTCGTAAATACTTCTTGAATGAGTAACAAGGATCTATTAATGTAAAACACTGAGGAAAACAAAGGGGTGCTTAAATATATGACTTTATACTTTCTATATCATGTGAATTTTTAAAATAAAATTTAATCATATAGTACTCAAAACATATTTTAAATACTAGCAGTGTAACCTTCATGTGTTATACCAACTCTCACTCTCTAATTTAGTGACCTTGGACGATTCAACTTACATCTTTGCGTGACTTTCCCTTCATCTTTAAGATAAAATACAATGGTGTTTTTGGTGAAAGAAACGCATGTGATTAACACTGACGCAAATGCTTGATACACGTTTTATTATCTGTTGTTAAGTGCCATCGAGTAGTGTTTCCACCCACAGCAACCCCACATAGAAAACAATGAAACAGTGCCCATTCCTGCACCATCCTCACAATTCTTCCTATGTTTAAACCTATCGTAGCAGCCACTGTGCCAGTGCATCTCATTGATGATCTTTCTATTTTTTGCTGACCCTTTACTTTATTTACCAAGCATAATGTCCTTCCCTTGATGGTAGGTCCAAAGTATGTAAGACACAGTGTTGCCATCCTTGCTTCTAAGGAGGATTATGATTGTACTGCTTCCAAGACAGGTTTGTTCATTGAACAAATAATCCTGAAAGCTGGACTTTATGAAGAACACAGCATCAGAACTGGAGCAAGACTCCTTAACAACCTGTGTTACACAGACGTGTTATACAGTGGCACAACCTTGCTTACAGAGAGCGAAGGGGACTTGAAGCACTTACTGATGATTATACCACAGTATAAAGAACAAAAATCCTCACAACTGGATCAATAAGCATCATCATGATAAATGAAGAAAATATTGAAGTTGTCAAGGATTTTATTTTTCTTGAATCCTCAATGAAGTAACATTCGGACAAATCTGCTGCAAAAGATCTCTTTAAAGCATTAAAAAGCAAAAATGTCATCTGGAGGACTAAGGTGCTTCTGAATGCAGCTGTGGTATTTTCAACGGCATCACTGGCATGCAAAACCTGGACAACGAATAAGGAAAGCCAAGGAAGAAATGATGCATTTGAATTACGTGTTCACAAAAAATATTGAATATACAAGGACTGCCAGTTGAGTTCGTGAACTGATCCTAGAAAAAGTGCTGCATACCTCACTGTTGAATATCACTACAGTCACCTTCAAAGTACACCCCTTGAGAAGCTACGTACCAATACTGACACCTAGTCCACCCTGCGAGGCAATTTTGGAATTCTTTTCCTGGAATGGCCATCAGCCATCATTGTATTACCCTTGATGTACTTAATGTCATCAAAATATCTTCCTTTCAATATTTCTTCGATCTTCCAGTAAAGAAAACAGTCATGGGGGGCCAGATCAGGCGACTGGAGAGGGTGTCCCAATATAGTTGTTTGTTTACTGGTTGAAAGTCTCCTCACAGACAGCTACACAGTTAAGTTCATGAACTTTCCACCACGCCACTGTGCACAATGGCCTTTCTAGAAACAGTTCCAGAATTACTTTCCAGGGTAGACTAGGCACTGGTGTCAGTGCATAGCTTCCCAAGGGGAGTACTTTGAAGCTGACTGTAGTGATATTTGCAATGAGGTATGTAGCATTTAGAACAATTAAATTTGCAGACTTAGTTCTCAGATCTGTATTAGGAATTACCATAAGAATGAACAAATGTATACCGGAAGAAGTGCAGCCGGAATGTTGCCCAAAAGTGAAGACAGCAAGATTTGACTCACCTACTTTATTAAGAGGGACCAGTTACCAGAGCAGGACATCAAGCTTGGTAAATTAGAGGGTCAGTGAAAAAGAAAACCCTCAAGGAGATGAATTGATCCCATAGCTGCAACAATGGGCTTAAACGCAGAAATGATTGTGAGGATGGTGCAGAACACGCAGTGTTTCGTGCTGCTCTACATAGGGTGGTTATGAGTCAGAACCAACTCATCAGCACCTAACAACAACAACACAGGTACATATTTATATTTATATGTTTTCATAAATTTTCACATTCTATTGGGGAAGTTAGCAGGCTAGAATCTCAGCAGGAGTCGATGGTACAGTCTTGCAGCAGAATTGCTCCTCTAGGAACCCGTTTCATCTTGTAAAGTTTTCAACTATTTTGATAATTTTTGTCCACAATATGGATGATAATCTCCTTAAAGTCAGCTGATATTAGATGTTGACAACATCTGCAAAATATCCTCACTTCAATACGTAGGTTAGTGTTTGATTAAATAATGAGACATCATCTCCTAGTCAAGTTGACCCGTAAAACTAGCCATGAGAATATTAGCTCTTCCGTATAGAAGTGCTTCTAAATTTCTACAGCAAGCTCAGACTCTAATAAAGTGTTATGATCCAGAAAATGCAATTATACTTAAAACAGTTGTGGCAAATGAACTACACAATACAGAATCTCTGAGAAGAGTCAATAGGAAAAACAGCTCATACCTCTAGGATTTGGGAAGAAAGCTCTTCCCTTGCTTGCAGTTCTGAGAAAGAGCCACAGGTTTGCTACCGGACCTTGACTGAGACTCAAGCCCTATTCCTGGTACGTCAGATGATTACGTGACCTTAATTTCTCACAGTGAACTGGATGTTATCTCAAATATCTGGCTGTAAGTTTCCTCATGCTCATCAACAATATACCATAAATGAAAATGGTTTACAGAAGTCTGGACTCAAGCAGGTCTGGAGAGTACAAGTAAGTTACTCTTTTTCAGAAAACTAGTGATAATCAATGTAATTATTTGGGTGGTTTCTGATTTTATTGAATGTATGTAACACATACTTGCATCTACAATAGGTATTTGACTTATACTAGGCATTCCATTATACAGCCTCTTATGGTATACTTCACGTCTCAAATAGTCAAAACGTTTTCTCACCCATTTTTATATAACAGCTCTGTAATATTACTTCACCTCTCCTCACTATGAGTTGGAATTGACTTGACGACAGTGGGTTGGGTTGGGTTTTTGGTTTCTGTTGATTTACATTTATGATATAGTTGCTGTTTTCATCATTACAAATAATACCTCCTCAGACTTTCTTTTAAATGTTGTCATGACTTTAAGATAGTTTCTTAATAATAAATCCAGAGAGGTGAAGTGATAGGATCACATATTAAGTCTATTTGTGAGATTACTGACACACATTGCCTAGCTGTTTATAAGAAGGATCAAAACAAAATTAACTAATATCAACAATGCATGAGAGTACATTAAGTATTTTCATTTTAATACCTTAGTCAATTTCAATAGGAAAATATGGTGTATACTTGGTATATATTTTCCTAAGTAAATATTAAACCAGAATTTGGAGGTGGGGCAGCAAATTATGTGATTTACTTTTTGCTGGGTAGCTTTATAGAGTTCTTTTATGTTTTATGATAGATATGTGAGACCACTTTTAAACTTAATGTATTAAATCTATGTTTGAAATCTTTGTTGAAAACGGCCTAATGGTTTCTTTGAATTTTGTTTATGGTATTAATACAAATAGGTTTTCATTTTTGCATAATCAAATCTATCTTTCCTCGTTATTTTTCCGATTGTCTTTACGCTTAGAAAATCTTTATATAAGATTTAGTAACAATAAAGCATTATTACTTCCTGTACTTTCTGTTTTATTTGAATGGCCCCCTGGTGGCACAGAGGTTAAGAGCTACTGTGAGCTATAGCTGCCAAAACAAGGTAGTTTGAATTCAGATCCTTGGAAGTCCTGTGGGGAGTTCTATTCTGTGCTAAAGGATCACTGCAAGTTTGAACTGACTCAAGGTCAATGGATTTGTGTTTGGAGAGGATTTGTTAAAAAAATTTTATTATTTATCAATTACAGTAAATGAATAAAATTTCTAACATCTGTCAATTATCTCATCGATGATAAACCCTCACCCCCGCCTACCCTTGCTGCCAACACAGTTATTTTCTTCTGTAGGCAATTCTATTTTTAAGTCCTTATGACAGGGGTCTCATACAATATTTGTCCTCTTGACACTGAGTGATTTCACTCAGCATGATATCTTCCAATTGAAACCTCATTATGAGATATTTTTTAAAATCTACGTTGCTTTTTATCATAGCATAGCGTTCCATTGAGTGTATGTAACATAGTTAGTTTATCCATTCATCTGTTGATGGGCATCTGGATTGATTCCATCTTTTTGTGGACTGTGCTGCAATAAACATTTGTGTGTATGTGTCTGTTTGGGTGACAACCTTTGTTTCTGAGGGATAAATTCCAAGCAGTGGAATTACAGGATCAAATGGCATAAGTATTTCAAGCCTTTTAAGGAAGCGTCAGATTGCTTTCCAAAGAGGTTATACCAATTTGCAATCCCACCAGCAATGTAGGAGAGTTCCAACGTCTCCATAGCCTCTCCAGCACATGTTGTTTTGTCTTTTTGGGATCATGGCCAATCTTGTTGGAGTCATATGGTATCTCACTATAGTTTGGATTTGGATTTTTCTGATAGCTAATGATGGGGGGATTCTTAAGGGGATATTGTTTGAATATTAATCTTTGACCTTCATAAATGTATTTTATTGTATAGCATAAGGAAAGCATCCAAGTCTTTTTCTGCTTTCTAAAAAGCAAGCTTGCTAATAAATAGTTCTTATGACTGGGAAATATTTTAAACCGATGGACACTGCTGGGGCAGGGTTCCACAGTGGTGAATCTTGTCAAAGAGGTCACCAGATAGCACTGGAGAAGTATAACCAAAAACAGCTTGCTGTGGAGTTACTTCCAACTCCTAGTGACCTTTTGGTTTGTGGCTGTACCTCTTAAGCACTATACCACTAGGGCTTCTGGAGAAAAGTGGATGGATAAATATTGTCACTGACAGAACTATACTTCAGGGTAAGTGTTGAATTTTTTTTTTTTTTTTTTTTTTTTTGATAATGAGTGCAACACCACTCCCCTTCTATCTGTCATTCCCAGCATAGACCATATAATTGTCTGATTCAAAATGGCCAATATCAATCCATTTCAGCTCCCTGATGCTAGGATGTCTATCTTCAAGCATTCTATTTCATTTTTGGCAACTTTCAGTTTTCCTTGATTCACACATCATCCATGCCACGTCCCAATTACTAGTAATTGTTTCCAGTTGTTTCTTCTTCTTTTCAGTTGTGCCACATCAGCAAATGATGGTCTCGAAAGCTTGACTCCACCTACATCGTTAAGATCAACTCTCCTTTGAGGAGACACCTCTTCCCCATTTGTCTTCTGAGCGCCTTCCGACCTGAGGGGTTCATCTTCGAGTGCTATATTTACACTACAGTATTCTACAGTATTCTGCGGCTATCCATAAAGTTTTCCTTTTTTTTTTTTTTTTTTAGGAGTACATCATCAGGGCCTTCTTCCTCGTCTTCCTGTCTCAGTCCTAAAGCTCACCTGAAACCAATTCATACTTGGTTACCCTCCTAGTATTTGACATAGTGGTGTCATAGCTTCCAACATCACAGCAAGACACAAGTCACAACAGTAAGAAAAAGTGACAGAGCAGTAATCGGTCTGCATCTATACATATATAATGTATATACATACAGACTGTGATACATTTGTGGTTTTCTGCAGAACACTTACTTATAAATACATAACAAAGCTGCAGGAACCCCTTGTAAGTTTATTCATATTAATTGATTTGGCCTAATCTGGTGGTAAATGCCACACTCCTCTTATTTGTAACACCTTTAGGATATACTTCTATAAATTTTCTACACATTTCTTTCAAAAAATTTTAGCAAAGCCTTGTGATTGTGTTCATGTCCTCTTGGGTCGCAGTGTTTACCTGCACTTTAACATGTTAAGGTTTGATCTCAGTTATGGGACTGGAGGTAACAGGGGATGGTTCCATGGGTCTGGAAGAGAATAAGCATCCTCCTTCTAGGGATTTCCCAAATTCTAATTTTTTTTTTTTAAGGCATGGACTCAAAATACTTCCCTGTTCTGGGGAAGTATTTTATCACTTACTTACCGTCTAGACAGCCCCTCTTACCTTGGTCACCAGGTAAGGCAGAGGGACGGGCTTGCCATGGACTAACATAAACCACACGGGCATATTTGTTCCCTTATCTTTACTCTCTAAATGAAAACAATCACTTTTCCACAAGGCGAGGGAAATTGAGGAACAAAGTAGAGGTAAGAAACTGTTGCCATTTTAATGCCAAGCATATCTGTTTTCACTCATCATCTCACTGAAGACCAGCAGAAAGAAGACGATGATCTCTGGGCTACCGAGGAGACAGGATGATTAATAAGGCATCGTAGCAAGTGACTCGGATGTAAAATGACTCCTGGGAGGCACCACAGGAAAAGGAAAGGGAAAAAGCTATTACAAATAAGAGAAATATCTTCTCTTCGACGGCACTTGGCTGGCTCATCTGTTTTTATAGTATTTAAAAGAAAACACTGAATGTGGCTTTATCTTACCAAAGAAAATTCTTAAATCTTGTCCTATCTAAATAACACATTTCTGTGCTGACCTAACATTCATGAAAAGTTTTTCTGTACCCCAGTAACGTTTCCCTTATAGAGTGTACATATTAAACAAAGAAAGAATTCAAGAATGCTTAAACCCTCCTATCTTTCTACCTTCAAAGCAAAAGATAACAAGTAATCTACAAAATTACTGATCCCCAAGCAAAAAGAAGTTCAAAGGCTACCCAAGGGACATCTCTCTAGTCAAAAGCATCTAGTGAGAAAAACTCAGTAACTCAGGGTCTCACAGGAAAGCTTTACCTTGATCGTGATAAAAGCAAATTGTGAAAAGTTAAACACCATTATGTTTTATGGTTAGTATTTGGTAAGTAATCATAAAAATCTCACTTAAATTCACATTTTTTCTTTTAAAAGGGAAGTTTATGAGGTAACACTGTTAAACACAGATACTGTTTAGAAAAACACAAAAGGAAGTTAGACTCCCTTATCTGGAGGAAGGACCATCACCAAAAGTTAGGTGGGGTGGGACTTCAATTTGCTTCCTTATTTAGGCTCTATGTTAACTTAAAAGGATAATCTTGCATTTGAGAACAAAGAAAGAATTCAAGAATGTTTAAACCCTCCTATCTTTCTACCTTCAAAGCAAAAGATAACAAGTAATCTACAAAATTACTGAGATACCGTAGAAAGCCTAAGATATACTGTCACATTGTAAAAAATATATTCACAAAAATAAACATTTTGGTAGAACTGAACTTAACAATTTGATTTCTTCAGATAAATAAAAATGCAAAGAAAACATCTTTACAAGTCAGAGTTGAAACTATATATTGATTGTAGAAGCCTGAGGCCTTAATAATTTCTGCCAAGGATGGAAATAATCAATTTGTATGTTCATCAATACTACATGAGACAACCAACACAAGCCACTGTCACTGAGTTGATTACAACTCACAGTAACCTTATACGACAGAGTAGAACTGCCCCACAGAGTTTCTAAGGAACACCTGGTGGATTTGAACTTTCAGACTTTTGGTTAGCAGCGGTAGCACTTAATCAATATGTCATCACCGGTTCCAACCACATAGCCTAATTCAATGGATTTTAATTAAAAAACCCGCTGTGTTCCAAATCCTGTGATTCATGTTCCAGCAAACACAAAAATAAAACACATATTCTTTTTGTTGAGCAAGTGTCGAGGTTGCCAATAAAAACCTAATTCACATACAAGCATTTAGTTACATGGAAAAGTAGCAGAGTAAAATCAGCTTTAAAAGTGGGCCTCAGTCCCCATCTACCAAAGGGTCACAGCCCATGACAGATGCTGGGATGCAAGCATCCCTCACCTGGTACAGGTGCAGGAACTTATTTCCTTCCTGAGTGAGCAGATACCATAGTGGTGCTGGCCAGGTGCCATATGATACACCAACAGAAAAATGAATTGCTCATCAGACTATAACAGAGAAATATCTATAAACAATGTACAACCTCTAGTTCAAACTACTCTATCTTTCTTTAGGAAGTTTTAGGTCTAAAGCCCTAATTGGGCAAGCCAGAGAAGAGGCAGAGAATCACATAAGAACTGCTCTTCCAACACTTTTCTTCAAGAAGCATAGAATCTAGCTCTTTCAAAGAATTCCACAATGTGGTTAAGTAAATATAATATTGGAGCCTTGGTGGTGCAGTGGTTAAGAACTCATGCTGTTAACCAGAAGGTTAGCAGTTCAAATCCATCAGGCACTCCTTGGAAACCTTATAGGGCAGTTCTGTTCTCTGCTGTAGAGTCACTGTAAGTTGAAAATAACTCACCAGCAACCGGGTTTAAATATAATATCAGGTGGACTTTATAACAGTGGCAAGACAAGAACAAATTGCGTTGATCGCTCAGCTTAATTTGAATCAGGGGACAATATGGCTCCTTCTGTAAGGGTGATTGCATTTGAGCTGAATGTTAAGGGAGGCTAGTATTTTGCTGTTGTTAGCTGCCTTTGAGTTTGTTCTGACTCATGGAGATCCCATGTGTGCAGAGTAGAAATGTAATCCACAGGGTTTTCGAGGCAATGACCTTTTAGAAACAGATCACCAGGCCTGTCTTCCAAGGCACCAGTGGGTGGTTTTGAACCTCCAACCTTCCAGGTAGTAGTTGAGCACTTAACCATTTGCATCACACAAGGACTCAGTTTAGTATTTAACAGGTAGAAATCGTAGTCTGAACAAGGGAAAATTGTATTACTAAATATTCCAAGGCCAAAAAACAAGTATGCTAGTTCCAGAAAAAGGAAATATATATATGTATGTATAAATAAATATATACGTAAATAAATAGATATATGTATGTATATATATATACACACATATACTGTGAACATAGCTCTAGAGACATAGAAACCAAAGATTCAAATTTCTTCCAATATCTCATGCATCTTGTGTTTAAGCCACAGTGACTGCGGCATGTGTTCCTAGTCACTAGGGATACAGAAGTTTGAAGAGTCAAAGCAAAAGTCATTTTCTGCCTTAGGGATGTTTAGGTCTGTGTTCAGCTCAGTTAATTTAAGTGCTTAACTTACACAGCTTCACTTAGTGGAAGATGCTGAGGTTTTTTGTTTTGTTTTGTTTTTTAACAAAAAGGACTGAATCTCAATTATTACATGACCTTTTGAGGATTTAAAAGACAGTTTTGTCACTGGGTTCAAAAGCAGCCCCTGCCCTTTTAGGAAACTTTTTCTTCCTAGAAGGAAAGGTTTCTCTCTCTTTATTCACAGTTGGGCGTTCTCTAATAAGTGTTCCTTTTCCTTTAGGCCTGACCTGCTTTCACTTCAGTGCATGTTGTTTTCAAAGAGTCATTTGATGTACAAGAAACCTTTTGCTTAAAAATAAAAAAGGAAGCTGGAAGAATAAAATAGAAAGAAAGCAAGGAATGGAGAGAAAGGAAAAAAACTGTTTTGTGGTGTTTGTTTTTCTATTTGTGAGTTGGGAAACAGAAAAGTAAGAATGCAAACTTTTACACTAAAAAGTTCCATCTTCCCATTAAATTGCAAACTTTAAACATGCTATTTCATTCTTCCTTAGTTTGATTCCTTCCATTGACCAGACTAGAAGGACATAAACAGACACATTCTATGGGAATGTACATTTTCACTTAGTCATAATGA
Source organism: Heterohyrax brucei (assembly GCA_028571685.1). Lineage (NCBI taxonomy): Eukaryota > Metazoa > Chordata > Mammalia > Hyracoidea > Procaviidae > Heterohyrax > Heterohyrax brucei. Next base: position 38,860,575 of record CM053146.1, on the reverse strand, counting down.
AAAAAAGGAAAGAAAGAAAGAACTCTTTCATTTGAAATGACATGAAGAACAAGCTACGAGGAGAAATTACCTCTTTATTGTCTATGTATAGAATTGAAACTCTTTCCTAAGACCTTTGAAAATTCCCGAGTGTAGATCTGTGCCCACCGAAATATTGTTCCTTCATTTCATCTCCCAATGTCAGCACTCTGATTTACAGGACCTCTGCTCCAGCCAGGGAGACGTATTTCTTGTATATGCAGGACCTACTTTTGGTCTTCTCCTAGCTAGCATATAAACGGTTCTCGGGATCAAAACATATTCTCTCCATTCCTTTGTTTCCATCCATTTAACTCATCTATTCAAGAGCTATTTGTCCAAGAAATTTCCCTCATGTTACTTTTTATCTCTATAAACCTTTATTTTGCTCCCAAGCATAATTGATTTACTCTAGATTCCAAATTCCATATACTAAAAGTTCATATTAAGCCATGTTAATTTGTATTTCATATTTTTGTTTCCTTACTCAGATAAAAGTTCTTCAAGAATAGAAACAATGTTGTTTCCATCCCCATCTCCCGTTCCCTTGTTCCTATTAGTTTGTAGGAGCCTGACTAGCACAGTGGTTAAGAGCTCAGCTGTTAACCAAAAATCAGCAGTTTCAATATACTAGTTGCTCCTTGGAAATCCTATAGGACACTTCTACTCTGTCCTACAGGATTGTTATGAATCAGAATTGACTGGACAACAGTAGTGTGATTATACACTCTTCTCTTGCAGAACTGAAAAGTCACTTATATATACATTTAAACACCCTACGAAATGACATCCGTGCCATTACTCCTCCCGTCACTCTGTCTAGTGCTGATTATTCACTATACCCTGCAAATAAATTCAGACACAACCTGAGAATCACTCTCGATACAGCACAGGGTAATACAAGCAGACACTAGCAATTAATTGAGGTAGACTTGAGAAATGAAGTCTATTTTTAATTTTTACAAACCTGTAGGTTTTCTAAGAACAGTCACCATGTGTGTTGCATTCTCTATATAGCATGGAGTGTGTTTGGCTACACGTAAGGAAAACCTACGAGGTAGGGTTACGCAAAGAGACAGTTATTTTTCTCAGACAGAGGGCTGCAAGTAAGTAATTCAGACATAGCCCTGATCCCTGAGGAAATAATCAAGGACCCAGATTTCCTCCATCTATATGCCCAGCTACTCCTGCCTTTTATTCTAATAATGACAAGACAGCTGCTAGAGCTCCAGGCATTTCGTGTCAGTTCTAGGCAAAAAGAATGAGGGAAGGACGAAGTTCAAAACATACACTAACTAAATCTACACTTTTTAAACAGAAAACTGACAATTTCCCTGGAGGTTCCATCCCGAAGACATTCAGTTAAATCCTAATGACCAAAGCTACATCACACAGCCAACCGCTGCAACTAGAAATCAAGATTTCAAAAATAAATCTGGAAACCCTGGTGGCATAGTGGTTAAGTGCTATGGCTGCTAACCAAAAGATCAACAGTTCAAACCCACCGGGTGCTACCTAGAAACTCTATCAGGCAGTTCTACTATGTCCTATGTGGTTGCTATGAGTTAGAATCTACTCGATGGCACTGAGTTTGGGTTTTGAAGCACATTGGCCAAAACAAGTTTCATTTCTTACTAGTGAAAAGGCAGGAAATATTGATACTGTGCAGGTGTCTAGCAGTTTGCTTTACAATTCAAAGTTTTCATTGTAAAGCACAGTACCTGTTACAGAGCACATACTGAGTAGAAATCAAGGAATGAATAAATTACCAAAAAATTATAGCTTTTATATTTTAAAATGAGCTTTTAAATACCTTCTACTGTCTTGTAGATCAATAAAAGGATAGCAGATAATAAGAACTTAAAAAGTTAAGACTTCAGCATACATGGCCCATCACCATATACATGATTAGATATTTAATGAAAGTTTTCTAAATTATATTAATGATGAAAAAATTATTTTATTCAATTTGGTTTTTCTACCTTCAAATTCATCTTAGTGGCTTTAGACCAGACTGATAAGGAAAAATTCACTTTCTTTTTCTGTCCTGTGTCATGGATTCATTCCCAGCAAAAAGAATATTCTGTTTTTTTTGCAGAAGAATTTCAATCTCCTACAATGATTACCTGTGTCTCAGGAAGCGACATTCACTATCTAAATGTGAAAGGATTGTTTGTTGTCATCCAGAGCAAGCCAGTCCAAATCTATTTACTGTAGAGATTCTCTGGTTTGGTACAGCTATGTTGGTTTAAGTCCCCTCCCTCTTAAATTCAGAGTTTCTTTCATTGAAAGAAATTATATTGCTACTACTAGGGAAAAGTTGTTTTATCTGGATTGCTTTTTGAAATTTTTTAAGAAAATATTTATTTATTTATTTATTTATTTTTTTAGTTAGAGAAAACACTGAATGTGCCACACACACACACAAAATGCTTTCATGACACAGCAAGTTAGAGTCGAAGATAAATGTGAGAAAACATCTAAGATCCATGGGAACAAATTCAGAAGGAGAAACCAAAATTTCTTGGTTTTGTATAACATATGAATAGGCGATATATGTAGAATTTACTGAGTTCCAGGCACTGTTTCAAGTACTTTACATACAGAGCCATCTAAACAAAAACCCACTGCTGCAGAGTCAATTCTAACTCAGCTACTCTATAAGACAGAGTAGAACTTCCCTCCACAGAGTTTCCAAGTAGCACCTGGCAGACTTGAGCCACTGATCTTTTGGTTAGCAGACATAGCACTTAACTGCCAGGGTTTCCTATAGAGCCACATTTAGTCCCTATAACCTGTAAAGTGAGTGAAGTTATTATCATAATTTTACAGTTGAGAAAATGAGACTAACATCACTTGACCAAGGTCACCCACCTGTCAAGTGACAAATTTAGATGCAAACTCAGGGATTCTAACACAAAATTGCACTGACACAGTGTACCTGTAACAATACAATGTCTTGAGATTCTCTTTTTGAGACAAGTCATATCCTCTGAAATAATTATTAATACTTTCTAACAAACAATATAAGGCTAAGCAAGAGGAAAGGCAAGTCAGAAGCAACAACAGGAATGGAAGTGGATTGTTTTTAAGGAAGAGTCATAAAGGATGTCTCCATTCCCAGGAAATAATGACACTTAGAAATTATTTAATGACTTTTGTAGGTAGGTGTTACATATGTCTTCTGTCCTGATGTAGCAATCAATTCTATTGCATGCACGATGAAAAGAAGTCTCTCTGCTAAAGAAAAAGTTTATAGAACTTGAAGACTACTAGACCAATGCCAGGGTTAGGATGGCATTACAGCAGCTCCCAAAGCAAAATTTTTATGGACAACCCGTGTATGGCCAAGCCTCTGTTCCCCTGATGATGTGCTGCGCAGAGGTACCCAGCTCCCGCTCCATGGCCCAACCTACCCGGTACCACCACTTTCTCTCTGGGTCAACTGTATCTGTTTCCAGTTTTCAACTGGTCTCTCACTTCCTGCCACTCACACTGCTGCTGCATTTGTCTGCCACTAGGCTCCGCTGCCTTTGCTACGTCTCTCAGGCTTCAGTGTTAACAGTGCAGTGAGTATCACCAGCTCAGGCCTTGGCTGGTGTTACAGAACTAGGTAATTCTCAGCACAGGACCCACTTTACAAATGCACACCTCTGCTGTCTGTCCTAGATCAGGAAGCCCCCAAAACCTCCATAAGCCTGCTTATATGAAAACACACTCTGTCAGTTTCAGGGTGTGGCTTTATAAACCAACCCATCCCTTAGGAAGATCATAAACCAGCTAACCACATAGGGTAGATTTGCAAGCCTCTTTGCAGATACTGGAAATGCTGATGATGTAGTGGTTAAGAGCTACTGCTGCTAACCAAAAAGTCAGTAGTGCGAATTCACCACAGACACTCCTGGAAAAGCTTGTACTTTGACCTACAGGATTACTATCAGTGGAATCTGCACTACAGCAACAGTTTGTGTGTGTGTGAGAGTGTGTGAGAGTGTGTGTGTGTGTGTGTGTGTGTGTGTGTGTGTGTGTGTGTGTGTGTGTGTGTGTGTTTGGCAAACCAAACAACCCCTGCAAGCACCTTAAACAGATAGCACATGACCAATACCTTGCAAGTTGCTGACACAGAGAGCAAACTGCTTATGCTGATAGCAAACTGACCAATCTCTTGCCATTTTGTCACCTAACCAACCATTTTGGAAGAATTACAAACCCGAGGCCAGAAAGTTCATGGTAAAGAAAACCTACTGCACCACAGAATGTATGATTTTCTACAGAGGGCACGCAGGAGGTTAAGGTCAATTCCATTGTGTCCAATGGTAGAAGAAACTCCTTTAAGAAGAAATTTGACTGTGAACAAGGAAGAGGAATGTTTATAGACCAGTTAAAGTGACCATCTCTTGTTAGTTTGCCTGTATTTTTTCCAATTTCAGCATAAAAAGCCCCACATCCCAGGAAACTCAATCGCAGGCAAGCTGAGATGTTTGGTCCCCATAGGATAGCAGCACACACTGACAGACACATGTACACACGTACACAACAACACACACATTAAAATGCCCCATGATTGTTCATTCTCCCTCATGGCCCAGATAAAACTTATTTATAAAGCCATATTTTCTTTTTTATTTCACAGTAAGACTTGATGACTTATAAAACCAAAAGCTCTAATCATTAGCAGCCTGCCATTCTTTGCAGTAACAATAATAAGTAGATAAATCTCTTTCCTCAAAAATAGGGAGAGCTTATCTTTAATACTCTCAGGAGGAAATATTTCCTTTCAATCTTATAAAGCATAAAAGAGAAAAATTAAGTTTACAATATTAAAATAGATTGAAAGTTCCTATTTTATTAAAATAAATGGAAGATCAACAGGTGGATATAGAATCATACACACACACAAGCTCTATCATTAGGTGACTTGCTATTAAAGTATCTGAAGCTAACTGCATTTAAAATTATACTTCTTATAAAATGTGTCATCAGTCTAGAATTTGCATCTGAAATCTGAGTCTTTCAAGACCTATGAAACTCAGTGACCTCTGCATTCATTACCTTATTTACATAAGAAAATGAAGTTCTAGTGACTTGGAGATGCTGCTACAGAACTCCAGGATGGAAGGGCTCTATTTTCCAAATCAAACTTAAAAGAAGAAATAAGATATGACCAGACATTCTATTGAATTGTGTGAGAGAAACAAACAGAATGGCTTCAGATTTCAAATTACATTAATTTGACACCCAGGTATGATTCAGGGGCAGTTCTACTCTGTCCTATAGGGTAGATAGGGGTTGGAATTGACTTGAAGGTAGTAGGTTAAAGTTTAGGTATGATGCAAGGGTAATGCTAGTTTAGTGGTAGAATTATCTCCGTCCGTAAGGGACACCCAGGTTTCTTTCCCAGTCGATGCACCTCATGTGCAGTCAACACCTTTCTATCAAAGGCAGCTATGATGCTGAGTGGGTTTCAGAAGATCCTTTAGACTAAGATGGACTAGGATGACAGGCCTGGCAATCAACCTCCAAAAATCAGCCAATGAAAACTCTGTGGACCCCAACAGTGTAATCCTTAACCCACCATGGAGATGCACAGGACAAGGTAGTACACTATTTCATTGTGCACAGGATCCCCATGAGTCAGGAGCCAACTCAATGGTGGTTGATAACAATGACAGGAGTCACATAAGAAAAATCTGGAAAACAGAAGTTCCAGATTCTACCAGCAGAGGTTAATGTACTCCTGCAAGTTGCCTACCTCTAACCAAGAGGCTTAAAATGACAATGTCTGTAGGGACACAGCTAGCAATGTTAAGTTCACCAGGATAAGGGCCAACCTAAGACCCAGTGCCATATTTAATAAAATAAACTGTCCATACAGAGCCCCAGCTGATTGTTCCCTTGGTCCACTGTGTCAGATTTTTCTATATTTTCAGTGTTAGCTAAAACTTCTACATTTATTCAAAATTCTTTATGTTTTTAAATTTGGACCACCAATTTAACACATAAAAATATTGCAGAAGTCAAAATATACCTACAGTTCGGATCTGGCCCACAAGTTATGCATTTGCTATTTCTGCTTCTAAGTGTTTTATTAATGTTAATAAAATAGAATTGAAGGAAAAAGGAATCTGATGGACAATCTAGAGGTATGTTCTGCAGAGACTGCAGGGTGCTGATGGGCAAGCAGTTGAGAATCTGGAAAGATCCACTCCTTAACCAGCATTTTTCTCCACGTGCTCTAAGATAAATTCCATTTCAACTACAAGGGTTTAGTGATTTAATAATAACATTTGTTATTAAACCAAACCATCAGAAAATAGTGAAGCTTTAGTGAGGATGTGGAAAAACTAAAACCCTCATACATTGCATAAAACAGTGTAGGTGCTATGGAAAACAGTATGGAGGTTCCTCAGAATGTTAAACAGAATTATTATAAGGGCCAGCAATTTCACTTCTAGCCACCACTGCTGTCAAGTCAATTCCAACTCATAATGAACCTATATGGCAGAGCAGAACTGCCCTATAGAGTATCCAAGCAGGGCTTGGTGGATTTGGTGACCTATTTCACTTCTAGTTATACACAAAAGTTCACTGAAGCATTATTCACAAGAGACCAAAGGTAGAAATACCACAATCATCCATTAACAGAAGAATAAATAAACAAAAATGCGGCATATGCATATGGTAGAGGATTACTGAAGCATAAAGAGAAACGAAGTCATGATACATACCAAGACATAGATAAACCTCAAAAATATTATGCTAAACAAAATAAGCCAGACACAAAAGGACAAACACACAATGATTCCACTTAGATCAAATATCTAAAATAGGCAAATTCATAGAGACGGAAAGTAAATTAGAGGTTACCAGTGGTTGGGGTGAGGTGTGTGGAAATGAGAACTTACTGCCTATTTGGATGGTGAAACAGTTTTGCAAGGAGGCAATGGCAATGATTGCCAAATATTATAAATACAATTAATGCCATTTAATTGTACATTTAAGCCGTTTTGTTGACTATGCAAAGTCATTTTACTGTGTAAAGTCATAACAAATCATGGATAACATATCAAAGAACAGCAATTCCAGAACACTTAATTGTGCTTGTGTGGAACCTGTATGTAGACCAAGAGACAGATGTTTGAACAGAACAAGGACGAAGTCTCTGGTGTAAAATTAGGAAAGAGTTGTGTCAAGGTTGAATGCTTTCACCATAATTTATTCAATCTATGCCAGCCAAGTGCTGTCAAGTAGGATCTGACTTATGGTGACCCCAGGGGCCAAAGTAGACTATATAAACAACAGGGCATCAGGACTGGAGGAAGACTCATTAACTGCTTGTAATATGTAGATGCCACACACTGCTTGTTGAAAGTGAAAAGGACTTGAAGCACAGTGAAGATCAAAGACTACAGACTTCAGTATGGATTACACCATAAAGTAAACAAAAGTCCTTACCACTGGACCAGTAGGCAACAGCATGATAAATGGAGAAGTTATTGAAGTTGTCAAGGATTTCATTCTACATGGATCCACAAAGAATGCCTGTGGGAGGAGCAGTCAATAAATCAAACTATGTGTTACTTGGAAAATCTGCTGCAAAAGACCCTTCTAAACTATAACAAAACAAAGATGTCAGCTGGAGGACTAAGATGCACCTCATCCAAGCCATGGCATTTTCACTCACTTCATATACATGGAAAATGAATAAAGAATAAAAATAGAATCAAGATGGGCAGAGTCAAGAAGGTGGACTAGACACACATCTCCTTAATTCCCTCTGAAAAGTAAGGCCTGGATTTATATTTGAACAGTTTTCTGGACACCCTGTGAGACCTAATACCCAGCATAAGACTGTCAGTTTGGACTACATGCTACTAAACTAGAAACTCCCTCTGTCTTGCTGAGCCCTGCTCTTACTGAATGGCCAACTCACATGGGCTGAAGGTACCAGCTCTTTTAAATTTTTTTCTTTTTGTTGGGCAGTAGGCTGGGGATGGATATGAGATAGCAGCTACACTGAGCTGTAATGCTGAAGTGAACAGCATGTGCCATAGCTGTGCATCTCTTCCAGGCTTTACTAACTCACATCATAGGGTCGGTTGATAACCCCAGTGACTCCATAAGTAGGGTGGTGTCTTTGTCATCCAGAGGTGGAGCCTACCATCCCAAAAAGTCCACTGGTATCAGTCATTGGAGTACACAGACATGGCTGGTGTCCAACCCTCTTTTCAGAAGTACACCTCAGCTCCTGTTGAGGCAACACCAAAGAAACTAAACAGCCTCTAGATGTCCCAAAGGCAACAAACCACCACTAAGCATTTAAAGAAACAACCAACCATAGCTCCAGAAAACTCCAAAAATAAAGAATCAAAAAGTTTCCAGATGAAGGAGCAATTCTGAAACTACTGGAGGTTGAGTCCTCCTAGAAATTAAACAAGACACAGCACAGCAGAATGAAAAACTAACCAAACTATTCAAACTGATGGAACATCAACATTCGGAAATCAGACAGATCAATAGCAAAATTATGGAGTTAGACAATTCAATTAAAAGTCAAAAGAGCAGAATTGACAAATTGGAAGTCACACTTAGTGATCCGGAAGATAGAGTAACTGACACCAGCAAATGAGCATAATGAGGAGAAATCAGAGAAAAGAAATAAGAAAAATGAACACACATTAAGAAACATGTAGGATTCTATCAAGAAGAATAATCTGTGGTTAATTAAAGTTCCTGAAAAAGGAGGGATAACTGAAAACACAGAGAGTATTGTTGTTGAGTTGCTGACAGAAAATTTTCTGAAATTATGAAAGAAGAGAACATAGATATCCAAGATGTGTATCGAATGCCACAAAAAATACACCCCTAATGAAAGACACAAAGACAAATTATAATCAAGGTTAGTGAAAAGAAACACATGCAGAAACACTTAAAGGCAGCGAGACTCAAAGCAAAGCTAACATTCAGAGGGAAACCTTCTAGGTTTTCATCTGACCTCTCAGTAGAAATGATGCTGACATGAGGCAGTAAGACGACACATTCTAAAACTTGAAGGAGACAAACTTCCAAACAAGAATTATATATCCTGCAAAACTGTCTCTCAAATATGAAGGTGAAATTAAGACATTTGCAGGTAAACAGAAACTTAGAGACTTTGTAAAAACCAAGCCAAAACTACAATAAATACTAAAAGAAACTCTTTGCTTAGAAAAGCAAAAACAGGAAGTGTATATTTAAGGAGGCAATGCAGGACACAGTATTCAGAAACCCACTCAGTTAGTGAAGGCACAAAACTCGATCAAAGCTGCAATATTAAAAGAAGGGAACCAATGATCACACCACGAAAACTAAGACGTCATTACGTTAAAAAGAGGAGTATACTACAGTAGTTATACTCCCGTTGGAGAGGCTGTTAATAGAATATGTAAAACTTAAACTTGCATTTCAGATTGGAATATTAAGAGGGACCATAAGGTTAGCTGCAAAGCACAATAGCAATGCACCATATCAAAGCAAGAAACATAATACAGGAGGCTCAACGAACACAAAACCAACACTGAAAAAAGATGAAAAGTCAACCCATAAAGAAAAATGACCCAAAACAGAATATTAAAAGCAACAGAGAAAACACCAGTACACAAATAAATGCATCCAATGACAGCACTAAACACATACCTGTCAATAATTACACTGAATGTAAATGGACTGAATGCTCCAGTAGAGACAATGAGTGACATCTTGGATCAAAAGAAACAACCTGTCTATATGTTGCTTACAAGAATTACACCTTAGGCTTAAAAATATGGACAAATTGAAAATTAAAGGATGGAATAATATATACCAAGCTAACAATATACAAAGAAGAGCAGGTGTGGCAATATTAACCTCAGACAAAATAGATTTCAATGTAAAATCCACTGTCGTGGACAAGGACAGTCACTATTTATTGCTGAGAGATCAAATACACAAGCAGGACTTAAAAATACTAAATATTTATGCCACCAGAGTTTCTGTGTTGTATATAGGGTGCCTAAATTCAGAGGGATGAAATCTCGCCATCCTTGCTTTTGAGGAGCATTCTAGCCACACTTTCAAAACAAATTTGTTCCTTCTTCTGATAGTTCATGGTAGATTCAAAATTCTTTGCCAACTCTGGTGGTTTGGTGGTTCAGAGACACTTTTGCTAACCAAAATATTGGCAGTTTGAGTCCACCAAGCATTTCTTGGAAATAATTTGGGGCAGGTCTACTCTGTCCTACAGGGTTGTTATGAGTCAAAATAACTTGATGACAATGGGTTTTGTTTTGGTGCTTTTTTGTTTATTTGTTCATTTGTTTTGTTTAAGAGTCAGAATCAACTGGACACGCAACCAGCAACAACCACTGGACATTTAAAATGGTTAAATGGCAACTTTAGTGTTTTTATATAATATAAATATATATATTTGATAGAACATTTTTTACCACAATAATAATAAAAAAAAAATGTTCACAATTAGTACAAATGACTAATGGACCACAGCTACCACAGCCTTTACCACACTGAGTACAGCACAACCACATGGTTCCTGGCTACCAACTGTTTTGACACATCCAACAACAGAAGATGCCAGATAGAGCTGAAGACATATGTAGAATAAAATTCTAATTCACAAAAAGGCCAGACTTACTAGTCTGACAGGAACTGTGAAAACCCCAAGAGCATAACCCTCAGATACCCTTAGAGCAGTAATGAATTCCTGCTGAGGTTTACCCTTCAGTCCCATAAAAAAAAAATGAGACTAAATGGTCATGTGAGCTTAAGGGCAAGGATGAGAAGGCAAGAAGGGGCAGGAAAGCTGGTAACGCAAAATCCAAGGTCAAGAAGCAAAGAGTATTGACATGTCATGGGGTTGAAAACCAATGTCACAAAATGATACATGTATTAATTATTTAACAAGAAACTTGTTTGCTCTGTAAACCTTCCTCTAAAGTGCTCTTTTTTTTTTTAATGGTCACACTATTTAAAAAAATATGAAGTATTGATTTCAGTTCAATCTTTAATTTTATTCTTAATAAAAAGACAATGTTAGTCTGTCTTACACCTTGGATAATAATTCAGATCTCTCGTCTTTCAGTTCAGTACCATTGCCAATAAAAATCCACAGAATTGAAATTATAATAGGAGTCTTAACATCAAAGTGTTACTTGAAGGAAAAAATAAGAGTAGATATATTGGAATTGTTCATGAACTGTCAAGTACTATGTAAACATAATTTACTATGATATCATGAAAGCCAGGCAGATTGGGGCATGGTAACTGAAGCAGACTAACAGAAAAGCTTAAACTATAAAATCTCAAGAGAAAAGTCCTCACAGATTGCTCTAAAATCAAATAGCTAGTAGATATAACCTAAAAAGAAATCATTATGTAAGTTTCTGAAAGTTTACACAAGGACAGCAGTGTAAGATTTTAAAAACAAAAATATATCTGAAAGTAGAAACAGCAAAAGGGATATGTAAAGAACATAATTATTAAAAACCATTGTCATTAGAAAGCATTCATACAGAAATGAAATTACTCAGACTAATACGAGACACGAAATCTCATAGGTTCATTTAATCTCGTATTACACCTTGTTTAATTCTTATGACAAAATTAGACACTGAAACTTACTGCTAAATATTGTCTTGCAAAAAGAGAAACAGCAGAGGAATGGGGAGCTTTCTTAAAGAAGCTCAGGACGGTCCAAGCAAGTTGTAGATGAGTAATTTTCTTAAAGCATACATTTCTAGTTCAATGAAAAAAAACCTAACTTTTTTCTCTTAAAGAGCTACACAATTTCTGAAACACAAGTGCAGCCTAAGGACAACATAAATACTTGAAAATTGTTTTTTCCCTTAGGTGTATTTCAGACTTAGAGGTAAGTAGCTTTCCTCACAGTTTATATCTAAATTATTAGTCTACATTTTTATTTTTATTTTTTTAAGCTGGAACATGTGTTTGGATTTAATTAGAAAACTTGATAACAGCATCTGGAGAGGATCAGGCCAGTCTGTTCTTTGAAATATTAGAAACATTAAGAGTGAAGATTCCCTTTATGCCAATATTCCACTTCAGAAAAAAGCCTTCTAAATGAAGTCATAAAACGTTCCACTTTGGCTAATACGACATTAATATCTTCCAATGATGGGTGTTATAACCCATAAAGCTTCTATTATGGGTTTTTCAAATTTTTTCTGAAATGCTCAAAAATTCCTTCCTTAGGAATTCAGTTCTGGAATCACAACAGAGCCAAAAGAAGATGGCCTATGGCCTGAAGTAAGTGTGTCCCTTTCTTGGTTCAAGTCTGATCCTGCCACAGATCCCCAGCCCTTCTTTCTGTCTCTGGGACGTCTCTTCATCACTTATCTCTTTCTCTTTTCTATCAGCAGCTCCCTATTTCAAATGTGTTTGTGTGTGTGTGTGTCTGTGTATACATCTATATAAATGATTTTCAACTTGACATGGAAAGAATTTACCTTGCTTACTTTGAACATGTCATCAGCAAAGACTCATCACTAGAGCACTAGTCAAGGACATCATGCTTGGTAAACAGTGGATAGGTAGAAAACTGTCAATGAAATGAACTTCTACAATAGAGTCAACAGTGGGCTCAAACATTTAACAGCCATGGAGATGACACAGTATCAGGCACAGTTTCATTTTGTTACACATAAGCTCTCCATGAATCAAAGCCAATTGGACCTCGACTAACAACAAATACAACAAATATTTAAAACTCATCATCTTCCCCTCTTTTTCTGGACACTCTATTTTCTCTCTCTTCTATGGAAAAACAGTCAACACTCCAAGGCCTGGTGTCACAATGGTCAAGTGCTCTAATGCTAACGGCAGGGTCAGTTATTTGAACCTCCTAGTTGCTTCTAGGAAAAAAATAAGGAGGTCTGATTCTGTAAAGATTACAGTTCAGGAAGCCCTATGGGGCAGTTCTGCTCTGTCCTTGGGATATCACTATGAGTTGGAATTGACTCAGGGCCAATGGAATGTGTAGTCACCAGTCATTGTCTTCACTTTCTCACCTCCTACCCAGAGCCTACTATATGACTTCTCCTGACAACAGGCAGCAAATCTGTTCTCCTATTGTTGCTGACAATCTATATACTTACAAAATATAGCAAATTGGCTAACTGATAATTTATATACTTTCCAAACAGTTAATTCTCTGGTCTTTATTTAAACTCTTGATGGTGTTTAACACTACTGTTCTTCATAATCTCTTTCCTCTTGATTCTCCTTCTATTGGTCTTCTCTTCTTCACATCAATTCTTAAATTTTGATATTTCTTGATACACTTAAATTGTTGATCTTGTTACATCACACATTCACTTGAGTCACACCTACACTTCCGTAGGATGTTCACATCATACATTTACTTCTATCTTGTAACTCCAACTTCTAACTACATAGCTGCACTTGTAGGCATCTGAAGCATCTAATCAAAACTTTCTTTCCCTTTCAAATCTAGTATTCCTTATTTCTCCTATTACCTATGGGGGGAGGGGAATAGTATCACCATACACTCTCTCAGGCTAGAAATATGGGCATCACTGTGGACCACCTTCCTCACATTGCTACAGTTCTGTTTCCTACCCATCTTTATGTTTCTTTTCCTTTTCCAATTAATTATCTTCATAGTGTCAATTGCAAATTGAAGAACTTCCTAGCTTCTAAAAGGGGAAACAAAATAACATTAGACTTGAAAGGGAAGGGTTTTCTTTGTTTTTTTAATTATATTTTAGATACAGGTTTACAGAACAAATCAAATTCGCATTAACAGTTAGTACACATATTGCTTTATGACACTGCTTAATAATCCCACATGTCAACACTCTCCCTTTTTTACCCTGGGTTCTCTGTGACCGGGTTTCCTGTCCCCTCCTGCCTTCTAGCCCTTGCCCCTGGGCTAGCATGCCCATTTAGTGTCATTTTGTTTTATGGGCCTGCCTAATCTTTGGCTGAAGGGTAAGCCTCGGAAGTGAATTCATTACTGAGCTAAAAGGGTATCCAGCGTCTATATGCTTGATATTTCTTCAATCTCTGTCAAGCCCGTAAGCCTGTTTTTTCTTGTGAGATAGAATTTTGTTCTACATTTTCTGCAGCTCTGTTCAGGGCAGGTGCAATTCCCACCAGAGCAGTCAGTGGTGGCAGCTGGGCACCATGCAATCGTACTGAACACACTCTGGTAGAGGCTATAGCGGTTGTGATCCATTAGTCCTCTGGACTAAACTTTTCCTTGGGTATAGTTTTCTTCATTCTTCCTTGCCCTCAAAACGGTAAAGCCAGTGTAGTATCCTAGAAGGTCATTCACAGGCTTTTAAGATCTTGGACAGCACTCATCAGAGTAGAAAGCAGAATATTTTCCTTATAAACTATGTTGTGCTAGCTGAGCCAGATGTTTGCCGAGACCATGGCCTCCGCCGCCCTTGGTCCAGTAATTCAGTCCCTCAGGCAGTTTGGATGTGTCTACAGAGCTTGAAAGGGAAAGAAAATTCTGGCTAGATGTTTCAGATGCCTCCAAGTGAGCATGTACACTTAAAAGTTAGAGATAGGAATTAGAGACGACAAGTGTATGGAGTCAACATCTTAAGAAAATGTAGGTGTAACTTAGAGCAACATGTAATGTGACAAGAGCAGAAGGGTAATTATATCCAGGGATATCAGCATTTCAAGACAGATGTGAGGAAGCAAATGCAGCGAAACAAAAATGAGGGTCACTTTATTTGTAGGATGAAGTTCAAATTCTTTATCATTACAATAAAGACTCTTTGTGCTGAAATACCAATTTACTTTACTAAATTTCTATCACTTTCCTATATGCATCAAAAATCCAGGCACAAGAAACTATTTGAAGGTTCTGACCACGTATTCAGGCTTGTATGTTCATATTCGTTCTTCTTCCTACCACTTTTTCTGTCAGTGTATCTCCTTTAAGACTCATCCCCTTATAGTAGTATCTCCTCATGTCCACACATTGTCTTTGGTTCTTTCCTGATGCCTTCTGGCATTAGAACTGTCCTTTATCATGTCACTAAAAGTTAGAGTCTTTTCATGAATCTCCGCTACTCAAATTCTAAAAGATGGTCTTGTTGCTGACCCTGCAGAAGACTGGATGTCCACTTCTTTCACCTAATTGTTTCATGCATCAAATAGCTCCATGTATCAAATCTGCTTTGCTTTGCTTAAGATAGTAAATTGGTACCCAGCTATAGAGTGAACAACAAAGGCAGTGCAGTATGCTTATGTGATTGCACTAATAATATTTATTAGTGTGATATTGGGCAAGTTATTCAACCTCTTTAGGCCTCTATTTCTTTATTTAAAATATAACTGAACTAATAGTAACTATGGAAACTCTGGTGAGGTGTTGATTAAGGGCTATGGTTGGTAACCAAAAGGTCTGCAGTTCAAATCCACCAGGCACTCCTTGAAACCATGTGGGACAGTTCTACTCTGCCCATAGGGTCGCTATGAGTCAGAATCAGCTTGACAGCAATGGGTTTGATTTGGAGCTGGTCTTAAAAGTAACTATCTAAAGGATCTCTGTAAGAATTACATGTGAAAATTAGCCTAGATTCTAGAACATGGTCCAAAACCAAACCAAACCCATCATCATTGAGTTGATTCTGAAATGCAGTCTGTCTTTTTTTCCAGCAAAATATATAACACATGTGTCACATTGTTATTACATTATGGGTTTTCTTGTCTGTCTTTCCCCCATACCCTGAACACATACTTGCTAACAGTGCCTATTTTATGCCCAAAACTAAACCAAACCCACTGCCATTGAGTCAATTCCAGTCATAGTGAACCTATAGACAGAGTAGAATTGTCTCTTAGAGTTTCCAAGGAGTACCTGGCAGGTTTGAACTGCCCACCTTTTGGTTAGCAGCAGATGTAAGACCTAACCACAACACTACCAGGATTTCCACCTGTTACATAGTACGTAGTAAATGTTTGTTAAAAATAATGAGTAAAAAAATAACTTACTGAATGTTATCTGGTTTAGGCTCTTCTATTTCTCCTTCTTCCTTAGAATATTTTCTTTGGACAATGATCAAGGAATTCTGGAATAGAAAATCTTTCAGTCACTTCAACAGTGCTACTGTTGCTACCTGGGTATTTTAGTATGAAATTTGAAATTGCAAAATTCACTTTATTAACATCAAACAGGGTGCTTGGAGCTGCCAGGAGTACTCAAGGCCAAGAAAGAGATGAAGAGAGATCAGACCACTTCCGAAATCTTTAACCTACAAGATCAAGCCTTGCCTTAAACCAGACCAACTTCTAAAGTTCTCAGTTACACAAGCTAATGAAATTCTTTTGTTATTTAAAAATATCTAGCTTAGACTACATTGATTTTTTTTCCTCTTGTTTGCATATAAAGAGTCCTAAGTAGTCCTAAGGGGTATAATGCTTTTCTTGGACTTTACTTGTTCTGTTTTATGGTAGACTTGTTTTCCCCAGTGCCTTTTCTCCGCCTTAGGCAAGTCACTAAACTCTCTGAGCCTCAGTTTCCTCATTAGTTGGTTCAATGGCCTATATTTGACTCATATAAATATTACTTTGGTAGTAATTCAGTTTATTATATTTGTGGGCAGATTACTTCTCTCCAGTGATCTTACCTGAACACACTTTTTATTCTCTTTAAAAAATCACATTGCTAAGCTTAACGGTTTCTTGGAAATGACTTGATTCAATGACTCCATTTAGTATACAAGGAATCTGAAGGCCAGAAAAGTAATTTTTACAAAGCCATACAAAAGCATCAGCTGAAAAGAAAATGTGCCATATTTATGTTAACTAGTAAATTATTGGCTTGACAAAACTGGTTATTTCTTACAAACCATTCATTTATTTTCTTGCCATGAGTCAGATCCGACTCGATGGTACTTGGCTTGGCTACATAAATGTAAAGATTTTGATGACACATTTTGTATCCATAAGGCTCTTACATATTGCTTTAAGGAAAGTCAAATAAGCAAACTTTATCAGCTACAAGATGGGCATAAACCAACATTATAACACTGAAAAGTTCTGAGAATCCCTCATAACTCCTCAATCATTCATTTATTCATCTCACATATTTATCCAGTCCTTCCAGTTATTAATAGGACAGTTTCCACAGACTCAAGAAAGCAAAAATCAATCATATTCAAAGAAAATAAAACAATCCTACTTTTTTTTAATTCATAGTAGAAAAGAAAACTGAACTAGGTGACGAAAGCCTAGAAATAGGTGAATGTGTGATTTAAGCCACCACAGATGTTAGCAACATATACAAAACAGGAACAACATAGCTGAATGTCTTTGACTTTGCAGAAATCACAACAGAGAGTCAATATGTACTTACTGAGTAAGTGTCACATGATAATTATTCAACCAGTTTCTTTCTCATACAATGCTTCATAAATACTCTCTACTATGAAGTAGGTATACATTCATACATAAATGAAGAAACTGAGCCCAAATGGAACAAGAAAAGTCTCCGAGGACAATAGACCTGGGTTATATTCTAAAATCTGAAACTATTTTACTGAACCTAAATGCCACAAAGGAAGACCAGGTTATGATTAATCTTTTTTATCACAGAATTAGGAATGGTGAATGATACCTCCCACTACTGGAAAAGAAGATCAAGATATCCCTTTACCTGAAGTTGGATTCAGCTGACAGTGCTGATGGGTTACTATCCCACATACATAAGAGTGAATGTACTGGATGTTATGCTACGGAGACAACCCGAGTTTGGGCTCATTCAATCCAAAAACAAACCCATTGCCACTGAGTCAATTCAGATTCAAAGTGTTACACAGTAGAACTGCACCAAAGGATATTCTTGCTGTGACCTTTGCAGAAACCGACATCCAGGTTTTTTCTCTGCAGCACCGCTGGGTGGTAGAAATGACAGCCTTTAAGGTAAGAGTTGAGCTCCAGTCACTTGTGTCACACAGTCACCTTGTTCTATTCAATACCAGTGTCTGTATTTCCTCTCACTGCCATCCACTCACCGTGCTGGTTAATAATCCTTAAGGGAATATTGAAGACTGCATCAAGGGCATCACCAGGTAGACTCTTAATCATCAATATGCAAGACTCTTTCTGCTTATAATTTCAGAGGCTGTTTCATATTTATCGCCTTTTCACAACGATGCTCCGGTGAGCGACCTGCTGAGAATGCTGGCAAAGAAGCATCACATTACAGCATAAATGAGAAGATCACAGAGCACTGTGCTTGAAATTGAATGAAAATTACAAGATGAGATTTCCTACTAAGTAACATTGTAAAAATAGCAGAAAACTTATAAATAGGAAAATCTTTTTACAGTGGTACCCACCAGTGATGTCATATACCAAATACATATCTCCATTGTTTCCAAAATGAATTGAAGAATAAAAATGAACTGTGAAACATAAGAAAGTGTACGCATGAAATCTTAGAGGATATTACCAAAGAATGACACTGTCACACCCCAAAAGTCGCTGTCACCTCCTCTGCAACAACCAACAGACATGGCTAAATTAATCGCAGCATCTACACTCTCTCCATAGTCCCATCCTTATTTTAAGATTCAGTCCTATTTATAACGTCAACAAAATATACCAGCTTCAGCATTCTGAAAGGCAACGCTCTTCTGAATCAAAGAAAGACATTAAAGACTGCATGAAAATTGCTGTGACTGCCTGGTTTTAACTTTGAAGTTCAACCATACGGCAAAGATCTGCCTTCCAACAAAACAAATGCATCCCAAGCCTGAAAGAGAAATAACAGCAATATCTTGTATTTTCTTGTATTTTCTCAATACAATATCTTGTATTGAGGCTGCTCAAGTGGGAGGCCAGAGCAATTGATCTGACAGTTAAAAACGTACAAATGCTAAGCTCTGAGAGAAGATTATCTAAGTCCAGTGATTTGCTGTTCTACTTAGCAGACAGGCTGCTTGAGGGTACATCACAAGAAACTGCAGTTTGTTGCATAATGGCAGTGATCTTTTCAGTCATCATTACTGTTATAGATAAAAGCCAACCAAATGTGTTATGTAAACTTCTAGGAGGTGCTGGTCTGAATTCCAAAAGCATATTTAAACGAGGACTGGTGAAGTGACCACGAAGAAATCCAATTTTGTGCACCTCATTTAAATTACCAAGCTAAGCTTAAGATTTCATAGGTGCTAACCTGTGAATTTGTTTCCCAATGACAATTTAAAATGTTTTCACTTCACGTTTGCAGAACACCCATGTTATTATACTATACAGTAAGCATTTAAAGGATCTGAAAAATATTTTTTCATAAAACATTCTCAGTAATTCTCCAAGTTTGTGATAGCAAACATTTTAGAAACTTTGATTTTTTCCCCCCTCTCATTTTCACTGATGTTAGACTCTCTGAGCTTGTTACATAATGGTGGTGTGTTATAGCATAATAACATATCTTTCATAGGGTTACAAGCAGTCCCTGGATTATGAAAGTCTTATTTACAAAAGACTACTACTTAAGAACAAATTGTCATAAAGCTTATTACATTAAAATTTTTAGTTAAATACATACAGTGATTCATAATAACAAATGCACATGTTTCTTGTGATGCTCATGAACATATTCCACAGTCTCAGAGTGCTTCTTAAGTGTTTTATAGACATAGAAAAGTAAAATATATAGTATATACTAAGATAAATATTTGACACTAAATAAGAATCGTGTGTACCTATTCTGATTTACTTATAAATTTGACTTAATGACAGATTAGGAATGAATCTCATTCATAATTTTGTGACTGCCTGTGCATTTATTGTGATATCATCCAAAGGATGCAGGAAGAAAAAAAAATCAATGTCTTTTCATCAAAGCACAGAAGTATAATAGCTACTATCTATTAAGGAAACCCCAGTGGCCTAGTGCTAGTTAGGAGCTATGACTGCTAAGTAGAAGGTTGGCAGTTTGAATCCACCAGGTGATCCTCGGAAATTCTGTGGGGCAGTTTTACTCTGTCTTATAGAGCTGCTATGAGCCAGAATGCACTTAACAACAGTGGGTTTTTCTATTAAGACTCTGGAGACCTGGTGGCATAGTGTTTAAGAGTTCAGCAGCTAACCAAATGGCTGGCAGTTTGAATCCACGAGCCACTCCTTGGAAAGCCCATAGGACAGTTATATTATGTTCTATAGGGTTGCTACGAATCAGAATGGACTCTGGGCAACAGGCATGAGCATTGAGACTATGTCCATAGTACTTTATGTTAATTAGCTCACTTAAACCTCCCCACAACCATATGTGGTTGGTAGCATTATTATCATTTTATAAGCGAGTTAACTGAGCTATGGAGACATTACATATGTTTCTCATAGCACACAGGTGCTAAATGGAGAAGCCTACTCCAGACAAGTAAACTCTGGTGGCATAGTAGTTAAGAGGTTGGTGCCTACTAACCACCAGGAACACTGTGCACAGTTCTACCCTGTCCTTCGGGGTCACTGTGAGTTGGAATCATTTTGGTTTTACCCTAAACACAGTCAAGCAAATGTATCGCATGAAAAGTTGTTGTTACCTGCTGTGGAGTTGACCCCAGACTGATGATGAGTTCATGCACAGTACAATGAAATGCTGCCTGATGCTCGGCCACCTCTTTGATTAATTGTGATCCTTGACTGATTTTATGAAGTTGATCACCAGGCCTTTCTTCTTAGTCTGTACACTCCACTGTAATCTGTTTAGCATTACAGCAGCATGCAGCTTCCACCCATAGATAAGTGCGGGTAGCATATGAAATGCATTGACCAGGATCTGAATCCAGGTCTCTCACACAGAAGACAAGAATTCTACCAATGAATCACCAATAGTCCCTGGTACCAAAGGTAATGCACACAGAGTCATTTAACCAACAAATAGTAATTGAATGCCGTCTATATGGCCGTCATTGCACTAGGCACTCGGGGAATACCATTATAAACAAGTTAGACAAAGTTTCTACCCTGGAAAAGACAAGTCCTGTGGAGACAGATTGATAACTGCTCTACAGTTCATTGTGCTTCCATTTGCAGTCGGGAGAGTTAGTTAACACTATTACGTCTGCCTTATACACTTAGAAAGCACATGGAAAACACTAAGACTTTACAAACTTCCTTTTAAGGGAAGTTGAGGGAGGCTGTGTAATTGTATAACTTCTTTGTTCTTCATAAGCTTTGCTTCTGAACTCAGAGATCCGAAAAAAAAAAAAAAAGAAGTGGAGCCAAAGGGGAAAAAATTAGGAAGTGAGAGTCTGGGATCCTCTTGAGTTTCTCATGTTTCATCACCTCTAACGCACTGATTACCCGTGAGATATTCTCCTTATTTCTGTATCAATTTTTGTAGCGATAGATCCGTGTCTCACGATTCCTGAACAAAAAGGGCTCACTTGATGGGCAGTATGTGAAAAGGAGTTGTTTTCTAGTCTAAGCATGATTAGCTCAAATCAACATCCAGAAGTAAAAAGGATCTTCAATGCTTGCAGTAAGACATTTAGGAAGTCAGAATTTTGAGTATGTTATTACCTCTTCACAGCCAGTATGTCAGAACCCTTTCATTCCGGCTCTTTGTCAGTGCCTGTCCCCTGTGAGCGTTAGCATACCGTACCACAAATGTCCTTTCCTCTTTCTCTACCCCACCCACCAACCATCTGTGTATCCCATTGGTTCAGAAGAGCATTCAGTAACTATTGGTTAACTTCACCAGAACAACACATTTGCATTTTATTCTGGACTTCCAAAGTTTTAACCTTTCCTGTCTCCTCCAAAAACAAAAAGATCATTATGTATCCTGGCTAGAAAGACAACTTACAAGATAATTTAAAGTAGAAATACCTGTACTTCATCTTCAAATCATGCTTCCTGGATGTAAGCACTGGTATACTACAGGTGGCTCTGGTTGCTAAATTTTCAACAATTTTGTGATCGTGTCCTTAAACACAGGCATTATTTAAAAGGAAGCGTGTGATTACATAATTCAAAGAAACAAAGTTAATATGCAAAATTCAGACTTTCTAAATGTTTTACGATATTTTAAACTGTTATCTATACTTCTGAGTTTATTCATATTTATACGATGCAAACCCTGCTGTATAGTGATTATGTGCTATGGCTGCTAACCAAAGGGCAGCAGTTTGAATCTACCGGGTACAACCTGGAAACTCTCTGGGGAAGTTCTACTCCGTCATGTAGGCGATTGCTATCAGTTGTTGTTTTTTAACATGATATGGATGCTACATAATTGTATGTTACCACAATGTAACTCTTCCCAATTTCATATTCATTTACTATTACATGCTAGGTTTAAATTGACTTTGGTACCTAGAAGTATTTATACAACAAAAGCTGCAAGGAATAGAGTCTATCCCTCTCGGAACAATTAAAATTTCACCAGTGTTATCACTAGATATAAATTTTTTCAGCTATTTAAAAAAAAGTTGTATTGAGTCGATTCTGACCCATGGTGGCAACACCATGTGTTACAAAATAAAACTGTACCGTAGGATTTTCATGGCTGCAGTATTTACAGAAGCAGATCACTCAGCCTTTCTTCCGTGTTTCTGCTGGGTGTGCTCAAACTGCTAACCCTTAGTCTAAGTATACACTATAAGCCACTTGCATCTCCCAGATCTTTCTCTACCTGTATAGACACTAAATTGGGCATCTGAAATCTAATTGTTAAAGTGGTAAAAAAGCATTGAAATATCAGCTCCAACAATTAAGTCCAAGAACTCAGTTGTTCTTAGAGCTACTTATCTCTGCTGAATATCACGGTGGTTACCTTTGAAGTACTCCCCTTGGGAAGCTATGCACCAATGCCAGTGTCTAGTCCACCCTTCAAGCAATTTTGGAACTCTCTCCAGAAAGGCCATTGTGCACTGTGGAACAGTGGCAAGTTTGTGAACTTATTTCTATAGTTGTCCGTGAGGGAGTTTTTAGCCGGTAAACAAATAATTGTATTGGAACACCCTCCCTACTTACCTGATCAGGCCCCCAGTGACTTTTTTCTTCACCAGAAGAGAAAGGAATTTTGAAAGGAAGATATTTGGATGTCATTCAGGACATGAAGGGTAATAGGACAGCAGCTCTGATGGCCATACCAGAAAAAGAGTTCCCAAATTTCTTTGAAGGGTAGACTAGGCACTGGCATTGGTGCATAGCTTCCCAATGGGAGTACTTTGAAGGTGGCCATAGTGATATTCAGCAGTGAGCTATGTACTAGCACTTTTGGTACTAAGAGTGTTTTGGTACTAAGGGCTTTTCATCACAAGAACCAGAATAATCATTTTATCAGTTAGACAAATACAACTGAGAAACGTCTATGGTTTACAGAACATTTCCTTTTTTACTTAGAACCTCACATTGATCAACCCTTATTTTAAGAAATCAGTCAACCATAGATTTTCCTTCTCCTGATATGCCACCCTAGGAACTCCTTAGCCCAATTCATACATTACAAAACCGTATATTTGCTTTAGATAACAATAGACATATGTGGTGTTTGTTCAGCTTTGCTACAGTAAATCAATAAACTTAACTTCTAACAGATGGGCTTTTGTTTTGTTTTCAGTAGATAGCTTTCCAGTCTAGAGTCTGTGGACAAATTGTGTTATAGATATTGATTAGTCTCACAGGAACTTAGGTTATAATCAAGATGTAGCCTGAAAATTGAATCCCAGGTAGGAAATTTAGCACTATATTTCACGCTGCCTCTTAAATATCTGAATGCTTCTTTCTCTTCTGGCAAATCAGAATGCTCTCATTTTCAACAGCATTAAGACCACGATTGATAAGACCCTCTTCATCTTCCGTGGAAGTTCAAGTGTCTGGTCTTCCATGAGCAGCCACTGGTCTCACCCAGGATTAGCTTTGGAGTAGCAATCAGTGTGTTGCCCTTTTCCCCAGTGCATTTTACAAAGCATTAATGAATATTAGAGACATCAAGGAGAAGTTCTGGAGGCAGAGAGGTGAGGGAAAAAAGGGACAATCTTACACAGCACACTACATAGTGAAATAATCATTAGAAACTTCTGTTTCTTCCAAAGTCCCAATTCCATTGCCAACCACATCTTCTTTATTTGTTTTTTTAATTGAACTTTCCCCTATCTAGTCATAAAGTCTTTCTATACCTTATTCTCTTCTTCATCCTCCTTTATACTACTGAAATTTCAAATAACAAGACTATCCTGTATAATTAATTAATTGAAAATAATTATTTTAGCTGCTGAGAGAACAACGTATTTTCTCTGATTCACACAAAAGGATCTATGAGTATGCCAAAATCCTTAAAATGTGTTCTATGCCATATGTGATTGTTAAGATTGTGTTTCAACTTGGTTGAGCCATGATTCTCAATGTTGTGGCAGTCGTATCATGCTGTGATCATTTGCCTGTTGAGATTTGATACAGGATCACTCCTGTGATGGGCGCTGCTGTGAGGAGCAATCAGTTGAAAGGGGCGTTTCCTTGGGTGCGTGGCCTGCATCAAGTGTGAGTGAATGATCTGGCAGAGGGTGTAGGCTTTTGCTCATTCTGGATCTTGCAGCTGACTCCTGTTCATTTGACCTCTGGTTCTTGAGACTTGAGCTAACAGCTTACCTCTGGTCTTGCCTACCAGTCTTGTGATTCTTCTGTCTTTATATCCTGTGAATAACAGTGCTGCTTCTGGCTTGTTGATCTTGGATCTGCCAGCTTCTGCAGATACATGAATCAGGAGAAATCTCTTGACCTCAAGATTTGGCACATTCTGCCCTCTACAATCATGTGACCCATTTCCTTGATATAAATCTCTCTCTCTCTTTATACATATATACATATACATACACACACACATACACATTTATACACTATACTGATTTTGTTTCTCTAGAGAATCCAGCCTAAGACATTATATAACTAAAGCAAATACACATATATATATTCTCTGTTCCACTCATGTGGCACTTCTCGTTGTCTTGATGATGCTAATATATATCGTTAGTCTCTGAGATAGGAAATTGTCAATCTAATATAATTTTGAGAGCCTTTTTTGCTTTTTAGTAATAATTTGTGGATGTCCTTTGAGATTTCTAAGTTGAAAAGATAGCCAGAAATCTCCATGGACTCAGGTGCTACCTCTCATGCTGAAAATAACAATTGTGTTAATATCTTCTTTGACAGAATTGCACCTTTGACCCCTTTCTTGAGAGTCAAATTCATTTGGAATACTCTAACTTCCAGATAGGAGGTAGAGATATGGTTTAAGAAAGGAGAAGCATGATATGAGAGAAGAGGTACCCATGAAAATTGTGAAAGTCAAGGAATACTGCTATAGATAAGAAATATTAAGAGAGAGAGACATTCAAAATTATCTTTGGCATAATAATCTGACAACACACTGCAAAACAATAAAAGAAAAATACAACATTAGATCAGTTCATTTGAGAATAAAGATCTATATTATTCTTTATTCACTTGGAACATAATTTGTAATTCACTGTGACTGTTTCTTACAAATATCTTGGTAAAACCTTCATTTTATTTAAATTACTCAAAAAAATTTTTTTTTTTTGGAAAATGCATGTCATAGATTGAATTTTGTCCCCCCAAAAATGTGCATAGCTGTTTGGCTAGGCCAAGATTCCTGGTATTGTGTGATGTTCCTACATGCTATAAGCCCTGCCTCTATAATGTTAATGAGGGACGATCCACAGCAGTTGTGTTAGCAGGGCAGGACTCAATGGATAAAATTATATCATGCCTTGAGGCAATTTCTTGGGATATGAAGGAAAAAGAGAATTGGATACTTCATACCACCAACAAGCAGTGCCAAGAGCAGAGCACATCCATTGGAAAGGACCCAAGTCCCCTGTGCCACAGAAGTTCCCAGTCCAGGGGAAGACTGAAGACAAAGACATTCCTCCAGAGCCAGTAGATGAAGCCTTCCACTGGAGCTCAAACCCTGAGTTTGAACTCTTAGCCTCCTGGAGTGTGACAAAATAAATTTTATTGTTGTTATTAACACCATCAACTTGTATTTCTGTTATAGCAGCACTAGGTGACTAAGACAGTGTACAGTAAAACAAGAACTGATATGATTCCCTACTTAATCCATTAAATTCTTAAAAATTTACGTGTATTTGATATTATTAATCCAGTTTTAATTAAAGCAACTAAGAATCGGTTGCCTTGGGTCTCATAGCTGAAACACTGCAAAACAAAGATTCTGTTTCAGCAACAGGTAGTATCAGTATTGATAAACCAGACAGCAAGAGAATAAGATCAACAATAGTATTTTAATTTCTGGAAAATTTTCTATCGTACATTTGAGTATGCAGCTATTGCTGATTTTTCCTGGTTTATTTTATAATATCATCATAAATTTATTACTTTATAATTATGTTAATAACTATATGAAATTATTATATCATCAAAGATACCAATCTCCATTTATTAAAATCTTCAATTTTTAGTAATATTTTATTGTGTTTTTGGTGAAAGTTTACACAGCAAATTAGATTACTACATGACAATTTCTATGCAATTTTTTTGTTTAATGATATTAGTTATATTTTTTAAAATGAGTCAATATTCTTATTAATTGCATTCTGGTTTCATTACCAATACTCTGTTTTCCCTGCTTCTTTAATCTTCACATATTTGTTTTACAGTAAATGTTGACTTTTTGGTCTCATATAGATGTACTGTAATTACACTGTAATTACAGGTAATGTCCTTTATTTTGTGTGCAGATCTGTTATTTCACTAAAAGGTGAGCTCAGAGGACAGCTTCAGTTCAAGATTTAAGGAGTATCTAAGCACAATAGTCTCAAGGAGCCCTCTGGTCTTATAAGTTTGTACATTTTAAGAATTTGAGTTATGTTACAGGTTTTTTCTCTTTCTATCAGAGCCTATTTACTATGGCCCTGATCAGAACGATCAGTAGTGGCAGCCAGGCACCATCTAGTTCTTCTAGCTTCAGGACAGACGAGGCTGCGACTTGTGTAGGCTATTGGTATTGTAGACTAGTTTCTTCTCTGAGACGTTGGTTTCCTTCTTATTTTGTTGCTCCTGAGGAGTGGAGACCAATAGTTGTATCTTAGGTGGCTGAAAGCTTTAAACTTTAAGGATACAGGAGATACAAAGATACAGCCTATAACTAGGAAAAAGATACAGATTTAAAAAACAAAAATGCCAAAAACATACAATAACGCATCAAATGAATAGTAAAGAAATTAGAAACAGAGGCCAAAATGCAGTTTCATAGTAGAAAATGCTGGGCTTGCACTGAGTCTGAAAAAGTGTCAAAGAGACGAATAAAGAACAGAGAGGAGAATGTATCCTAAAATTAAGGAAAGAAGATTACTGTTACTTTGGCACAAACTGATACTTATCTAGAAAATTTATTCATAGCTCCAAAGTCATTAAGACCAGCAACCTAGAGAAAGCCCGAGCAACAATGGACCTGCCTACATGAGGCTTTCGGGGTCCTGGCCAAAACACTGAATTCTGGTAAAGATCCTTCGTACTGCTCACCCCCTCTCCTAGTACTACATATTCTCTGTTCTTTGATATTAATCCTTCACCTTTCTTTATCCCGCTCTATAGCAATATAAGTCAGGCTTTCTTACCCTCTAGTTTCTGGTTCAATTCAGCCAATGGGAGGCCCTGGAGGAGATTAGAGAGTATAACAATAAAAGATGTCTCCTTGAAGGCTGTAGGTTGACAAAGGCTGGGCTTCTCTACCTAAAGAAGTAACTACTGTAGTTGAGCCAGCTTCTACAAACACACCTCTCATTAGGCTCTGGTTGGGCAACGGAATCCATCGAGAAAATCTGTAAGCTCTGTTTGGATCTTTTATTTTTCTCCTTTTGTACCTTTACCTCTAGTCGTATACCCTTGCGTATAACTAGATATAGATCAAGGAAAAAATAAAGATGAGGGAGCAATCAAAGGAAGAAAAATGGCTCAAAAAAGATTAATAATAGAAATCAATGAAGGCAGAAGTCAAAGCCAAGAGGACAGTGCCGAATGCAGTGGAGAGCAGAAGGAGAAGCTTTTCCTATTCAGTTACTTTCTTCAACTCTGCTCTCCTCTCTTGGCTTCATGAAAAGAATAATTGAAGCAAGAAGGAATTTTACAAACCTGAGCAAAATGCCCCCGCAGAATGCCAGTCTCAGAGTCCATTTCTCTCTAAAAGAAGACCCCTCATTCATCTTTGAAATTGGGGTTACTCAGACTGATAAAAACCAGCAGAGTTATCAGGCCAACGGAAGCTCAGGATGCCCAGGAGGAAAAAGAAAGCAAAGACTGATAAAAGTGACAGACAGGCTAAAGAGAAGCCGTATAATTTCATGTCAAAGCCAGCAAGTATCTCATGCTTCCTTCGCCCTCAACTGATCTGACAATTATTCCTGTCCCCTCTGAGCAAGAACTCATGCTTGACCTACAAATATAATTAAGCTACTTCACTCTTGATTTAGTTTCTTTCCTTTTTGTCCCCCATACCTCCAATTTATATTTTCTAGACATTTATCTTGCTAACATTTAGAAACTTCAGCCAAGCCAGTTAGAAACTTCAAGGCTTTGTTAAAAGAACCAAACCTAAATTGTTCAACATTTACCTCTTTTTTAAATCTGGTGTCAAATGAAGACTTGTGGTATCTGAATGGAAAGACAAATTGTATTTATTTGTTTCCTGATCATTAACAAACTCTACTCTTTCTGCGAATGGATCTTTTCATCTTACTTCTGAATCTCAGAAAATCCCACATGGTGAAAACATAAAAGAATTAAGCTAAAGTGAAGAGTTTAATGCTGGAGAGAAGTTAGGAGGTAAGATGATGAAAAGGATTCAACTCCCACAACTGAAATGGAATAAGCAAGGACTCCTCAGCTAACCAAGAAAAGGTCAGTAAAAGGATACCTTGAAAAGTTAGGACGCGGGAGGCAAATGTCATCAGTGCAAAAACATGGTAAATTAGGACAGATATGTTTTAAAAAATCACCAGAGTTATTTGTTCCAAGTATTCATTTGGGAAATTCAATAAGTCTGCATAATGTGTTGATAAGCCCCTAAGTCCAAGTATGAAATATCAAATCAAGTGCATTAATTAGTATGACTGACTAGAGCTGAATCCAAAACCAATATGGTTAGCCCTCAATTACTTGCTTTATTGGAGAGAAACAGCACTGTGAGGATAATCCCCTAAGCATTTCTTCTTGGCTTTAGTGTGTATTATATGCTACATTTTTGTTGCATGATTGCTTGTTTGTTTTTAGCAATGTTTTTCTTCCCAGTTATTTTTATTTAAGCCTAGCAAAGTAATTGAACTTTGCAAAGTGCTAAAGTTTGCTGAATGCTAACAAGAGCACCGAAGCAAGACCATGCGTAGAATTGATTATGGGGAACATTTGATCATAGCTACCTACACATAGGAACCCCTGATGGCGTAGCAGTTAAGTGCTACAGTTGGAAACCAAAAGGTCAATAGTTTGAATCCACCAGGTGCTCCTTGGAAACTCTATGGGGCAGTTCTACTCAATCCTGTAGGATTGCTATGAGTCAGAATCTATTCTATTGCAATGAGTTTGGCTTTTCTGTTTAACTCTGTATAGCCCTTTCTGGTGCTGCATTCTCTAATTCATGAGAACTCTCAAATTCCCTATGGTAAACTATCATTTCCAGGACTTTCAGAGTTTCTCAAGGAGATGAGGTCTAACTGTCATCCAATCAGTAATTCCTAGCCATCAAGGTAAATATTTTAGCACTCCAGTCAACTTTTCTCTACTTTAGAAACATAGGTAGATAGGAGGTTGCCATAGAGTAGATTATGATTTATGATGACCTCATATATGACAGCCTGGGAGGATTCTCAAAGTCAACAACGTGTTCAAGGTGATTGCTGCAGCTCTTGTGAGAATCCTTCTCACATAGGGTCTCCCTCGCCCTCATTGGCCTTCTTCTTCACCAAACACAAAATCATCCCCCAGTGAGTGATTCCAACTGCTCTCTATTCTGTCGTGATCCATAAGGCTTTATTTGGCTAATTTTTGGAAGCAAAATGCCAGGCCTTTCTTCCTACCTGTCTCAGTCTAGAAGCTCAACTGGAACTTGACCACCATTAGTGAGTATGCTGGTATTTGAAATACTATTAGCATAACATATAGCAACACAGAAGCCACCACAGTGTGTCAAATGACAATGTGCAATGTACCCCTCAGTAAATCTGTGTGCAGTTTTATTCTCTCAACTCCTCTCTTTCTGAAGTTCCATTTCAGCTGCAGAGGCCTTCTCTAGCACAAAAATTTTTACAATAGGTCAACTCCCTAACTTGACATCCATGCAAAGGCATCTTTCTATCCAACATCTTCTTCTGTAAAGAATCACAAACCAGATATATGATAAGTGGCCTTTTCCATGTAGCATAGCAACATTTTAATATACTAGAAACAACCACAGATTGTCAACCAAAATGGAATGACCCTACAGAGGAGATAATTGTAACTACTAATCCAATTCAAAAATCAAGCTCATTGGAGTCAAATTGATCTAGACTCATAGCTACCCTATAGGAGAGAGTAGAACTTCCCCATAGAATTTTCTAGGCTGTAGTCTTTACAGAAGCAGACTGGCATATCCGTCTGCTGTGGAGCAGGAAAAAGCCAAGCTTTCAGTTACTAGTCCATTGCTAAGCAGGGCTTCTTGCAAGCACCATAACCCACTGCTATCAGTTCCAATTTATACCACCACCATTTTGGGACACAGTAGAACTGCCTCATAGGGTTTCCAAGGAGCAGCTTGTAGATTCAAAATGCTAACCCTTTGATTAGCAGCTGAGCTCTTAGCTGCTATACTACCGGGGATCTCACAAGTACTAGAACAGGCTGACATAAATTTCAAAAATTAATTTTTGATTTGTGTTTTGGTGTCAATTTTGCATTCAGTCAATTTGTTGTGCTCTTGTTGGTGCAGCTGTTGGATAGTATCAAGTCAATTCCAACTCACAGTGACCCTGTGCACAGGGGAACAAACCATGGCCCTGTGCTGAGCCATCCTCACATCACTGTTCGACTTGAGCCCACTGTTGCAGCCATTGTGTCAATCTATCTCACTGAGAATCTTATTTTTTTCACTGACTCTCCGTTTTACCGAGCATGATGTCCTTTCCCAGGACGGATCCCTTCTAATAGCACGTCCAGTTTATGTGAAGCATAGTCTCCCTATCCTTGCTTCTAAGTAGCATTCTGATTGTACTTCTTCCAAGACAGATTTGTTCATTCTTTTGACAGTCCGTGGAAATATTCAAAATACTTTGCCAACAAAGGCATCAACTCTTCTTTAGTCTTTCTTATTCGCCATCCAGCTGTCAAACGCATATGAGGTGATTGAAAATACCATGGCTTGGGTCAGGCACACCTTATTCTTCAAGGTGTTTTTTAAAACTTTAAAATTTTTAAAACTTTAAAGAGTTCTTTTGCAGAAGATTTGCACAATACAATGCATCATTTGATTTCTTGAAAGCTGCTTTCGTTTTGATTGTGAATCCAAGTAAAGTGAAATCTTTGACAACTTGAATATTCTCTCCATTTGATAAATGATAGGATGCTACTTATAGGGCACGCTTAGAGAATGCAACTTCCCTTTACATTCAGGT
The DNA here is from genome assembly GCA_028571685.1 of Heterohyrax brucei. Lineage (NCBI taxonomy): Eukaryota > Metazoa > Chordata > Mammalia > Hyracoidea > Procaviidae > Heterohyrax > Heterohyrax brucei. Next base: position 38,828,881 of record CM053146.1, on the reverse strand, counting down.
AATAGCCTAGTTCAGGGCTTCAAACCGGTTCATTCTGGCTCAAACCCCTGCTGAGAAGTGACATTGCTAGCCTCAGATACACTGAATCAGAACTTACATTTTCACAGGACTTCTCAGCAAGTCTTACTTACAGCTTCCTGAGAACATGATAGACATGCAAATTCTTCTCAAGGGTTCAAGCCAGGATCAACCATTTGGAAGCTCTAGTCCGGGCACAGAAATAAAGGGGATATTTGGTCTGGACTCAAAGTATAGATTTGCATTTCTCAAGCATTGCTGACAAGAAGGGATGGATTACTCAGTGAGCGAAGTACACATTAGCTTACTTTTGCTTACTTGCTAATCGTAGGGCAGAATTTCACCACATTGTTGAAACCCATGTGAAGTTGTACACTACGGACTAGTAATTAAACACAACTAAGCCCATGTGTGTGTTGTTTAGTGTAAGCCCATGCATACTTGCTAACTGGTTAAGCTACCCCTGACCACAGTTGATATCAGGTGTTCAGCAAAGGTAGGAGAAGCCAGATGTTAAATGTGATGACTCTTCCTAGGAAACTGTTCTTACTCAAAGATTTTAGAGAGAAAGCTGATCCACTATAATTGGGAAATGATTGAAAATGGTATTCATATACTAAAGCAAACATAAAACTTTAAGATAAAACTCTAGAATTCAAAAATAAATGTAATAATGACTTCCACTGGCCTTATAAACATCTGTGACTTCCTGATATGCCAAGGATAATTACCAGTGTGCTTAGCATGGCCTAAAATTGTCTGAATTGTTGATGAATATAAGAATCTAATAAAGATCACTTAGGTTATTAAACTATATTCCATCTCCTGCCCCAATTATCACGCCAAACTGGATTAGCAGGCCTGCATTCCTCTTCCTCCCTACAAGATAGTAAGTCAGTTATTCCAAAGACCTCAGAGAGATAATGAAACTTAGGATAATTTGCACTTTTCAATAAGATGTAATGGAATTTTGTAACTCCCTGTTATTGTTCTGAGACAATCTCGAAATGCCTATCCCTTTGAAATCTGGCTACAAAAACAGCTGAAAATGTAACCAAGTGGAATGGTTTTGGAGAAGCTATTCTCACTGTCTCCCAGGTTTGCTGGCTTACCTGTTAATAAAACATATTTGAACTTTTTTCCCCATCTCTGAATTCCAGCTACAGTGACAGGTGGAATGAACCTGCTTTGATTCAGCAGCCGAAGGATCTATACATTTCTTTCTCAGCTCCCAGCTCTCCCTCACACTTAGTCTCCAATTTTTTAAGGTCTTTGCACATGCCATTTCTCTTGCCTGGAATGATCTTTGGTCTCATGACAAAACCACTCGTATTATTCAGATCTCAGCTCAAATGATACCTGAGATTTGAGACATCTGAGACAGTACGTTATCCAAGGCTAAGTGAAATCTTCCTGTAAATGGCTCTTATAGAACATTTACTTTCACTTTACAACATGCACCCCAGTTAATAGTAATATTCTAGTTTATACCACACGTCACTAGAACAATGCCAATTCATGGCAATCCCATGTGTGTTAGAGAAGAACTGTGCTACCTAGAGGTTCTCGGTGGCTGATTTTTCAGTACCCAGCCTTTCTCCCAAAGAGCCTCTGGATGAACTTGAACCTCCTCTGGGTTTCCAGAGCAAGTATTTCAAGAGATCCAAGTGTAAAATACATAGTCTTTTACAATCTAGTCTTAGGTGTCACACAGCATCATTACCACTGCAAATCTTCCCTAAGTGAAGAGGAAAAAACAGATACCCCCCCTCAGCACTGCTGCAATCTATAGAAAAGTGGCAAAGTTACATTTTAAGATGAATCTTTTGGATGGGAGTTACTACTGTAGGCATTTTTGAAAAATAAAATCTCCTTGAGATCTTTTTCAGAAAATCTATGAGGAAGACAACTTTGTAAAAGTACATCACTTTTGAAGTTCAATAATGGTTTTAACTTTGTAAATACTCCAGAAACATTTTTAGTTAACGCTTAAATTACTTCTATAAAGCATATCAACCTTTAATTTTCCTGCTTTGTTGAAATGAAATTTTTTATCTTAAAGATCACATACCTTGATTTCAGATCATATATACGTTCTTATTCTGAGAAACCTTATATTTATTTTAACATGTTAATTTTAGTCGTATGTTAGTTACATTCTTCTCTTTGACCATTTTTTAAATGATGTTAGTTACATTCTTCTCTCTGACCATTTTTTAAATGGTATAAACTATTTTGATGAGGCCTGTTACTGACCCTAAGTAGTAATAACATTGCTTAACCTGTTTCAGTAATTTTGCCACTTGGATTATTCTAAGTGCTTCCACATGGACACTCTCAGAATCTGAGCAGCACACTTAAGGAGCTCTCTGGAGTATCTTCAAGTTCAAAAATATCATCTGGCCAATAGTTCCCTTTATAGCCTCTTGAAAATGCTCACTAAACTTTTTCAAAAATATTCAAGAAAAAAGAACTCATCCTTAATATCTAAAATAAGGCTGTCAAACAACTTCACAAATAACTTACTGCAAATACTGCCAAGGCAACAATGCTTCCACAATGAGAATAAGAAAGCAAAACCATAAAAATAGAGCATACATGACAGAAATGCAATGAACCAGCAGCTTCTTCAAGCCCTGAAATACCCTGGCTTCCCATTACTCTGACAGAAGGGGAATGTCTTCTGTCTGCCACCTCCAAGTGTTCCCTGAATCTGATACCCAAGGTCATGCCACCTAGCCAGCCAAGAAGCCAGGTGCCACTAAGGAACAGTAATAATTTCTGTAACTCTTGGGTAGTGCACTGGGGGACTGCCAGTGAGGGGTCTCCTGTCTTTCTTCCCACCTCTAGTGTTTCTACAACTGTGCTCTCGTAAAGGCTGTGAATCTCATAAAAACTACCAGGCAGGAAATGAATGCTGGTTGGTATGAGTGGAGAGTACAGGGGAATATAGTAAAAGCTTGTATTTTAGATGTAGGCAAAGATAGAAAAGAGCCTTAGGAAGGATGAAATAGTAAATCTCAGGACTAAATTACATGTAAGAAGGGAATAACACTGCAACAGATCAGAAGCAAACCTGGTAAACTTTTGACCAGATGATGGCACAAGAAACGTATGGAAACATGGTATTTAATAACATTAAAATGAAAGAGAGTAAGTAGAGACAATATTTGCTGGTTATAACAACATAGAGCTTAATTCCTTTGTCTTCACCTAGAAACAGAAAGTTCACAGAGAACAATCTAATAGTCTAAATAATTCATGTGTCAAAGTAAAACTGGAATGACAACTTGAGAAAGTGTGTCTACAATAAGAAAACTACTTGTGAAAAATGACTAAAACTATAATCAGATAAGTAAACACTTTAAATTATTTTAACAATGAATGAAATAATATTAAATATGTAAAACACAAATCTATAAAAATGACAAACCTAAGGAATACAGGAAGGAGGAAAAACAGTGTATTGATGCATTAGAAAGCCATTAAAAAGAAGAAATTAAAAGCTGGTTCTTTGATGATAATAAGAAAATTTAAAAATTTAATTGTGTTGAAGCTAAGTAATTAAAATCCTAAATTAAATGGGAAATCATCTATAAAATTTCAGTTCTCAAAACTACTTTATCTGAAAAATTTCAGAGCTTTTTATGCGTATGTAATTATAAACATATACATATATGTTTCTTATTTCTGTGTGTATATGTAATAATTGCAAATTAAAATATTAAAAGCTATGTGAAGAAATGAATGAAAGATGGATGGAGAGAAATTGCCAGCCATTAACTTCTGCTCATGATGAGATTAAGGTTCAGTTTTACTTTCTTGAAAAGTGGTCACAGGAAAATTAGAGTTTTAGTCTTTGGTGGGTCTGAGTTTGTATTTTACCTTTACCTCATACTCTGCCCCCATTGTGTCTATCAGCTTGTTGTACCGTGGGGACTTACATGTTGCTATGAGAGTGAAAACTATGTCACCGGTATTCAGATACCAGCAGGGTCAATTGTGACAAACAGGTTTCAACTGAGACTAAGACAGACTAGGAAGAAGACCCTAGCAGCAGTCTACCTCTGAAAAGAATTAGCCAACAAAAATTTTATGAATAGCTTTGGAACACTGTACAACATAGTGCCAGAAGGTGAATTCTCGCAGGTTGGAAAACACTCAAAAGATGACAGAGGAAGAGCTGCCACCTCAAAGTAGAGTCAACCTTATTGACACGGAGTCAAGCTTTGGGAACTATTGTTTGCTGATGTGGTATGACTCAAAATGAGAAGAAACAGCAGCAAATACCCATTAATAATCAGAATGTGGAATACATAAAGTGTGAATTTAGGAAAATTAGAAATCATCAAAAATGAAATGCATAGACATTGACATCCTAAGCATTAGTGCAATTTTTAATCAGCCAGTCATGTGGCTTACTATACCAGAAATGACAATTTGAAGAGAAACAGTGTTTCATTCATTGCCAAAAAGGATCATTTCAAGCTGTATCCTAATGTACAATGCTGTTATCAGATAGCATCCATACACCTATAAGGGTGCTCAGTTAATATGAATGACTATTATTGAAATTTATGCATCAACCACTAAAATGAAAGATGACAAAACTTTCATCTTTCACTGAAAAAGATGAGAAGAAAACATGTAAAGAAAAAAAACTTTAGCACAGAAAGTTAAATGGAACAAATTAATTGTCTACAATATACCAGAAAGACATCAAAATGATAGTACTAAGCTCAACTCTATCAATAATCATGATCAATGCAAATGGACTAAATGTACCGATAAAGAGACAGAGAGTTTCAGACTGGATCGAAAAAAATAAATAAATAACCTCTCTATATACAGCCTATAGGAGCCGCACCTTAGACTCAAAGACATGAACAAACTGTAACTCAAAGGATAGAAAAACTATATCAAGCTAACAACATTCCAAAAAAGAACAGGAGTAACAATATTACTCTTTGATATAATAGGCTTTAAAGTAGAATCAAGCACACTGGATAAGAAAGGATATTACATGTACAGTACTCCAGAAAGATATAGCCACATTAAATATCTATGCTCCCAATGACAGGGCTCAAAAGTACATAAAACAAACACTAAATGTATTGAAAATAGAAATAGCTCCACAGTAATAGTACCAAATGTTAACACACCACTCTCAGTGAAGGACAGAACATCTAAAAAAAAGCTTAATAAAGACATGCAATATCTAAATGGACAATCAACTGACTTCATCACATAGACATTTACAGAACAAAAGTCATATACCCAACAGAAGTCAAGTATAATTTCTTTGCCAATGCACATGGAACATTCTCCAGAAATGACCACCTATCAGACCACAGAGCAATCCTTGAAAAAAATCATAGTACTGAAAAAAATGCAAAACATCATTTCAGACCATAAAGCCATATAAGTAGAAACCAATAACAAAAAGAAAAAGAAAAAAAAAAAAAGTCAAACACATGGAAGTTGAACAACACTTTGTTCAAAAGCAAAAGGGTTATAGAAGAAATCAAGGATAAAATTTAAAAAATCCATAGAATCTAATGAGAATGAAAACATATCCTACCAGAACCTATGGGACACAGCATAAGTGGTACTGAGGTCAAATAATCTCAATAAATTCACACACCAAAAAGAAGAAAGAGACCAAATTAAAGAATCAACTTTACAACTCAAACAAGAGGAAAGAAAATAGCAAAAGAATCTCTTGAACACAGAAGAAAGCAAATGATAAAAATTAGAGCAGAACTAAATAAATTAGAGAATAGAGAAACAACTGAAAGAGTTAACAGGACCAAAAATTATTTTTTGAAAGGATCAATAAAACTGATAAACTATTGGCCAAAGTGACAAAAATAAAATAGGAGAGGAAACAAATAACATGATTAACAAACGGGATGGGCCATGTTATAACAGACCCAACAGAAATTAAAAGAATACTATGAAAAAAATTTATTCTAATAAATTGAAAAACCTAGAGAAAATAGGCAAATTCCTAGAAACACACTACCTACCAAAACTAGCACAAATAGAACAACTAAATAAACCCACCACAAAAGAAGTGATTTAAAAAGATAATTTAAAAACTTCCAACCAGAAAAAGCCCTGGCACTGACAGCTTCACTGAAGAATTCTATTAAATAGTTAAGAGAAGTTAACAACACTATTACTAGAGGTATTCCAGAGCACATAGATGGATTCAATATTCTCAAATTCATTCTCTGAAGCCAGCATAACCCTGACACCAAAAACAGGTAAAGACAGTACTAAAAAGGAAAATTAAAAAAGAAAGGGAGGTAGATCCAAATAAGTAAGGCAACACCGAAGAACAAAAACAAAGTGGGAAACCCCACAATACCTGACTTTAGAAACTATTACACTCCTATGGTAGTTAAAACAGTCTGGTATTGGTGAAAACTAGGTACATAGACCAATGGAACAGAAATGAGAATCCAGATATATCATCATCCACCTACGTTCAGGTGCTACTTGAGAAAGTTTCAAAGTCCATAACCTGGAGAGAAGACAGTCTCTGTAACAAATGGTGTTGACACAACCTGATAGCCATCTGTGAAAAAAAATGAAACAAGACCCATATTGCATACCATGTACAAAACCTAACACAGAACACATCAAAGACCTAAATATAAAATCTCAAACAATGAAGATTATGGAAAAGAAATTACAGACAATACTATAAAATATTGGCATGGCACAAACATGCTACAAAAAAATAGTAACAGTGCATGAACACCAGAAGAGGAAAGAGAGAACCAGGAACTCCTAAAAATCAAACACGTATGCTCATCCAAAGTCTTCATCAAAAGGGTAAAATGACAACCAACACGCTGGGGGGTTTTCGGGGGAGGATTGTCTACAACAAATCCAATCGCTGTCTGCTTTCCGTAATTTACAAGATACTGCAAAACCTCGCCAAGAAAACAACATATAGCTGAATTAAACAATGTACAATGGATATGAACAGGCAAGTCACCAAAGAAGACAAACAGGTGACTAACAGATACATGAAGAAATGCTCATGATCACTAGCCATTAGAGAAATCCAAATCCAAATTACAATGAAATACCATCTCACCCCAATGAGACTGTTATTAATTCAAAAAACACAAAATAATAAACGTTTCAGAGGTTGTAGAGACACTGGATCTCTTTTACACTGCTGGTGAATATAAAATGGTACAACCACTTTGAAAATCGATTTGGCACTTTCTAATAAAGCTGAAAATAGAAATACCATATGATCCATCAGATCCCACTTCTAGGAACACATTTTAGAGAAATAGGGGCTGTCACATGAACAGATACATGCACACCAATGCAATACAATTGCAGTGTAGTACACAATAGGAAAAAAATGAGATCAACATAGGTGTCTATTAACAGATGAACAGATGAACAAATTGTGCTATATTCACATGCAACGGTAAAAGACAGCAACGGTCTTAAGAAACGTTGCTTAACACGGAGTCACCTGAAATATGTTGAGTGAAATTTGTCAGTTGCAAAAGGACAAATACTATACGAGACTCTTATTATAAGGACTTCAGAAAAGGTTTAAGCACAGAAAAAAATAACCTTTGATAGTTACAAGGGTGGGGAAGGAGGGAGAGACATATTCATAGATTATATATTATATAGGAATTGGGTTAGGTGAAGGGAGTGACAGAACACAGTAGACGGGAGAGTAGCACAGTTGGAATATACCAAAAGCTAAAGCATTTCCAAAATACAACCCAACATTTTGCAGGACATAATAGAGGGACAGGTGTCTGAGGACCATGGTTTCAAGCAGCATTTAAGCGAACTGTTCATAATTTTTTTTGTTTGTTTTAAGAAAATGTTTCGCATCTAACTTTGCTGAGAGACCTCTGGGTCTTAAAAGCTAGAAAGCCGTCATCTAAGTGTCATCAATTGGTCCTAATCCATATGGAGCAGAGTAGAATGAAGGGCATCAAAGATATGAGGAAAATTGAGCCCAGGAGACAGAAAGTGCCTTATAATCTGAGACTACATCAGCATAGGACCATAAGAGCTAGATAGTGCCCAGTCACCACCAATGATTTGCCCTGGTAAAGAACACAATGTAAAGTCCGTGGTGTAGTTGGAGAAAAATGGGTATGCAGAATTAGAACTCTATAAAAAATTTAAAAAAAAAACCTGATGATCAATCAAACCAGAATCCCCTCAGAACATGGGGTCCAGATTCTCTGTTAGTCCAGCACTTAAAAACTACCAAAGCCAACTCTTTAGGAAAACATTGAACTTGAATATAAGACACAGAGTGATGCTGGTGAAGAATGTGCTTCTAGGCTTACACATATACCTAACGCTGTCTGAGCACTCTTGTCCAGAGATGATATGAGAGGGTGGAGGAGGACAGGAGTTGCTTGAATGGTTATAGAAAGTATAAGGTAGAAAGTAAGAGTGTGCTGTCACAGGGTAGGGAATGTGGCTAAAGTTGCATAGCCACATCGGTACAGGTTTTACATAGCTGATTGACTTGGATTAGAAACTTTCACTTAAAGCCCAATAAAATATTTTTAATAAATAAATATAAATTATTGATGAATTGGAAACAACAGTCAATTTCAAATCACATAAAGAGACAGATTGCAATGGATTTACAAAGTTCCCAAAATAAAGAATCAAGACATTTTCCAGAAGAGAACTTCCTGGAATTATCAGTGTTAGAATACAAAAGGTTAATATGTAGAAATCTTCTACAAATCAAAAAGGAGATGAGGTAAAATGCAGCAGAGTCTAATGACAAGCTAAACAGGCTGCAACAACATGTAAACCAAAAACCCACTGCCATCAAGTTGATTTTGACTCATAGTGACCCTGTAAAACAGAGTAGAACTGCTCCATAGAGTTTCTGTGAAGCATGTCCTGGATCTGAAATGCCAATCTTTTGGTTAACATCTGTACCCTTAATCACTATGCCATGAGGATTTCCACAACAAAGCATACAGCGGCAAAAATTAGAAATTCAGAAAATTAATTATACAATTATAAAAGTAGAAAACTTGACAGAAAGTCAAAAGAGCAAAAATGAAGGAATGAAAAGCTGATTTAGTAAGATGGTACATAACTTATGACACCAATATAGTTGAGCAAAAACCAGATAAAAGAATTTTTTTAAAAAAATCAAAAAACCCTAAGAATTATGGGGAGCTGTATGAAGAGGAATAATCTACAAGTGTTTGGAGTACCAGAACAGTGGACAATAACAAAAAATAGAGAGAGAATTGCCAAAGATTTGCTGACAGAAAACCGTCCTGGTATCCTGAAAGAATAGAAGATACATATCCAAAACACTCACTAAATTCTATATAAGATAGATTCCAAAAGAAAGACACCAAGGAATATTATAATCAGACTTGTCAAAATTAAAGACAAGGAGACAATTTTAAACATGACTAGGGATAAATGAAAAATATCCCACAAAGGAGAGTCAATAAGGCTAATCTTGTACCACTCAGCAGAAACCAAGCAGTCAGGAAGCCAATAGGATTACATATATCCAGCAAAAACATCTCTCAAATATCATGGCAAAATTGTGACATCTCCAAGGAAACAGAAATTTACAAAATTTGCAAAACCAAATCAAAATTACAAGAAATACTAAAGGAAGTCTTTGGTTAGATAATCGGTAACATCAGGAAATAACCCAAGACTGGGACACAGAATAGAGCAACTGGATATTAACCTCAACAGGGGAATCACAAAGATAAATCATAAGTAAAACATTGAAAATAGGGAAACAGAGTTGTCATTACTAGAACAGTGTAACAAGAAAGAGGGACTTAAAGAGAAAATGTAATCATAGATCTTTCATAAAGAGAGGAAGTCAAGGCAATGTAAAGAAATTAAGAACTGGCTTAGAAAAATAGGGGCAAATATTAAGTTAACCACAAACAAAACTATAAATCCTAAACACCAAAATAAAAACAAGAAAAACATGAAGTCTTAATAAACAGAAAACCACCAACATTGAAAAAGATGAAAACATGTAAAGAAAAAACACATAGTACAGAAAATTAAACAGAACGAAGGAATTGTTTACAATGCAGAAAAAAATACATCCAAATGACAGAACGAAATTCATGCCTAGTAATAAGCACACTGAATGGAAATGGATTAAATGTACAGATAGACACAGGATGCCACATTGGATAAAATGCACAACTCATCCCTATGCTGCCTACAGGAGACACATCTTAGACTTAAATACATAAATACACTAAAACTCAAAGGATAGAAAAAATACATCAAGCTAACAATATTAAAAAATGAGCAGGAGTGGCAATATTAATCTCTGATAAAATAAACTCGAAAGTAAAGTCCACCAAATTGGATAAGAAGTGACACTATACAATGACTAAAGTCTCAGTAATCCAGTAGGATATATCGCTATTAGGTACCTATGTATCAAATGACAGAGCTCTAAAATACATAAAACAAACTGTAACTGCATTGAAAAGAGAAATGGACAGCTCCACAATAATAGTATGATACTCCAACAAACAATTTTCAGTGAAGGACAGAATATCCAGGAAAAAGCTTAATAAAGACATGAAAGACCTAAATGCCATAATCAACCAACTTGACCTCATAGATTTGTATAGAACACTCCATACAACAGAAGCCAACTACTTTCTTTTCCAAAGCTCATGGAACATTCTCCAGAATTAATCACATATTAGGCCACAAATCAATCTTTAACAAAATCCAGAGTATTGAAATATTACAAAGCATCTTTTCAGATCATAAAGGCATAAAAGTAGAAATCAGTAACAGAAAAATGGAAGGAAAAAAAAAATCAAACACATGTCAACTGAACCCTTGCTCAAAAACTACTGGGTTATAGAAGAAATTAAGGAAGGCATAAAGAAATTCACAAAACAGTGGAGAATGAAAACACTTCTTACCAGAACCTCCAAGACACAGCAAAAGCTGTGCTGAGGGGTCAGTTTTCTCAAGACATACACACATTCAAAAGGAAGAAAGGCCCCAAATCAAAGTATTAACCTTATAACACAAACAATTATAAAGAGAGCAGCAAAAGAACACCTCAGTCTCCAGAAGAAAGCAAATAAAAATTAGAGAAGAAATAAATAAGAGAATAGAAAAATGACTGAAAGAGTTACCAAGATCAAAAGTTTCTTTTTTGAAAAGACCAACAAAATCAATAAACCATTGGCCAAAGTGACAAAAGAAAAACAGGAGAGGAGGTAAATACGTCAAATAAGAAATAAAATGAGTGATGTCACAGCAGGCCAAATTGAAATCAAAGTTGAATTCTAATAACATTGAAAACCTAGGGAAAAAGGGAAAGTTTCTAGAAATATACTACTCACATAAACTAATATAAACAGAAGTAGATCAACTAAATAAACTGATCACAACAGAAGAGATGGGAAAGATAATTTAAAAAGTTTCCAAACTTTCCACTAAAAGACCACAATTGATGGTCCAGGGGGCCTCGGTGTTCCCCTGGGAGCATCGTCCCTGGCCCTGATGCTGCCCCTGTCCATAAATCATAATAGAGGTCAACTCTTTGGACAGCAATGGATTGCACTTGGTGACAAAAAGTGACCATATCATGTGTGCACTCTATGGTCCTAGGCATCTAGAGGATGCTGTCCTGCTAACCTATTACTGGAAGTGGGGGAGTGGGTGGAGGTAAGGTGATAGGAGATTGTTGGGAGGATAAGACATATATGAAGTGGAGAGGAAGAGTGTGCTGTCACCAGGCAGGGAGAGCAGTGGGAGTTGCACACAGGTGGGCATGTAAATTTATATGAGAATGTACATTTTCACTCAGTCATAATTTAAAAAAAAAAAAAAAAAGATAAAAAATTCCCAACCAAAAAAGACCCTGGCCCTGACAGCTCCACTGAGGAATTCTGCCAAACTTCTAGAGAAGAGTTAACACTATTAGAAAAGCATATCAGAGCACAGAAAAGGATGGAATCCTGCCAAATTCATTCTATGAAGCAAGCATAACCCTGATAACAAAAGTAGGTAAAGACAACACAAAAAGGAAAATCACAGACCATTGTCACTGATGAACTTAGATGCAACCTCCTCAAAAAAATTCTAGCCAACAGAATTCAACAATAAATTAAAAAAAAAAAAAAATTCATCATGACCAACTGGTATTCTTACCAAGAATGTAGGGATGGCTCAACCTTAGAAAAGGAATCAATATAATTATCCACATAAATAAAACAAAAGAACTTCTTGATTTTATCAAGATACAGAAAAGGCATTTGACAAAATCTAGCACAATTCATGGTGAAAACTCATCAAACTAGGAACACAAGAGAAATTCCTCAATATAATAAAGAATATTTATACAAAGCTAATTTTCAACACCATTTTTAACGGACAGAGTCTGAAAGCATTCCCCTTTAAGTAGGGAAATCAGACAAGGATGCCATTTGTCATCATGTTTATTCAGCTTATGCTGGAGGTCCTAGCCAGAGCAGGCAAGATAAAGAAATAAAAGATGATCCAAACTGGTAAAGAGGAAGTAAAAGTATGTCTGTTTGGAGATGATATGATCTTATGCACACAGAAAATCCTGAAGCAAAAAAGTAAAAAAACTCTCTTGCTGTCAAGCTGATTACAAATTACAGCAACCCAACAAGACAAAACAGAGCTGCCCCATAGAGTTTGCAAGCAGGGTCTGATGGATTTGAACCACTGATCTTTTGGTTAACAGCCATAGCTGTTAACTACTACACCACCAGGGTTTCTCCAAAAACGGTATCCACAAAAAGACTCCTGGAACTATTAGAAGAATTCAGTAAATTATCAAGAAATAAGATAAATGTACAAAAATCAGTTGTACCACCAACAAAGGGAGCATCAAAGATAAAAGTCATTAAATCAATATCACTGACAATAGTCCCCCAGAAGATAAAATACTTAAGAATAAATGTATTCCAGAGATGTAGATCTAAATAAAGAAAATTACAAGACTCTACTGCAAGAAACCAAGAGTCCTACATAAGTTGAGAAACATACCTTGATCATGGATAGGAAGACTCAAACTCATGAAAATATCTATTCTCTCCAAAACAATCTATAGATGCAATGCAATCCCAATACAAATTCCAATGGCATTTTTTAATGAGATGGATAATCAGACCATCAACTTCATATGGAAAAGGAAGAAACTTCATGCACAAAGCATTACTGAAGAAGAAAAATATGGGAGGTCTCACACTGACTTTAGAAACTATTACACTGCCACAGTAGTCAAAACAGCCAGACACATAGACCAATTTAACAAAATTGAGAATACAGACATAATATCATCTAGCTATGAGTAGCTTATATTAGCCAAAGGTCCAAAGCCTATGAATTGAGGAAAAAACAGTCTCTTTAACAGTGTTGATATAAAACTATCTGCAAAAAATGAAACAAGAGCCCATGTCTCACACCTTGCACAAAAGCTAACACAAAATGGATCAAAGACCTAAATCTAAAATCATAAAGATCATGGAAGAAAAAACAAGGACAATGCTAGGATCCCCAATACACAGCATTAACAGACTACAAAACATTACCAAAAATGCACGAACACCAGAAGGGAAAACAGATAACCTGGAATTCCTAAAAATCAAACACGTATGCTTATCCAAAGACTTTACCAAAAGAATAGGACAACCCACAGACTGGGAAGAAAATTTTGGCTACCACAAATCTGATCAGAATCTACTTTTCATAATCTACAAGATACTGCAAAACCTCAACAACAAAAAAGATCAATAATCCAATGTAAAAAAAAACCTGGGTAAAGGATATTAACAGGCACTTCAACAAAGAAGACATCCAAGTAACTAAGGAAATAAATGCACACAATCACTAGCCATTAGATGAATCCAAATCAAAACTACAATGAGATACCATCTTGCCCCAAGAAGGCTGGCACTAATCCAAAAAATACAAAGTAATAAATGTTGGAGAGACTGGAACACTTCTCCCCTATTGGTGGAAACGTAAAGTGGTACAACTATTTTCCAGATCAGTTTAGCACTTTCTTAAAAAGCTAGAAATAGAAATGTCATATGACTTAGCAATCCAATTTCTTGGAATATAACCTAGAGAAATAATGACTGACACATGACCAGATACATCCACACTAATGTTTATTGGAGCACTGTCCACAGTACCAAAAGAACTGAATCAACCTGGTTGCCCATGAACAGATGAGTAAACAAACTATAGTATATTTGAACAACAGAATACTATGGAATGATAAAGAACAACAATAATCTTGGGAAACACCTCACAACACGGAGTAATCTGGAAAATACTACGTTAAGTGCAAGTAAGTAGTCAGTTGCAAAATGAAAAATATGTTATGACACCACTATTATAAGGACTCCACAATTCGTTTAAGCACAAAAGAAAATGGTCTTTGATGGTTATAAGGATGGGAGAGAGGAAGAAGGGTGTTCACTGATTAGTTAATAAATAAGAATTGAGTTAGGTGAGGAGAGTGACAGCATGTAGTAAAAGGAAGGTCAACACAGCTAAACTACACCCAAAACTAAGTAGTTTCCTAAATATAACCCAATATTTCAAAGGACAGAGTAGCAGAGGCAGGAGTCTTGGTATGTCTAGGTCAGTCAGTTAGCTAAGTTTTTTTGAGGAACTGTTCTGCATTCCTCTTTAGCAAGTGGCATCTTAGGTCTTAAAACCTGTCAAGTGGCCATCTAAGTAGCATCAAATGGTCCCAACCCACCTGGAACAGAGTGAATGAAAGACATCAAAGACATGTGTAAAGTATGAGCCCAAGAGACGAAAGAGGCCATTTTATCTGCATGAGACAAGAAGAACTAGATGGTGCCCGGCCACCAACGCTGACTGGCCTAACAACAATTACAACATACAGTCCCTGACATAGCAGGAAAAATAAATAAATAATGTGTTTGCAAAACTAGAACTCTGTTAGAAGACCAGACCCGATGATCTATCATACTGGAGGGTCCCCTAAAGATGTGTCTCCTGGACTCCCTGTTAGCCAGTCCCAAAGCCAACTCTTCAAATATTGTTCTAGACTATAAGACTTAAAATGATACCGGCAAACAGTGTGCTTCTTGCCTTAAGTAGATACATGAGACAAACTGGGTAGTTCCTGTCCAGAGAGGAGATGCAAGCATGGAGGGGGACAGGAGCTGGTTGAAGGGACACAGGAAACACAGGGTTGAAAGGAGGAGTTGCTGTCACAGGGTAGGGATGATGTCGGACATAAGAAGAACTGTAGTCATCCTTTGTATATGATACTAACCTTGTGTTCTTTATTCCTTTAAACTTCAACAAGAAGATTTAAAATTTATCAATGTCCATCATAGGAATGCAAAAAACAACCAACAACATCTTCTTAAGTTAAACAACTTCAAAGGATGGGGACTCCCCATGCTGCTTCCCTCTTTCCTCTTACTTGAAGTTATTCTTCTTAATTAAACAGCCTTGAAGGGTGGAACTCTTATTCTGCTTCTCTTCCATCTCCCTGCCTGTAAATTACTCCTCTTAGCTAAATAACCGGAAAGGATAGAACCCTCATCCCACTACCTTCTTAAATCCCTGCTTGAAGCTATTCTCAGGGTCAGCCTCCCTGGAACTGTGCTAATGAAAGACTTGAATGACCACTGACTGACTCCATCCTATACTGAGTCCTGCCTAGGAACCAAAAAGCTCATGCCAAGGAACTAAAATGCCAGACATATGTGATCAAAATATATAGCCAAATCCCATTTGAGGGCAAAGAGTTTTACCGACCCCCATCCCACCCCCGTTTCAGTGCCTAGTCTCCACCTAGCCTCTTTTAATATGCATGCTGTATCCCGAGAAATTAGTGAATATGTGTAACTCTTTTTTTCTTACCTGGTATAAAACTTCCCAGAGTCCTTTGTTTGGGGAGGCAGTCTTTGGAGTCTCTGTTTCCTTGCCTGCTGGTGTGCAATACAGTCTTGCTTCTCACCTTACCTCCTGTCTCAAAGATCGGCTGTTTGCGGCAGGCACACAGACCCCACTTAGGTTTCTGGTAACAGCAAGAGCAGCTACAGCAGCATAGTGGTCGGGGGTGGGGAGTTGGGGAAGGAGGGGAGGAGGGATTCATATGACAAATTGGCGTAGATTGTAAATTTTCACTTAATGCACCATAAAGTATCTATACTTTTTATTGTGGTTAAGTAAAAGTATACAATCCAAATCAGTTTCACATACATACCTATCTGCAGATCCCTCTGGTCTCCCAACCTGGTACCAGCACACTCCCCCTTTACACTCTGTGTATCTAGTATCCTTTTAACAATCTCCACCCTGCCACACCTGCTTCTCTCCCATGTAGAAAGAAACCAGCAGGACAGCCTCTTGTAAGTGCATACAGCCATAAAGTCTGCACATTGTATCACCACACTGCGTCCCTGAGTCCAGTCCATCCTTGTCTGAAGAGTTGACTCTTTACTGGTTTCTGGTCAGGGACAGTAGCAGGTCTAGGAGCTATGTTCCCAGGGGATACTAAAGGCTGTCAGACCACCAATTCAGGTCTTTTAGTAGAGTTCTTGGGCTGCACATCTTTTTTTCTCATGTTGCCTCAGCAATTCTGTATTACGTCCCCTGTCATGGCTGTCTATGGTGGTGGCCAGGCACCACCTGTTTCATCTGGTCTCATGCAGGTACTGTATCCCACTCACATGGGTCCTGTGCCTGCTGGGCTCTTCTTTCCTTATATCTTTGTTGTTTTGATGATCATCTGTTTCAGATGAGCTGGGACCATTTGGTGTACCTCTGATGGAAGCTTGCTAGCTTTTAGGACCCCTGACTCCACTCACCAATGTGGGGTGCAGAAGACACTCTTAGCAATAGACTAAGCCAATTGGCCTTGATGTCCCCTAAATACATGGTCCTCAGACCCCTGTCCCTGCTACTGAGTCCTTTGGAATATTAGGTTGAGTTTGCTTGGCTTAGAAAACCTTTCAGTTTATAGTGAAGCACAGTTAAGTTGATCTACTCTCTACTGTGGAAAACACAATAATATATTTTTAAACTATTTATTGTGTACCTGTTGTGTGCCCAGCACACATACATTAAATAAGTGTTTTGGTAACGCTAACATGAATAAAATTTAATTACTTAAAGAAAGTGCAGCTCTCATGGTAATGAGCTATATCATCCCTAAGACCCAACATTAACAAATAACAAGTCAATGGGCTAATTTGTCCGCCTGTCCCTATTGTCCTGGCCTTATCTTTCACAGGTTCTACTTTTGACAAGTCTACTGACAGAGTCAGAGTTAACTCATCAGTACTGGGTTCCATAGTTTGGCTTTTGATTACTTGCTGTAGTGTTCAGTTTGGAATTACTAGCTGACTTGAAGTTTTATTTTTTTTCCCTCCGTGACTGCCTTTATCTTTGATGTGTGCAGAAAGGATTCATCATCTCGGTCAGCGCTTCTGAGTCTCAAAATGTGATATCCACAGAACTCTCCTTTATTCAAAATCTATTTCACTCTTTTCACTCATTATCCAATAGAAAATCAGTAGATTTGAAATCTTTCAAGAAAAATGTGTAGGAGCCATTAAAACAGAAGTACTTGAGCCTCATAAAACGGCTACCCGGAATCTCAGCTGGACTCTACCTTAAGTCTTGCTAACTTTTTGAACAGTCATTGATTGACCCTTGTACAAACTTAAAAGCTTGCATCTAGGTAACAGTTTCTCTTCCCAGTGAAACCAAAGATAAGAATGTTCCCACAGGCTGCAAGCTCTTAAGCTTATCAGATTTGTCTAGGGAAATTGCCCTCAAGAAATGTATTGCTCCCCCAACTGTTTTTAAGAAGCCCAGGTGGTACAGTGGTTAAACGGACAAACTGCTCATCAAATCAAAACAACCAGCAGATCCACTGAGAAAGATGTGGCAGTCTGCTTCCAGAAGATTTCTAGCCTCAGAAACTCTTATGGGGTAGTTGTCAGTTGAAATATAGCTATAGGTTTGGATATAGGGGTGTAGGTAGAGGGTACAGCTATTTTTAAGCCAAATGCCCTTGGGAAGAAATCATTTGTAATCATTTTATAGCCACCTGCACATCACTTCTGCAATTACCCTGTAAAACCAATCCCAACATCCCACATACGTATTCCACACCAGTTCCTTTCAGTTCTTCTCTTTGAGACACCCTGCCTTGGGCTACCTCACTTCACCAAGCACCAGTCATGGAGTTGCACTGTTAGTTCCTGATTTCATGACGTTAAGAGTCCCCTTTTTCCCCTCTCACCTTTCTGGGAGCAGTTGTTTCACTCAGTGAGATCAAATGTTTGTCAGTCAGGACTATTTTTAAACCTTCAATAAATCTGTTCGCTTTTATTTCAATAGTATGTGTTCATTGGAATCCTGGTGGCCCAGCGGCTAAGAGCATGGGTACCAACCAGGAGGTTAACAGTTCAAATCCACCAATCGCTCCTTGGAGACCCTACAGTGAAGTTCTCCTTTGTGTATAGGTTGCTACAACTGTGAATTGACTCAACAACAACAAGTTTGTTTTCTTGTGTGTGTGTGTCCATTACTTTTCAACAACAGTCAAGTAAAAACATGTCTGTTAAGTTCTAATTTAAATAGCATAACTCTAACTGAGCTATAAGCTGAAATCATCTGTGTTGAAACATTTTCCTATTTTTCCATCCGTTTCATATAGCAGACGTGGAACCGCAATTGGAGGAGACTGTGAAGCCAAAGATTGGTAAGCAATCTTCCTTAGCAGACAACACACGGAAATGCAAACCCTTGTCTCTAGTGTACTAAAGCCTAAGATAACAAACCAAACCAAATCCGTTGCCGGTCTAGCCAACTGCAACTCATAGTCATCCTATAGGACAGAGTAGAATTGCCCCACAGAGTTTCCAAGGAGCACTAGGTGGATTCAAACATAGTTCTCTGAAATCTGTTATGCCTGACTAAAACATTTCTTCCTACTTATAGAGAATATACTTTTAAACATCAAAGACCTTTTATACATCCCTGCCTCTTTAAAAATTATGATAGATTTCCAAATAAATACAAGAGCAAACTTTTAAGAAATCCATAGTATTAAATTTAAATTAAAAGGAAAATATTCATTCAAAGAACATTCTCTGACCTTAAGTCTCTCCTGCTTTCATTTTATTCTAATCTGCATACGCATATATTCTCCCTTAGTAGTATCTTTCTCTCCAAGGATGGATTGGTAAATGTATATCTATTGTCATCTCGGCCCCTGTAACGCTGACTTGCTTCATTAAGCAGCCTATTTCAGTTGGTCCACTGCCAACCTGAGACAGTTGCTGAGCCACTGGCACTTTCACAAGGACTGCATAAAAATGTTTCCAACCTACACTGTTTTACCTCTGTAATTAGTGCCATCCGAAATGTAAACCCATACTTCCCTAATGAAGAGAAACACAGAAATGAAAGAGAACTTGAAAACCAACTTCCTTAGGACTCGCACATTTAAATGCCTTCAAAGCTATCTAGATAACCTGTGAAGCAGCAGACTGGGAGAGTGGGCCTTTAGAAACTCAGAGGACACATATTCTCATGGACCGTTAAAAAAATTTGGTTAAGTATACACTGATCATAAAATCTGCATTTACTGGTCAGTTCAGTCTCAAACAGGACCCTAGTGGTGTGGTGGTTGCAGGGCTTGGCTGCTCACTGGAAGGCTGGCAGCTTCAATCTACCAGCTGTTCTAGGATTGTGAAGTTTTAGGAAACCCAGGTGGTACAGTGGTTATGTGCTACAGCTGCTGATCAGAGGGTCAGCAATTCAAATCCTCCAGACGCTCGCTGAAAGCCCTGTGAGACAGTGCTACTTTGCCTATAGGCCCACTATGACTCGGAATCAACTCAATGGCAGTTAATTCTTTGGGTTTTTTTTTTAGTCTCAAAGGCCACCGGTTACTACTTTATAAGTTAATCTGATCTCCACATTTTTCAGTTAAGAAAAGTAATATGCAGAAACGGTAAGTGACCAAACCACTATGAGTTAGTAAAATGACTACATGGGAATTTACTAAGTGATTTTTGTTATATGTTTTTTGGGTTTTTTGTTTGTTTGTTTGTTTGTTTGTTTTTTACTTATAAAAGAACAGCTTTGCAAGTCTGGACCGTTCCTAACTCCAGCTTCCTACCTCCTTCAGCCTTCTCTCACTTTAGGTTATTACCTTTTTTTGTTGTTTGCTTTTTAATTGTCCCAGTTGCATGGTATTCAAAATTGATACCATCTCGGGTAATCTGATTCTTTCTATATCTTTGGCTGTGTTAGTTTGTAGTTTGTTTTACTGTTTCCCCTACGGCTTGAATCTGAACTGACACTGTCACTTCCTTCAGCTACTGGGATGTTAGCACAACCTTGAAAAAACTGCCTCTGCATCTCTGCTCGATCTTGCCCTCTGCTGGTATCCTAAGAACATGCCAGGCCAAATTTGCGGAAGAAGAAAGGAGAAAGGCGTTTTCACAGATTTGCATGAAACCATTCCAGTTCAGCAGGCAGTCAGCTGCCCCCCAGGGATGTGAACAAGCCCAGCTAAGTTGTGCATCGCTGCCTAGCCATAGCACAGCTGACCACGAATGCCTGAACAGGCACAGCCCAGACCAGATCGCAAGGAACTGACTAGATTAGTTAAACCCCACAGATTTACGAGCTAAATACCACTGCGATTCAGTGGTTGCTTGCTACTCGACATTATTGTGTCAAGAGATGACTGATGCACCCTCTTCGTAGTCTTCAAACACTACATCTGTGACTACATTCAACTGAGTCACAGCGACAGAGGGCATTCAGACAGGCATGGGGCCGGTGAGATACAGCGCTAGGCAGACAGCCGGTGAACATTTACACAGGTTGTGAGTAGTCACGGGGTTCAAATGGTGGGTATAAATAGTTCAGAAACCGTTTCTAGTTGAAAACTGTATTTGATCAGAATGCAAGCAGGCTCAGGACCCAGGGCAGGCTTGGACTGTGGTTAAGACTTATCGCAATCAAGTGATGAGAAATTCCAGTCAAAGGTAGCTCGATAATTAAAACAGGGGAAACTACTGCAATTCCTGTAAACTAACTGCTGAAAGCCCTGGTCACATAGTTGTGAAGTGCCACATCTGCTAACCGGGTGCTCCTTGGAAACTATGGGGCAGTTCGCTGTGAGTCAGAACTGACTTGACGGTAGTGGGTTTTTTGGCTTGGATATTGCCATAACAAGCAGTACTCCTGTCTTACAAATTGGCATAAAAAACTCCTCTTTAACCAAACAAACTACAGATAGGTTCACCAGATAAAATACAGAACATCAAATTAAATTCAACCTTTAGATAAACAACATAGGAATCAGATAGGCATGATGTTACATGTAGCTGTATGACCTAGACCAACTTGCTTGTGAAAGGACCCCCAAGAGGGGAGGCCCCTCCTCAAGTCACAGGCGACGGCATAACCCCAATCAGTCACAAAGTCCGCAGCTTGATGCAAACAGCAAGAGGCTTTATTGAAAGGACCAGCACGCTGGGGCTCAGCTTTCAACTCACGCAGGAGTAAAAAGGCTGGGCCCCGAGCAGGGGAAAGGGTATGGTATTTAAGGGTTGGGGCTACAGTGGAAAATTATTTCAGAAAACGGGACTTTCCAGAAGCTGGGTTGTGTAACTATTTCAGCAGTCAAGAATGCAGGGGGTCAGTTGGGCAGTATAGATAAGGGCAGGGTCCTCAGGAGGGAGGATGTTTTCTGAAACAAAGGAACAGTTAGGCTTGTTAAAGAAATTTTCCATTACACTTGAACCTCTCTGAACCTGTCTCTTGAGCCCTACAATGGATATAACCGTGCCTGTGTTCCAGAGTTGATGCGATAATGGTAACTGAGTCTATGCAAAACATTTTGCAAAATATGAGTGACTATTTGAAACCCATTACTAATGAGTCAATTCTCACTCATAGCAACCCTATAGGACAGAGTAGAACTGCCCCATAGAGTTTCCAAGGAGCACCTGGTGGATTCAGACTGCCAACCTTTTGGTTAGCAGACCTAATGCTCAACCACTACGAAACCAGGGTTTCCCAGTGACTGTTTAGGACTCAATTAATAAATAGTAGCTATTATTAAGTTAGGAGCCTGGGTGGTACAGTGGTTATAATGCTTGATTGCTAACTAAAAGTTTGGCAATTTAAACCCGCTAGCCACTTTGCAGGAGAAAGATTTGGCAATATCGTTTAGTAAAGAATTACAGTCTTGAAAAGCCTACGTGGCAGTTCTATTCCATCCTATAGGGTCTCTGTAAGTCAAAAGTGACTCAAAAGGAGTGGGTTTGGTTTGGGTTTTTCATAATCATGAAATTATTCATAATATACTAAGAAGAGTATAGAGGAGAAAAACTGGAAGAAGGTGGAAAAAAAAAATGACTTTTTCATTGGAAAATCTGTCACCATAGAGTCAATTTTGATTCATAGCAACCGTGCAGAGCAGAGAAGAACTGTCTCATGGAGTTTCCAAGGAACACTTGGTGAATTCGAACTGCCACTCCTTGGGTTAGCAGATGTAGTACTTAACCATAATGCCGGTACAAAGTAAATACACCAGTAAATGTGCCAGTACAAAGTAAATATAAGGTTATGTATTTTAATTGGGAGGTGAAAACAGCTAATCCGCTTGCCTGTTCACTGAAAGGGTAGAAGCGCAGTCCACCCAGATGCTCCTCAGAGGAAAGCCCTCCTGAACTACTTCTGAAAACCAGCCATTGTTCTCCTCTGATACATTGGCGGGGTCACCACAGATTGGTGTTGACTTAACAGCAACTGGTTTTGTTTTAAGAGGGACATAAGCAGAAATATTTGAATACATGTTACACTCTGTGTCTGCATGTTAGTCCCCAACACGCATTGCTGAAAGAAAAACATTAATAAAACTATTTTGAATTCATTTGGGGAAGCATTTAAACTAAAGAAACGTAGATATCAGACATCTTTTTTTTCTGTAACTCTACCCATTTTGAAGCATATTTATGGATTGCAGTTTTGCCAGTTAAAGAAAACCTCTATTCTATATTTTTCTTCTTTCTGTAACAAGAAATTCCTCCCAGACTCTTGAGGAGAAAAACATATAAAATAGATTGGAAAACAGTAGAACTGTCAATTATGTGCTGAGAAAGGGTAGATTAATCCCCATGGACTTCATAGTTGACAAAGTCCTCGCTTAATGTGTTTAGCAACAGTGCTAAGAGGAATCTAATAACAGCACTCTGGGTATCACATTGCTGTTGTATGAAATAATTACTGCCCGGGGGAGATTGAAGGTAATCAGATACACTCAGTGTCCTCACACCTCGGGGAGGAGGAGGGGGCAAGGGCGATTATCTTCCCATAATACTAACAGCTATTATTTCTTCTTAAATGTATTTCAATGAAACGACACTGTTTTTGTTTTCCATAAGTGACTGTTATTTCCCTAGTGTCTCCTTTTTTTTTTTCTTTTGTTTTCAGTGTGAAGAAAGCCAATTTGCTGTTCATGAAGTTTATTGTGGAAAAGGAAACTGTAATGAGAACAGAGAACAAGGGGAACTCTCCTGCACGATTGGTGGGAGTGCAAACTGCCGAAACCACTCTGGAAAACACGTTGTTTTATCTAGTAAAGTTCATGATATGCATATTCACTCCTAGGGATATACATTAAAGAAATGGGTGCATGTGAGCTTCAAGAAACACACGTAGGATGGAAAGAGTAGT
This sequence comes from Heterohyrax brucei, assembly GCA_028571685.1. Taxonomy (NCBI): domain Eukaryota; kingdom Metazoa; phylum Chordata; class Mammalia; order Hyracoidea; family Procaviidae; genus Heterohyrax; species Heterohyrax brucei. The sequence continues at coordinate 38,805,070 of CM053146.1, read as the reverse complement.
GAGATTTATAACAACCCCTCACTGGGAAAAAATGTCCACCAGGGATTCACTGGATACATGGTAATATATGCAAAATTCAGAATACCAAATTGCAATTAAAATGAATGAGTTGCCAGCATATGCAGCTACATGGATAACCTCCCGAATAGACAATGTTAAAGAACTCAGCCACTAGAGAATATAAGCGATTCTGTTTATATAATGTTCAAAAACATATCCAACTGGTATGATTTCTATTTAAATTCTCAGATAAGAAAGGCTAAAATTACTAGGGAAGTCAAAAATAAGGCCATGTTTTGGGGAAAATAGGGATTGTATTTAGGAAAAGTCTGCAAGGGGCAAAATTTAGAGGATAGTGATAGTTCATTTCTGGACTTGGTGGTCCATATGTTAACTTCTTGATCTATATAAATCCATTAAACTGCACAGTTATGTCCCATGTACTTTTCTGTATGAATTTTACATTTATAATAAAAAGAGTTTTCAAAACATGAAATCATATTTCCTTTTTATTAAACTGTTGTCTCTAAATAAAGGAGGAAAAAAAACTAAAACCGAAACCCACTGCCATCAAGTCGATTCCATAGAGGAAAAGAGGTTGTCAATTACTAGAGTCATAATGAACCCTTAATAGGCTCTCTTCTAATCCTAATAAATCTGTAAGTGCATTATCACCTTCCCGACTTGAGGAATAGGGAATGAAGTTCAAGGAGGCCCAGGAACTTGTCTATGGCCATGTCATGAGTGAACACAAAGTCAGTATCTGAACACAGATTTGACTCCAAAGCTACGCTCTTTATACTTCACCATGCTGATTGTACCCGCACTAAGGACAGCTTTATGGACAGAAAGTTCATGTTTTCAAGTTGAAAGCCTAATTAAACACACACTGAGGTTCAGTTTTGATCCACAATTTCAAATATTTTAAGTAAATCTAAAAGATAACTGCTAAAACAGATATGTAAAGTGGGTTATTCTCTAAAAAACACACCATAGTATTGATTAAATATGCTACCTGTTAGTCTGAATTATGTATTGTTTCTGTTTGAATAGTTAAAAAAAGAAACCTAAGTCAGTGATTCATATCAAGAGAGTTCAGAAGGGTACAACCAAAGACCAAAAACCTATTTTATTCCAAGAAGTTTTCCTTCAAGACTTTGCTTTATGCCCTGGTGACAAAAATCTGGAGATTGCATACTGATGGGAGAGACAGACAATAAGCGAGCAAATTAATCAGGCGTCTTCAGACAGTGATAACAGACACCCCAAAGCAAACAAAAAGGGGTAATGAGATGGAGACAGATGAAAGTAGCATGGCAGAAGTGGAAGGCAAAATCTCTTTCAAGAGCTGATAAAGGGTCCAAGGCCAGAAGGAGGACCAGAAGACAGCCGCCTAGCCACAAAAAAGGGGGAAGATACCTAAAGCAGAATCAACAGTGAGTACAAATTCCAGAGCTAAAATTGTGCTTGGTGTTTTCAGGAAACAGAAAGAAGCACAGTGTAATTAAAGCCTGGCCAGTATGGAAACGTATCAGCTCAGACATGATTCAGCTTTAACTAACAATTCTAAAATAACCATAGTTTAAACAGAGATTTTTTTTTGTTCAGGCTATCAGGGACCTTGGTATTTTCTATTCTGGGGCTTGGTTATCATCTCTGTGATCTAAGAAGGGCACCTGAGCTCTAGCCGTACAACTGCATTCCAGCTACGGAATCAATACTCTTCTTCTAGGGGCACTTGTTAGAAACTAACGCAAAACTTTGGTACACATCTGATTCACTAGAAAAAAGTTAAATGTGTAATCTATTATAAGGGAGGCAGAGAAAGTCCAGCTGTTGTTCTTTGGCACTACCAAGTTTGTTCCAACTCATAGTCAACCTGTGAACAACAGAGGAAAACGCTGCCCAGCCCTGTGCCATTCTCACAAGTCACTGCTGTCCTTGAGCCCACGGTTTAAGCAACTGTGTCAATCCATCTCATCAAAGGTCTTCCTCTCTTTCTGACTCTCTACTTTACCGAGTGCGAAGTCTTTCTCCAGGGACAAGTCCCTCAAGATAACATGTTAAAGTACATGAGAGGTAGTTTCACCAGTCTCACTTCTAAGGAGAATTCTGGCTATACTTCTTCAAGACAGACTTGTTCATTCTTCTGGCCAACAAAAAGCTTTGCTGTTGAGTGGATTCTGACTCATAACAACCTTATACGACAGAGTGGAATTGCCTCATAGGAATTCAGATTCAAATTGTTGACTTTTTGGTTAGCAGCTGAGATTTAAACCACTGCACCACCAAGGTTTTGGTAAGCCCATTGAAAAACCCATAGTCATTGAGTCAGGTGTGACTCATAGTAACCTGAGAGGTCAGAATAAAACTAGTCCATAGTGATTCCAAGGAGCGCCTGGAGGATTTGAACCACCAACCTTTCGGTTAGCAGATGTAGCACATATTTGACATTCTTCACCAACAGCAAAATTCAAAGCAATCAGTTCTTCAGTCATTCATTCATTGTTCAATTTTGGATCGCATATGAGATGACTGAAGGTATAAGGACTTGAGTCAGGTCCACCTTAGTCCTCAAAATGAAATCCTTGCTTTTTAATACTTTAGAGAGATATTTTGCAGCAGCTTTGCCCAGTGCAAAGTGTTGTTTGATCTCCTGACTGCTGTTTCCATGGATGTTCATTGTGGATCTTAAAAAAAGGAAACCATTGACAGTTTAAATATTTTTTCTGTTTATCATGTTACTTAGCAGTCCAGTTGTGAGGGTTTTATTTTCTTTGTGTTGAGGTATAAGCCATACTGAAGGCAGCAGTTTTTGATCTTCATAAATAAGTGTTTCAAATTCTCTTTGCTTTCAGCAAGCAAGGTTGTGCCATCTTCATGGGGGAGGTTATTAGCGAGTCTTTATCAAATGTCAATGTCATGTTCTTTATTTAGCCCAGCTTTTCAAGTTATTTGTGCAGCACACAGGTTGAATAACTATGGAGAAAGTATACAACACTGATGCACACCTTTACTGACTTTAAACCATAAAGCATTCTCTTGTTCTGTTTGAATGACTATCTTGGTATATGCAAAGGTTCTGCATGAGCACAAAGAATGTCCTGAAATATCCATTTTTTGCAACATTATTCATAATTTGTTATGATCCACACAGGCCAATGTCTTTGCACAGTCAATAAAACACAGGTAAACAGCTTTCTAGTGTTTTCTGTCTTTAGCCCAAATCTATGTGACATCAGCAATAATATCCTTTGTTTCACGTCCTTTTCTGAATTCTGCTTGAATTTCCTGAAGTTCTCTGTCTATATACTGCTGCAAATGCTTCTGAATTATCTTCAGCAAAATTTTACTTCGTGTGATATTAATTATATTGTTCACTAATTTCTGCATCCTGTTGGGTCACCCTTCTTTGGACGTAGCTCTCTTCTAAATTCCTTGGTGTAGATCAGTGATTGCTTCCAGGGCTGCACCTATTTGTTGAAGCATCTCAATCTGTACACCCAAGCCTTGTTTTTTGCTAATGCCTTCAGTGTATCTTGAAGTTCTTCCTCCAGTACCATTAGTTTCTGATTACATGCTACCTCCTGAAATTATTAAATGCAGACCATTTCTTTTGGTACGATGATCCTGTGTAGCTTTTCCATCTTTTTCTTTTAATGCTGCCTGCATTGTTCAATATTTTGTCCATAAACCCCCAAAACCTGTTGCTGTTAAGTCAATTCTGACTTACAGTGACCCTGAAGTCTGTAGTAGAAATGCCCCAGAAGGTTTCCAAGAAATGGCTAGTGGATTAGAACTGCTGACATTCTGGTTAGCAGCCAAGCTTTTAGCTATTGCACCACTAGGGCTTCAATTGGCACATAGAATCTTTCAATATTGCAATTCAGATAGCCCAGCAGGAAGCTAAAAATAAAAGATTTTTTTATTACTAAGAGAAAAAAAAGAAAATGTGTATTTGTCTATGAAAAGCAATTTTTTTCATGGAGTGAAGAAATAGAAATTGACAGTGAAGAACAAGATAGAGAGAGCTCGTTTAGGAACTTGGAGACCACAGAAATTTGAATTTTGTACTCGAAGGCAAGACTAGATATCCCACATAATCCTAGAATAATGTCTTTCTTGAATGTAAGAGCTTCAAAGAAAGAAAGCCTTGTCTATGTTTCTTGGATATATCATTGTCCAAGACTGTCTAGCAGACTTCAAAGTCTCTTAAAAGTAGTCGCCATAACTTGAAGTCATCTAACTTCGTTTCTGTCTCCAACTTTTTCAAGTCAGCCACTGTGTCCTGTCAATGCTATCGTGAGAGCATCTCTTGCACAAAAGATGGAGAAGCTTGGTAGAGATATAAAATCTGAGTCTAGGGACCACTGCTAGTAACCCTTACCCAGGCAGGATAAGGAACAGAAAGAGTGTTGCTCTGTAGTATCTATCTTGGGAGAGCTGAAGGAAAAAGAGAAAGGAGACTCCAGTTAGTAGCTGTTTTGTCTACACAGTAAACAAATTCTCGTGCTAGTACTGGCAAAAGTGGTTAAGAAATAGTTACAACCTTGACCAGAGAGACAAGAAGGCACTTCATTTAGAATACAGGAATTATGCGACATCCCAAGGAACCCTCCACTTCCGAGTTGTAAGGGAGTATGTCGTTGGAAAGGCTGAAACTCCAGGAAACCAACTGGGGAGAATCAGTCCCTGAAATTTTTTCACCTTTCCCAACAGTCACCTCAAGATTAGACACCAGATAGGACCATTACTAACATTCAGTTTTCATTTGTTGAGCGAAATCTGAAATATTTCAGGAAAAGGTTATAAACTACTGGGCATATTACTCACATATTTGTCCAAAAAGTTATAAATATGAAATTCAAATCTAGTCTGTGAATCAGATTCTATATTCAACTTTATTATTCACTGAGACTTTCCCGTTACCCTTTGCATCTAACAAAAGGGCCTGGTGATTCACGGGATTTGAGTGCAGAAGCTCTATAGCCCCATTGCTATTGAGTGGATTATTTTCCATATCAAAAAGATGAATAAATAAATATTTCCTTCTGGCAATTGTCATAAGCCAAAGGCCTCCCAACAGACTCTGAAGGAAAATTATGCAGAATTTCAGTCTGAGGGTTCAATCCCAAACGTGACAGGTTTGGAAAACATCAACACCACAGATTACCAAAAAGGAGGGATCATCCCGAGCCAATGAAACAGATGCGGTGGCAACAGGCACGTCCTCTTCAAGCCATTTAGAAGGCTGCTTTGTCAGCTCTGCCTTTAAAATCTTGATGACAGTGTTAACATTCCACTTACCTTGTTTAGCCTTCCCTGTGAAAATAATTGGGGAAATTTAGTTGCCAGAATTTCCAGAAAAGGTCTTCGAAAATTAAGCAACATTTTCATTTCAGTTTTAAAGGCTGCAGAATGTCCATTCTTGCTTCTCATTCTTAAAAATACTACAGACAATAAAATCCACCTTCAGTTCATTTAGTTGTGGTAAGAATCATACCCTCTGGGTACATACATGATAAAGCGTCTCTCAGCACAGCATGAAAAGTTGATGATCACTGACAGGAACAGGAATAACTGATGAGTTATAACTTGACATTTTCTTAGTCTTCTCACCCCCACCACTCTTCACAATCTATTAAGTGTGCTGTCTAGTCCAATTATTTTTCTCTTTATTAAAAAAAAAGAAAAAGAAAACATTTTGTCAAGTCTGTTCCAACTCATAGAAACCTTACAGGACAGAAGAGCACTGACCTCATATTGTTTCCTGGGAGTACTTGGTGGAATTGAAATGTCATCACCCCTGATTAGCAGCCACAGCTTTTAACCACTAGGCTACCAGGGCTTCCTGTTTTTTTTTTCCATAACACTCTTGAATTTGCATTTCTCAAGCTGAAAGGACTGAATTCAAAATTCACTGCTAAAGTTACAATAGTTAAAGATCCTACAGGGAAACTATAAAAATGACTCAGGGATCATCAAAAGGAGATGAAAGAAATACACAAAATCATTACACCAGAAAGAATTGATCAATGTTCAGCAATTAGGAGAGGTAGCATATGATCAGGAACTGATGGTTCTGAAGGAAGAAGTCAAAGCTGCATTGACAGCACTGGCAAAAAGCAAGGTTCCAGGGATTGATGGAATAGCAACTAAGATATTTCGACAAACACATGCAGTGCTGGAAGAGTTTGCTTGTCTGTGACAAGAGATCTGGAGGACACCTACCTGGCCAACAGACTGGAAGAGATCTATATATGATCATTCCAAAAAAAGGTGATCCAAAAATTTGGCTCAAGAGCATTCAAAAGTGACTGCAACAAAAGGAACTGCCGGAAGTTCAGGCTGGACTCAGAAGCAGACACGTAACCAGGGATATCATTGCTGATGCCCGATGGATCTCGGCTGAAAGCAGAGAATACCAGAACGATGTTTACTTGTGTTTTGTCTGCTATGCAAGGGCATTGGACTGTGTGGGTCATAATAAATCATGGCTAATATTGAAGAGAATGGGAATTCCAGAACACCTAATTGGGCTCTTAAGGAATCTGCACATGGATCAGGAGGCAGTCATGTGAACAGAACAAGGGGACACTGTATAGTTTAAAGTCAGAAAAAGTGTGTGTCAGGGTTGTATCCTCTCACCATACCTTTTCAATCTGTATGCTGAGCAAATAATTTGGGAAGCTGGAATCTGTGAAGAAAAACGAGGCATCAGGATTGAAGGACAGCTCATTAACAACCTGTGTTATGCTGACGACACCACCTTACTTCCTGGAAGTGAAGATGATTTGAAACACTGATGAAGATCGAGGATCATAACCTTCAGTATGGATTTTAACTCAGTATCAGGAAAGCAGAAATCCTCACAACTGGACCAGTAAGCAACTCATTATAAATGGAGAAAGGATTGAGATTGTCATGGATTTCATTTTAGTTGGATCCACAATCATGGAAGCAGCAGTCAAGAAATGAAAGACACATTGCATTTGGGAAATCTGCTGCAAGGGATCACTTTAAAGTATTGAAAGGTAATGATGTCACCTTGAAGACCAAGGTATGCCTCATCCAAGCCATGGTATTTTCAATCACATCATATGTATGTGAAGGCTTGACAATGAACAAAGAAAACAAGAATTGATGCCTTTAAATTGTGTTGGAGAAAAATGTTGAATGTACTGAGGGCTGCTAAAAAACAAACAGGTCTGTTCTGGAAGAATTACAACCACAGTGCTCCTTGGAAGAAAAGATGGCAAGACTGTGTCTTACATACCTTAAACACGTTGTCAGGAAGGATCAGTCTCTGGAGATGGGCATCTTGCTTGGTACAGTGGAGGGTCAGTGAAAAAGAGGAAAATCATTGATGAGATATATTGACACAGTGGCCATAGCAATGGCTTACGCATAAAAACGATTGTGGACCTGGAGCAAGCCCAGACAGTGTTTTGTTCTGTTGTTCATAGAATCTCTATGATTTGGAACCAACTTGATGGCACCTAACAACAACAACTCGAATTCATCTTTCCACTTCATCGCAGATAACTTCAGTCCACGTCCTCATGTTTCATCTAGTGCTATGATTTTGATCTAATTGTTCTTGAAAATATTCTATTGTCTCAAACACATTTTTATTTCATATCTCTCTGCTTTCCATCTATCATCTGAGTTTTGTGGATTCTATTTTCCCACAGCAATGCCAAAAACAAAGTCAATACCTCCTCAATATGAAAGCGATGTCATGTTTTCAATTCAGTTGTTGACCTATTTTTATCCACGATGCCAGTCTCTTGACTAGTGTGTGGTCAAATAGATGAATCCTGTGATAGTTAGGGCCAGTGTCATGAGGAGACGGTAAGAATGACTACAACTGAGAGTTAACATGCACTGAACACTTACTCTGTGCCAGGCACTATGTTTAGCACTTCACATACATTCATTTGTGTTTTTTACAAAACTATGAACTAAGTTGTACTATGATTTTCTCTTTATAGACCGAGAAATCAAGGCACAGAGAAAATAAGAAACTTGCTTAACTGGCAAAACCTCTCAAAAGTAAGTCTAAGATTTAAGCTCTATTCAATCTGCTTCATAAATTAAAGCTCTCATTAGCATATGATTTTTGGGATCATTCAAGGTAAGTTATCTTAAAATCTTGTGTGGTTTTAAGGCATATTATTAATTAGGCAGGAAAATGTAGGGAAGAGCCCTAGTCTAGGAGTGAAGGAATATATAATCTTTTCAAAAATCTGTTACTAGAAACAAGTCAATTCTTCTTGAGCTTTAATGCCTTTATTTGTGAAATTAGAATACTAAACTACATTATCTCATTTTGTAATATAATTCTTACTTTCTTCTCTATTGGATGTATCTTTCCTGCTACTGAACATATGTTAAGAACTTGATCTATATATGTATCTTCACCATTTTGTCTACTTATTGTATTATGGTGATTTATGTGCTACTATAATGCTAGGAGCTATGCCAACTGTATCTCAAATACTGCAGCATCATCCACAGATTACAGACTATAAGACAGATGACCAGAAAGAAAAGCCTGGTGACCTACTAAGGAAAATTAGCCAGTGAAAACACTATGGATCACATCAGAATTTGGCCAATATACTTGCCCTATTTGGAAGGCACTCAAAATGCACAATGGACTCAAGGATCCCAATGACTATGAAGATGGTACAGAACCGGGTAGTATTTCCTTCACTTGTACATAGAGTCACCAAGAGTCAGAGCCAACTCAAAGGCAACTAACCACAACAGCAGCAACAACAACCATCCAGACATCACAAGCATACACAAGCACAATTTTTTTTAGCAGTGAGAAGCAGAAAGCTTTACTAATAGTATATTAAAATGCATTTGTTCCTTTCATATCCACATTGGTAAATGTTTGCTAATGTAATTTAGCAGCTAAACAATGTTGGCGGCCTGAGTCAACATCTCTACAATGAACTTGCTCATCTAGTCACGGTCCCGAGATGGATGTAGTGGGAAGTAAGACTAGGAAGAAAACATTTTCTGTCACAGATTAGACTGTACCCTCCCAAAACATGTGTCAATTTGGCAACCATGATTCCCAATACTGTGTTGTTGTTCTCCAGCTTGCAACTTGATATAATTTTCCTCCATTTTGTGATGTATTGTAAACCCTAAACTCTATATATTAATGAGGCAAGATCAGCATGGGGTGTACCTTGAGTCACTGCCTTACAAGACCCAAGTAACAGGACTCAAGTCACACCCTTGCTCAAGTCATACTCTTGCCTATGTGACACCTTTTATCTTGCAAGAGATAAAACAAGAGACAAGCAAGCAGAAAGAGAAGGACAGACCTCACTATAACTAAGAAAGAAGAACCAGGTACAGAGCAAATCCTTTGGATCTGGGAGTCTTGCACTGACAACCTCCTAAACCCAGAGGAAGATTGATGCCAAGACTCATGGAGATCTCCAAGGATCGGTGGGCCCACGGATGTTGAAAGAAGACAAGGATTTTCTCTCCTCAGAAGCAACAGACATTGGAAGCCCACTTTACACTTCAAAGAACCAGCTCCTTAGCCAAATACTGAACACTTTTATGATTTGGATCACTTCTTCTGACTTCAACAGATAGTACTCCTTGATAGGTACCCTGGGAGCAAATGGAAATGTTCTCTTCATATTTGTTAAATATCCTATGAGAGTTCCAAGCTTCATTTCTGTGCTTGCCTTATTTGCTGTGCCTGGAATGCATAATCTTCTCACTTCATAAACTTTTATTGAGCATGTGCTATTTGTCAAACACATTCTAGTAGAAACACAAATAAATGGAGAAACAAATGATTCTTCTCTTCAAGTTTTCAACAGTTCAGTTGTAGAAACAAACATATGCACTCGTTATTAAAAGATATACCTACCATTTCAATAGAAAAAAATTTCCTTGACACTTAGTATCTGTCTCAGCTCAAGTACTCACTTCTCTAAGTCACTTATTTTCAGTCTGGAGTCATTTCCTCTCCCAGTAGCACTTTGTAGTATGTTTGTTCTAAATATTTTATGTAACAATGTTCACAAGTGTATCTTCTCATTTTTGAAAAATACACTATACATCTTATAAACTTTATGTTTCTAAAAGACAAAGGTCTTATTATTTTTTCTGGAACTTGAGCCATTTTCATTGATATATGTATTTTTCCCTTAAGTAATTGTCAATACAAGTACAGATTCATTTTCTTTATGTTCACAACTGGTGCAATTAAAAATCTCATAATGAACGAGAAAAAGAATTGAAGTTGTCAAGCATTTCATTCTACTTGGAACAGCAGTCAATGGCCATAGAAACAGCAGTCAAACTAACAGAAATCAAGTGATGTACTTTATGGAGAAAAGCCGCTGCAAAACATCTCTTTAAGGTGTTAAAAAGCAAAAGCATCATTTAACGACTAAATTGCATCTGATGCAATCCATCGTCTTTTCAATCTCCACATAAGTGTGAGAAAGCTGGGCAGTGTAAAAAAGATGATTCAATGGCAATTGACACATTGGAATTATGGTGACGGCAAAGGATCTTGAAGACTTGCAGGAAACAAACTAGTCTTGGAGGAAATACAGCTCGAATGCTACTTAGAAGCAAAGGTGGTGAGACTTCATCTTGCTTGCTCTGGACGTGTCATGAGCAAAAGCCAGTCACTAGAAAAGGACACAATGATTAATAGAGAATCAGCAAAAAGTGAGGGAAAGCCTCTGTGAGACAGATTAATACAATAGTTGCAATAGCTGGTTCAAAAAACTATGAGAATTACTTAAAAATGAGTAATGTTCCGTTCTGCTACACAAAAGATCACCATGAGTCAAAGCCAACTTAACGGCAGCTAACAACAACAAGGAAACCCTGGCAACATAGTGATTAAGTGCCTTATTGGCTAACCAATAGGTCAGCAGTTCAAATCCTCCAGGTGCTCTGTGGAAACTCTATGAAGCAGCTCTACTTCATTCTAGAGGATCGCTATGAGTCAGGATCAACACAGCTGCAATGGGTTTGGTCTTCTGTTTTTTGTTTGTTTAACAAGAACAATAGCACAGCACCATGCCAGGTACTGAGTGGAGGAGACAAGAATGAAAAACACAAAGAGAATTAAAGCACAGTCCCTAACCTTAATTACTTTGTAGTACACCAAAGAAGGTAAGGCAAACAAATACAATACAAGGCAAACTTTAATTTAAAGAAAGACAAACACAGCCAAGCGATGGCATTTAAGGTGAGTAACAGACACAAGACGAATCAAAAGGAGATGGGTGGCGTTCTCTAAGAACAGAATTACCACCAAAGGGACATAGAAAATTTTGAGATATAATCAGAAAGACACTAATTTTTCACCTTTTGAATACTAAGCATAAAATGGAAAGATGTTAACAATGATTAACATGGAAAGATAGTTTGGTACCAGACGGTGGAGGGAAGTGAAACTAGAACCTTTAGGAGTCAATCATACTTAGACCAGGGAATTAAGTAATATGATCAAAGACTTCAAACTAGGCAGTAACATGATGAGAGATTATGTTAAAATGATTAATCCAGAAGTGGTACATAGGATGAGCTTGGGAAAGGGAAAGACTACCAACGGGAAGGGATTTAAGAGGTTGCTATTAACAGGTCTGATGAAAAGAAAAAGAGAAACTTGTTCCATTTTTCTGGCTAAGTTCCATTTGGTGTCTGAAACATAGATGATGAGTGTCATTTTGAATTCACAGCAGAGGTAGAAGACAAGAAAAGAGAGAAAGGTGTGAGACTGTTGGATTCAATGGCTGGACATGCAGAAAACAGCTGTGGGGGAATTTAAAGGCAAATTCCCTCTATCAGAATAGTTGAGAAATCTTCCCTTCAAAATATCTCTCCCTGCTGACTCTCTATTCCTACAAGTACACAATTTGCTATTCCTCCTTTATTTTCTTTACTCTGCTCTTAACTCTCACTTATTCCAGTTTCTGGCTCTTGCACAAAGTCCTGACACAACTGGCTTTTTCATATATTATTCATCTGGTGATTATACTACTTAATCACTCTAAGCTGTATCATCAAGTAATATCTTCTTACAAGCAAATGGTTACTTAATATAGACCACAGCATCAGAGTATCCTGTCCCCAACAATGATGGTCAAGAAGCTACGCAGCTAACAGAAACTTTAATTCAAAGATCCAGAAAGCAAAAGTTGATACGAGAGGAGTGATTTAAATAAAAAGTTAATTAAAATCTGAATCCCCAGAACGTACAATTGTCTTTATTCTTTGACTTGTCTAGCTCTGAAAAGTTGGCCTAAACCTTAGTGCTTAATAGCCCCAGGATGCAGGAATTTCACAGCTCCCAATTCCTTTACAGTTTAGTCTCAGATCAATTAGGTGACCTTGAAGAAAATCCTCTTTGTAATGCTTCAGTTTCCTTGTGGACAGAACGGGCATGGTACCAAGGTTGTGCACTTTGACTAGAAGCATGAGAGTCCCTTGAGAACGGGAGGTGCTAAATAACAAATAGGATGGAATATGCAATTCAATCAATCACAACTAGGTACTGGCTGTGGCCATTTATTATTACATTTCAATTTCAAAAGTGATGGCAAAATGGAATTTCCACTAATTTTTCAAGAACTTGAATCTGATTCATACAATCCTGGGTTCGTATTTTGCTGATACATTGTAGATAAATTTTTGTGTGCTCCAAGACCCTTCTGCTCCCAGGGCACTGCTGTAAGTTGTGGATAATTTATTTTCCCCTGCTATTATATTGCGTAAATTACCATGTTGGCAATATTTTAGCCTTTCAGACTTTGAATCAGAGCCCAGAATAATTCTAACAAGGTTTTGATTCTCCAGAAGAACCCTCAAGGAAGAAAGCCCTTCTAAACGCCTGTGTATTCATTTAAAATGTCTTCTCCAGGTCAAGTACAAGGTGCATCTGAATTCTAAGTGCTGATATCTGTATCCTTCACTGCTGCCAGAAACAGTTATAGGACTTTGTGAGCTCAGCATGCATTTCCCAGCCTTTACACCTTAGGAGGCAAGCTCTAGAAGTAGAACCCAATATAAGCTGTGACAGAAACCTCAGAGAAGAATTTGACTCCAGAGTTCAAGCCACATCACCAGGTCTATGGCTGAATTCCATCCCTCATGGAGGGCATTTTGATTTCTTAGCCAGGGAATGCCTCTGTTCTTAGGGTTACAGATAAACAGGAAGGGTTGGCAGTGAGAACTGGAGTGCTGCGTAGAGAAAGAGCAGCCATAGCAGGCCCACTGAGGACAAGGCCTCCACACACGTTTATCTTTCGTACTGAGTAAAACACACCCTTACAGGGAAAAAGAAAAGTGAAAGTTTCTAGAGTTTTATCTTGCCTCCTCCAGTCCTAAAATGTAAAAAGGATCTAAAACACTTGACTGTAATCCCAGGGGCCTAACAGTGCTTCTGACAGATGTCTCCCCTTCTAGGCAAGGGCAGAGAGGCACTTTTTCCTTAGGCTGTCAGCTTCAATGCTCACTAGCTGAGTGTTTAGGGAGCTATTCCTCCTTAGCCTCTCTTAGGTTCAGTTTCTTGATCATAATAATGTGAGATATTATTACAGCTGATCTCATAAAGGGTTTTGCAAGGATTCAATTACCAAGTGCCTATAAAACACATAGCACTTTGGCCAGCAAGTAGTACAAAAACATTTTGTCATCATCCTCAATCCTCATCAATAGTAACAAGATAATATGATCATTGATACGGCACTAATAATAAGGGTATCCTAGAAATACAAGAAGCTAAGCTTCCACATATGGTGTCATTAGCTGCCTCTAGTCAGTCCACAACTCATGGCCACCCATGCACAACAGAACACACTCCTCCCCAGCCATCAGAAATAACTCAGTAGGCCTTTCCTCCTAGTGTGTCTAAGATGGAAATTCTGTCGAAACGTGCTCAGCAACACAGCAAACAGACAAGCCTCCGCTGACAGACGAGTAGTGACTCTCGTCACTATGAGGCACAATGAGGCACATTGGCCAGCCATTGAGCCCTGGTCTCCCACCAGTAAGGCAAGCAATCTTTGACTGAACCACAAACCTGTCACACAAGTCTCAATATAGGTGACTGCTTTTCTTTCAAAAGCTCCTTCTCCAATTCAGGATTCACAGTATTACGGCAAAAACAGAAGTGGCTACACGGAAATGAATAAATGACTTTTCCCCTCACATATTCCTCAAAAGTGCTTATCAATTTTTATTTGTTTTTAGCTAAGCTCTCCTCTTATGTTTTATGCTCCTATCTAAAAATGCAAAAATATTTTCAGAAGGGAAGAATATAGTTCTCAGAAGTACTATTAAATTTCTTCCAGTTTTCTAATGACCTTAATAAGCTCCCCAAATGCCTCTTATGAGGTCAAGAAACTTTTAACAATGTTACGGGACTGCTGTTTTCTCCAGTGATACAGGTCATTCTAGGTGACTAGTAAGATGCACCATCATCAATTTTATAAGTGTTCTGTAACAGTGAAAGGCAAATCACAGGAGAAAATATCCCCTTGATGCCTTTTCATATATTTAGATGGGAATATGTTGAAAGGTTTTTCATTGGAGCAGTTTCTCTGAGTTTTCACCTCGAATTCCAGGTGAAGGAGGAGTATTCAAACTCTTCTTCTTCGAACTGCCAGAAATTTGACGTCATTTTTGCTCAAAGGAGTAACTTACTTGATGGAAAACACTGTCACCGTCTTTGCTACCTCCACTCATTTAGTGAAAGTTGTCATGGAGAAGGGCTTTGCTCTGAGCACCAGGATTACGGCAAGCGAGTGAAATAGCCTGAGTCTTGCTGGAAAAGTCCTGTATCTCCCTGAACAAAAGAAGAAACATCTGACTCCAAGCTAAAAGCATAAAACCTGAACCTCGGATCCATCGTCAGGAGTGATATCTAGGGTGGAGTGAGCCTCAATGGTGACACAGTGCATGAGATCGTTTTTATCTGTCCCGCTGGGTTTTTTCCCAGGGCAGATTTCAAGAATACAGGCAGACAGACCCTGGGCCACACAGTCACTGGTTTAGGAGTTCCACTTACAGACAACTTTGATTTGCACTTTAATGTTATGTAAATTTGCCCTCACTTTGAAACCACTGAACTAGCCCCTACTTGCAACAAAGTCTTCCTCACTGGCTCCTACGCTTGCTGCGCACGCAGCTTTTAAATCACCGAAAGGGCTTTGAGCCTTCTCTTGCATTAAAGTAAGACTTAATAAGAACTGTATGCACCTGTTCTGATTTATCGACAAAATCAAATTAAAGACACAGTTAGGAAATGGATCTCATTCCTAACCCAGGGATTACCTGTACCATTCCCAGAACTCATTAAAACTGATTGGCTCTCCAACAGACAGAAGCGGCTTTTTGTTCCCCAAGCTGTCTAGGCAGAGCATATTTTTATGTGCAAGAGCAGAATTTCTCTAATTATAGTCTATGGACCATTGCATCGGTCTCATCAGAGATGTTTGATTAGAAGGTGTCCATAGATAAACCTGTGAAGAGATCGTTATCTGCTGCAAAAGAGCTCTTCAAAGTGTTAAAAGGCAAAGATGTCACTCTGAGGACTGCAATGTTCTTGACCTAAGGTGTGGTGTTTTCAGTCGCCTCGTGTGCTTGTGAGAGCCAGACAATGAACAAGGAAGGCCAATGAAGAATTGATACACTTGAATTACAGTGTCAGCGAAGAATATTGAACATGCCAGGGAATGTCAGACGAACAAACCAATCTGTCTTCGAAGAGGTATAAGCAGAATGATCCTCAGCAGTGAGAATGAGAATGGCAAGAGTCCATGCACACATTTTGGATATGTTATCGAGAGGCATCAGTCTCTAGAGAATGACATCATGCTTGTCGGTGAAAGAGAGGAAGACCCTCAGTTTGATGGACTGATGCAGTGGCTGCTACAACGGACTCAAACATAGCAACGAGGATGAGTGTGGCACTGGATGGGGCAGTGTTTCATTCTGTTTCACATGGAGTCCCTGTGAGTCAGAACTGACTGGACAGCACAGAACAACACACCATGGACCACTGCATTTGTCTCATCAGTCCAGAGGTCACAGGAGAATATGCACTTGAGATAGGGTAAAGATGTTTCTCTTACTTTGGAAACGGTGTTATGATCCAGGAACACCAAATCTGCTCAAATGTATCATATACAGAACCATTTTCAAGGTGATATTGGGGAAATTCCAAGAAAAATAAATTATGTCCAGCTTCCTGAAAGCAATTTAAATGCAACTTTATCATGCTTATAGGTATCCACAGAGCAGCAAGACTGCCCAGGCCTGAAAGACGTAAGAGCAAAGTTGGAATCTATCAGAGAGGTGGCTATCCACATGGTCATAGGATTGTGTCACTGTTTTCTGCTTTGTTTGTACAGTGGAATTGAGAAATTGTGACCCTGGCATTGAAAGACAGTGCAGGTCTACAAAAGTTTCCCTTTCAGTCTTCTCCTTAAGTGTCCCTCTACCACCCGTTTGTCAGTTTGTCATACTATGGCAGCTTGCACGTCACTATGATGTTGAAAGCTATGCCACCAGCATTTCAATTACCATCAGGGTCATCAATGGTAGACAGGTTTCAGTGGAACTTCCAAAATAAGGTGGACTAGGAAGAAAGCTTAGTGGTCTAATTCCAAAAAATTAATCAATAACAACCCCTACGGACCACCCGACTCATGAGTCGGATCCAACTCAACGGCACTTGGCTGGCTGGCATAGACCACAACGGAATATTGTTCAAAATGCTATAAGATGAGACCCCTAGGTTGGAAAGCATGAAAATCCACGGGGGCCCTGACAATACACAAATCATCAGGAAGGTGGCTGAGGACTGGAAAACCTTTTGGTCTGCTGTACGTGGGATCATCATGAGTCAGAGCTGACTCGACAGGAACTGACAAATAATAACAGTAAGAACTATTAAATAAACTGAGCTTCTTCCTTCTTCTGAGTGGATATTTACTAGAAAAGGTGTGGAACTTCAGATCTTTCTGAATGTCGAAATTTTTTATCAAGGAAATGAGACTATGGAAAGAGCATGTATGCCAATCACCTCTTCTTGTATAACTGCCCCAAATCTCAAGTGTCTGAAGCAGAAGTCCCATCCACAACTAACAGCCCTATTGATTTGAACATACAATCCAGTTTGAGTGGAATATAGATAATACAAGTGTACCATGGTGATTCTGGTACCTCCTCACAGTCTCTTCAATCAGCTTCTGTGCTGCTGGTTATTAGCAAACTAAATAGACATCATTCCTTGGAGCTGGTTTTCTAAGAAGGAAGTTCCAGTGTTTATATTTTATGAGTGATAAAGTTGTGATTTCCTGGAATAGAAAAACAACACAGAAAACTGTATAGTTAAAGCTGAGTTTACAAACAGACTGGAGGTCTTCTCAACTCATTATCTTATACACATTAGTTGCTCCAGAAATTTTAGTTTATTGATTTCTGCCCATTAAGAGTTCCAAAATAGTGAGGGATACTTGGCCTCATATAAAACCAGACAACCAAACCCACTGCCATCGAGTTGATTCTGACTCATAGCAACCCTATAAGACAGAGTAGAACTGCCCCATAGCATTTCCAAGGAGCACCTGGTGGATTCAAACTGCCAATCTTTTGATTAACACACACAGCACATAACCACTACATTAACAATGTTTATAGCAATAACAAAACACTGCTTCAGCAAGATTTTTCCTGAAACACTGATCACTGGGCCCAGACAGAGGTTGGAAAAATAACAAATACTTCCTTTCTGGACCATCGGGAAGTAGCTCTGGATGATAGTTTTGGTTCATGGGCCCTTACCAGTGCTGTCAGTAGATATTTAGATGTGGCTCTGCTTTGGTTCTCTTTAGCTAATCCAACAATTTAAGCAGGTCTGAACTCCCTGCGTGGGTTTTCACATCTTCACATCGGAGAGTAGGAGCCTAAGCTGGCATCCCAGAGGGCGGTAGGAGCTGCAGGGGCAGGGCAGCACACTGAGATGAACCTGAAACAAGCTCTTGTCATAGTGTATCATTAGCTTCAGGAGACGAGACAATAATTCTACTAAAAGAGAATATTTTGAGGTGTACAAAAAAAAAATAAGATACATAGACTATTTTCAAAAGAAATAGATCTCCAGTACAAGCCTAGAGTGCATAATGAGTCTGATTTCAGGAAAAACGAAGAATAAAAAAGAGAAAAAGCTAGAACCTTCTGGGGAACCCCTCTGCAGGATTAAGCAGAATGGCCGGGATATTCCCTTCTATCTCTGAGAAGTGGTTTCCATGACACCCCTTGCACCTGATCCTAAATCCTACCCAGAAGAAGAAGATCACAAGGATGCTACCTGAAGCTATTACATTTTCCAATTAATTTGAATAGTTATTAACAGAGAACAGCACATTGTGGGAAGACATAAAATAATAAGTGTGCCTGTAACTGTTGACATAATCCAAATTTTAACATTATGTAAAGTTTCGGTCACTCTGAGAGTGCTTTTCTTAGCTACCAAGACTACATTTGCTTTTCATTCTTCCAAATTCCAAGAGCACTTAGGTGCAAATAGTCCAATATTTCATACAGTTTTTTATTAGACACAAACATTCAACTAAAAGTTGTCACCACCTTTAGTGAAAGAACATTGGAAACCAAGATACTCTTAGGCAGCAGGAGAAAGTCTAGTCCACAGACCCCGAGAGAGCCTGAAATCCTTTCAGAGGATCAGTGAAATCAAAACTATTTTCACAGTAATAACTAAGAAGTTATCTGACTTCTTCATTGTGCTAATACTTGCACTGATTACACAAAAGTAACAGTGGATAAAGCTGCTGGAGCACTAGAAAGACTCAAAGCAGTAACATCAAGCTGTCCTAGCTATCACAGTCTTCTTCTCTGCCATATAAAGAATAAATCATAGTTCTACTTGAGAATTTTCTTGATAACATGATAAAAAAATATTAATTTCATTAAATCCTAGCTCTTGTGTACATATATCTTTCTAATACTTTTGCATGACTAAATGAGAAGTGCACACAAAGCATTCCTGCTGCTGACCAAACAGTGGCCACTCCAAGGGATGCATTTGTGTTACTGAGTTGTGAGCCGTTCTGAATATTTCATGTAAAACCATCTCTCCTTGAAAGAACACCTGACAGTATGACTGGCAAACAGTTATTCACATTTGGGTAGTTGACAAAGAAGATGAATGATGTAAGCCTTCTACAACACCCAAAACAATTCACAGAGTGTGTTTCCAATGAGAAAATTTACACTTTCGAGCGAAAATTAAAATTTTGGAAAACTTGTATCTACATCTTAAGCTTTGACAACTTCCCAAGACTAAAACATTCTCTGTTGAGATCAGCGGTAGTACCAGTGAACCTGGTTTATGATACAGTATAATGAAAAGTGTCAACATTTAGAAGAAATGATAGACAAAAGATATTATAAAATCATGCATGAAGAAGTGATCCACTCAAAGTGCAAGATAGATTAATGGATCATAATAGATGAAAAGTTCATTTACAGCATTTCTGATTTCACATTTCAACTAAGCTATGAGCAACTACTACTTGTCAGGTGTCAGTGTTGTACCAAAGAAGAATGTGCACAATTATTTTAGAAGACATTAAAGTTTTCCGGCTTTTCCCAAATATATATCTGTGTGAGAACATGTTTTCTTCAATTACTCAAACATACTACAACAAACTCAATGCAGAAGCAAATAGAAGAGTCTACTTGTCTTCTATTATGCCAAAGAGATTTGAAAATGTAAAAAATGGCATTCTTTTCAGTTTTTGTTCTAGAAAACACAGTTGTTATTAAAATGTGGCAGAGTAATATAAAATGACTTAATTATATTCTTAAATGAATTAGTAAATAGTTTATATTTTCCCATTGTAATTGCTAAAGTAAATGTCAATAATGTAACTCACATTAAAAAAAAACATCCCTGGATGGATGGCTGGAATGAAACCAACTTGATCATGATGAATTTTTTTTTTTATATGCTGTTGAATTCTATTGGTTAGAATTTTGTTGAAGATTTTTGCATGTAGATTCATGAGTGATATTGGTCTGTAATTTTCTTTTTTTGTGGGATCTTTCCTTGGCTTTGGTATCAGGGTTATGCTGGCTTTATAGAATTAATTTAGAAGTATTCCATCCATTTCTATGGTGTGAAATAGCCTCTATAGTATGAGTCAACTCTTCTCTAAAAGTTTGATAGAATTCTCTGGTGAAGCCATCTGGTCTAGGACTTTTTTTGATTGGTAGATTTTTTATGACATTTTCAATCTCTTCCTTTGTGATAGATGTATTAAGCTGATCTATTTCTCCTTGTGATAATCTTAGTGAGTGATATTAATCTAGAAATTTGTCCATTTCCTCTAGGTTTTCAAACCTGTTAAGAGTACAGCCTTTCATAGTACTCTGTTATAATATTTCTTCATTTCAGCTGGGTCTGTTGTAACAACTCTTAGCTCATTTATTAATCAGGTTGTTTGTATCTTCTGCTGTTTTTGTTTCATAAATTTGCCAATGGTTTAATAATTTTGTTGATCTTACCAAAGAACCAGCTTTTGGTTTTGTTGATTTTTTCATTTGTTTTCCTATCTAGTTCATTTAGTTCTGCTCTAATCCTTATAATCTGTTTTCTTCTGGTAACTGAAGGGTTATTCTGTTGCTCTCTTTCTACTTCTTCAAGGTGTAAGTTTAATTCTTTAATTTGGGTCCTTTCTTCTTTCTGAATGTGTGCAGTTAAAGAGATAAACTGACCTCTGAGCACTGCTTTTGCTGTATCCCATAGATTCTGGTAGGATGTGTTTTCATTGTCATTTGATTCCATAAATTTTTTTATTTTGTCCCTGATTTCTTCTATAACCCAAAGCTTTTGGAGCAAAGTGTTGTTCAGTTTCCGTAAGTTTGAATTTCTACCTATGAATGTGCTGTTATTGATTTCAACTTTTATAACTCTATGGTCCAAGAAGATACTTTGCAATAAATCAATGGTTTGGATTTTATAGAGAATTGGGAAGCAGAGTCAAGATGGCAGACTAAACATATGTCTCCCTAAGTCCCTCTGGACTTGATAATTAAACGGAGACTTCTGGACACCTAGTGAGCCCTAGGGCACAGCATAGGGCTTTTAATTTGGAATTCATACACCTGAACGCAAAGCCTCCTCTCACTGGCCCCACTCTCAGCAAGCACAGACTTGCACAGACCAAAGGTAACTCACCATTTTAATTTTTTTCTCTGTCTTGGTGGGTGGGTGGAGCTGAGACTTGACTAGCCGCTAATCTCAGACTCACTGCTGGTGAGATTGGCAAGCAAAATTGTCTTATTTTGAGAGCCCGGCTTTAGACTCTGCATCTTGGCACCTTTGGCCTCTCTTTTGGTTCCAGCCAGGTGGTGAGCTTACATGGGACACCATCTTGTTCCACTGGGAGGTGGGGACACCCATCCAGAAGCTTCAGCTGGACCTAATTCCCAGGCTGGGAGGCAGCACCTGCCCAGAGGAAAGCCCCTTTTCAGCAGAAAAACAGTATTCTACACAGTGTCACCTACAACTGGGGTCCAACAGCAGAGGCCAGCAGGGCAGTAGCCATTCTGTATTTCGAAGTTTTTTATAACATCTGGAGTTCAGTACAGAGGTTCTTACTTTGCCAGCTGGGAAGAGGGACCTACACACCTGGATACCTGGCTGACTTTGGAAGTTGTCAGATACTTTTTACCTCTCATTTGAAGATGGCCTAGAGAAACAACTGCAGTCCATCCTCACAGCATCTCTCCCAGCCTCTATTGACTCACATGATGTCTCAAAAACAGTAAACTCTGGAGAAAACCATAACCAAGAAATCACCCATGGCTTCAGAAAACCCCCAAATGAAATAACCAAACAGCTTTCCAGACTAAGAAATTTTTCTGAAATTATCAGAAGGTGAATACAAAAGGATTATATAGAGAGACCTCCTAGACCTCATACAAAATGCAGTGGAGCAAAATCAAAAATTAAGCAAGCTGTTTGATCTGAGGGAACACTAGTACTCTGAAATCCAACAGATCAAGAACAAAATCAAAGACACAGAAACTTCAATTCAAAGCCAAGAAAACAAAATGGATCAAACAGAAAATAAACTTTCTGATTTAGGAGAAATTACTGACTCCAACATCTACGAGGAGAAATTAGAAAAAAAGAAACAAGAAAAATTAAGAAGCATGTGGGACTCTAGTAAGAGGAGCAACCTATGATTAATTGGACTTCCTGAACAGGGTGAGACACGTGAGAACACAGAGAGTATTGTTGCCAAGCTACTGACAGAAAATTCCCAGAAATTAGGAAAGAAGAGAAAATAGATATCCAAGATGCATATCAAATGACACTCAATGTAGATCCCAAAAGAAAGACTCCATGACGTGTTATAATCAAGCTTAACAAAATGAAGCATAAGCAGAAACTCTTACAGGCAGCAAGGCTCAAAGTTCCAAGCAAAGCTAGTATTCAGAGGGAACCCTTGCAGGCTTTCATCAGACTTCTCAGCAGAAACAATGCTGGCACAGAGACAGTAGCATGACACATTTGAAGCCTTGAAGCAGAACTTCCAACCAATAATTATTTATCCTGCAAAACTGTCTTTCAAATATGTAAATGAGATTAAGACATTTGCCGATAAACAGAAAGAGAATCTGTGAAAACCAAACCAAAGCTACAAGAAATGCTGACAGAATCTCTTGGCTTAGAAGAACCACACTGCTAACTTTATGTTTTACAAGCAAACACAGGACACATCTCCCAGAAGCCTATTCACTTAGAGAAGGCTCCAAACTCAGTCAAAGCTATAACAGTGAAAGAAACAATCCAGTGATCATGTCATGAAAATTATGATGTCATCATATTAAAAAGAGAGATGTACGGATCCGACTCGATGGCACTTGGCTTGGCACTACAACAGTCTTTCCAGACAGAGAGTAAGTTGATAAGAATGGTAGTAATTGAAATTGCATTTACACATAGTTTATTAAGGGGGATCTTAGGGGAAGCCATAATGTACAATAAAGCTGTAACATATCAAATCAAGAAACGTAATACAGAAGTCTCAACAACCACAAAAGCATCCCTGAAAAAGGTGAAAAATCAGCTCACAAAGAAGAATGTCCCAGAACAGATTAATAAGAACAACAGAGAAAACATCAACACAAAATAAACGTATCATAATGACAACACTGAACACACACCTATCAATAAACCACAGCACTTGGCTGACTAGTGAATGAACTGAATGCTCCAGTAAAGAGACATCTAGCGCCATCTTGGGCCCAAAGACACAAACCATCCATATGTTGCTTACAAGAAACTCACCTTAGAGATATGAACAAACTGAAAATTAAAGGATGGAAGAATATATATGAAGCCAACAGTACACAAAAAAGAGTAGGTAAGGCAATTCTAATCTCAGATAAAATAGATTGTAGTGTAAAATCCACCATCATGGACAAGGATGGACACTCTTGCTGTAAGGTTCAATACACAAACAAGACATAACAATATTAAATATCATACACCTAATATTAGAGCACCTAAATACATCAAAGAAACACTGACTACAC